>LPNX010624846.1:33632-221313 GCA_001517045.1 Pseudotsuga menziesii
TCTCCTTCTAAAAGTTACGAGAAGGAGAGGAGGCCATCCTTCATATTCAATGCTTCATTGGATAAATGGTCTGCACTCATATTGTGCTCCTTATAGACATGGCTAAAGTGATATAAACAAATTTATGATGTCAGTGGTATAGCATATATGTCGGATATCCAATGAAATTGTTGATGTATTTGTAACTTTGGAATGTATTCACTTGTATATCTTATGTCTTGTACCCCGATGTTTATTTCGGGAAGTGTCTATAATGTATTTGAGTCATGTCATGCCCCAATGTTCCTATCGCGAGGTTCTATAATGTAAACAAGTCATGTCAAGTCATTGTGGGTAACCCTCCTACTTTTCAAGGGTTAAAGTCCCCGGAGTTTCGAGGCACTAGGGTTATTAGACTCTCCCAGAGAAGTCGGCCCTAGTGAGTCATTGTCAAGTTGGGAATTAGTATAAATAGAGAGTGAGCCTCTCTATTTATTACACACTCACTCACACTCAGTTGTAGTGCATAGCTAAGGAAGAAGAATTTATTGGGGCTAGAAATAAAGAGGCTACTGCTGTCGGGATATCATCTTACTGTTTTTGGGGCTTTGCTATTTGGTGCTGATTCTCTCTGAGGAAGTTGCGGGGTTTTCTCCTTTATGGTTTCCCCGAGGAAAATATTTATGTTTATTGTTTTATGTGTTTGATTGTTGTGCTTGTTATTCTCTCAGTTAAGATCCTAAGTTAATGCTAGCTTAAATGATAAAAATCTAACAGAAATGCATTACTTTCTCCAACCTCTTTAGATGAGTTCACATTCTGAGAGCTTCTAACACTACACCGAATTGATCACACAACTTCTAGGTCAGTTCTCCATTCTACATTGGTCTGATTATTCATTTTCTTGGCCACTCCTCTCTCCTTACTATACACCTGTAGGCTTACATATAACTTAGAAAAACTTCCAAATCATCACAACAAAATCCCGTCCGAATCTTGTCCCAATAGCCATTATGGTTTTGAGGTTGTATCAGTTGCATCCAGATCCATTGTTTAGGGTTAAATTGAATGGAATTATCCATGTTTAGGGTTCAATTGAATGGAATTCTTCATGAATGGAATGGAAAACTTCCATCGTTTAGGGTTACAACCAAACATTGATAGGTATATGAGAGATAAAAATAGACAAACAATAGGGAAATTAGGGTTTGCAAGTTTTGGCAAAAATGAATAATGCAGTATAGAGTTTGCAGATCTAAGGTGCAAGGATATGACAAAAATGAGGAAACATAGAGGATAGATAAATGAAATGTATACCTAAAAAGGTCATGGAATAATTGTTTCATTTATACTACAATGTCCATTCCACACCCTAGCTAACCTATGGCACCACTAAGGTGAAAAAGGATGTATAGAATTATCAGGACAATTTCTATAATTGAAAGGAAACGGTAGGATTTTCAAAGTATACCACTATTAAAATTTTATGTTGGATCAATTGTTTGAAAACCACAATACTTACTTATTCAACACAAGGAGAAAACATTCCTTCTTTGGGCATCAATCCCTCATAATTCCATCCCTCCAGTGCTATTCATTTTGGCATATATATGTCTAGAATACTATCCATTAATTTCCAACAAAGTTTATGTGAATCCTTCTTTTAAGTCCATGTTTTACTAAGTATACTAAGGGGTGAATAAGGAAGAAGCTACCAATATTTTGGTTGAAGCAGGCTGCAGAACATTATGTCCCTCTTATTGTTGAACCCTTAAAGTATTGAATTGGAAAATGGCTATCCTCATACAAGTGGAAAGCATGCTTTGCACAAGAATATTGAGTCTATATAGGTGGAGAAATGCTTGAATTCCATTGCTAGTGTCAGACATATATAACCTACAACATAAACTACAATTTTGTATGTGTGGTTAGGGCCTACCTTCTCTTCAAAGCAAGAGAAGGAAATCTAATGGGTGCACCAAGCATAATAAGCATGGGGTTGCATTTAAGCCTTGACCTATGTCAGCTAAAAAAAACACAAGCAGTTGTGCTTACAGTTTGGCACACAATCAACTCCATCAATGATTTATTAATGAACTATACCAAGAGTAGTTTTACAAATTCCTTGTTATAGCTTCAGCTAGCACGTGTGATTAAGCCCCTAAAAACAAGCTATCCCAACTATAACCTAAGGGTGTTACCCACTGTCACCTCAGTAACAATTTTTCTACACTTCCAGTTGGCTCTTGTCATCAAAATACAATATCTCTCACCAATAATCGATGCTGTGCACACTAAAGATTACTCAGAGACCATATAATGGAGAATATGCTATAGGTCCATCATTGATGGTGTGTCAAAGATTTCCCAAAATAGTTAGAGAAATATTGATCCTGTAACCTCTTCCCACCCCTTGTGCTAGAAGGCAAACTTAATGTATTGATGCATTTATGCCATTGGATGGACCATATTTCAGGCCTTTGCCATGCCCAAAACTCAAATCAGAGATGCCCTAAAATGTTGTTGACTGTTGTTATGAAGGCAAAGAGACAAACATGCATAGTTTGCTGGCCACAATTGCAAACCAAGCCTCCTACTGCTGGCCTTTACGAATAGAATTGACCTAGGACTTATAATAAGGCTCCCATAATTATTCAAAACAATACTAGACCTAGATACTGTCTGCTGATGCTTAAGTGGCTGCGATGTGATCAGAATGTTGATCACTAGGAATTATCCTAGTTTATATCAGAAAAACTCCAATTGACCGTCCATCATGACCTATGCATGATTTTGTAGTATTTTCCAATTCATTTATAGTATTTCCAGGCCTATGCATGATTTTTCATAGTCACGGATTAGGTAAATAGTTACATCTTCTTAATTTTTAAGTCCCTTATGGGGGTTGAGAAGAAATTGATTCACTAGTGTTGGACAATTTTAAAGTTTTCTATGTGGTTTAATCCCAAGAACTCAACATAATATGTATGTGTTGGGGCTCGGACCTTGAAGGTCCTTAATTTTGGCAACTGCGCGGTTTTGGTGCGAAGCTTATAAGTGGAGTTGCGGTCCAAAATAGTCTTAGGGGCTTTGGGGTTGGGTAGAAGCCCCTCTTTTTGTAAATGTCCCATGGTTTTTGGGTACCCATGGTTTAAGCCCATGGTATTGTAATAGTGCACTTGTATAAATAGGCACTTATGTAAAGGAGTAAAAAAAAAAGCTTTGTGTTATGATGATGATGTGATGCGAAGAAGCTAAGGTCTAGTTTTGGGTTTAAGGTTAAGTCCCAGCTGAGTGCGTGGATGACCTTTGTAGCTGAGTGCGCAGAGGGTTTTGGAAGAAAGGTTCTGCAGCTAAGTGCGCATTTTTGGGTTGTTGAGAAGATCTGCAGTTGAGTGCACAGATCAAAACTGCGTGTTTTGTAAATTGTCGAATATAAACGCAGTTCTATGGACGTAGCCCCTACATTGGGGGTGAACCACGTATATCTTGTGTTGTGGTGGTTCTTTTTATTTTGTTCATGTTATGTTTTTATGCATTTAATAAGTATATGAATGATAAAGTAAGATAAATTGATAAGTATTAACTTCGCTGTGAATTTCCAGTTAAGGGTCAAGCAAGAAACTGTCTTTTTATCTAAACTGTGAAGCTATTTAAGTGAATGTCGAAGCTCTGTATTGCATAATTATTATTTGTTAAGGCTAAAGGTACAGTAATATCCCTCTTTCACCTGCAGAAACTTGATTCTGCGGCACCCCATAGCTGTTTCGGGTGAGACAACAACCTGTTCGCAGGTTGTTGCCAAAAGGGCCAACACCGTGGGTCTGTTTGTTGGTGCGAAGATAAAAGCATAAGAACCCGGGTCTGCCCCATCCACCCAACAAATTGGTTCTATTTCCGATTGAACCAGTATCTGCTCCAAGAGGGATCTACGTCGTACCTAGAGGGATATTTTTTGGAGGCCCTCAGTAAAAGAAATCAGTGATTGGGTTGAAGATACTTATCTGAAATTTGATGAACAAGAGAATAAGGACCCTCGTCGTAGCTCAGACGACTTATTGCAAAGGTACCTTTTTACTGATATTTATGAAATTTTCTTTGCTAGTATCCACATAGAATTGCACTAGTGGTTATCCTGGTTGACAGAAAGAAAGACAAACTTCAAAGAAGATCAGTCTCCTGACGGGACCCCAGAAAGAATTAAGCTGTTGAAAAGTGTGAACAATGCAGTATCAAGAACTGATGACTTCTGGACAATGCGAACCCTTGAAGCATTTGTGACGGAGTTTGCCATCGAAACAAATACTTCTTTCAGCGAAGCGGAAAGATAGTTTTTCAAAGGACCAAGGGGTAAGTACCTGAATTCATTAAGTCTAAAAATTAAAATGCTCTTGGATGAGAAAGGCATATTGCTTATCCAATCACATTGCTATATTTATTGCTACTAACCTATGTTTGGAAGTGAAAGTGACTTCGACGAGCAAAGTGGTTTTCTTCGCAACGGTAAAAGATACAAGAGAACTCTTGGATCCTATATCCTAGGCCAGAATACCGATTATACTTCATTAATTCCAGAAGAATCTGAATATGAAGAAACCCCTTTTGTTGGAAACCCTCCTATAACTCCGTAGCGAAGATCTGTTATCCCTGAGCACCCTTCACAATCTGAAAGTAGCCCTAGCCCGAGTAGTCCTGTCGCAGGTCAGTCTACCTCTGTAAGTTCCCTTCCTCTTGTTACTAGTCTCCCCCCTGTTATTAGTCTTCCTCCTCCTCCCCCTCCTCCTCCCCCTCGATTCACTATGGCCCATGTGAATGATGATATCAAGCTCCCAGTATTTAAAGGAACTGGATCAAAGGATCCAGAGCAGTTTTGGTTCTTATGCGAAGATGTTTGGACTGCTAAGAATATTATGGATCAAAATACAAGAAGAGCGTAGCTGGTCACCTCTTTCAGAGACTGAGCTTTGACCTGGTTTATGAAGTTTTCCAGTACTCAGAACTATGCCTTGGATGATATTAAAAAAGAAATGATCAAAGAATTCAAGAAGCCTAATTCAGAGTTACAGTGTATAACTGAACTGAAAGAAATTCAACAGAAGCAAGGTGAATCAGTTTGGGACTTTGATCAGAGGTTCAAGGTTTTATTGGATCAAGTTAGTTTCACTATTGGACCATAACAACATAAAGAATGGTTCATTGCAGCACTATTGCCTCATATCAGGAATCCACTTATGCAACAGAAGGTTGCTGATCAGCAAGAGGCATTGGAAATTGCTATGAAACTTGAAACAACTCCTGTTGGAGATAATTCTGGAATAGCCCAGATACAGGCACAGTTAGCAGAAATAGCTTTGGAGCTTCACGACATGAAAAAAGGGAAATCTATTCGAGAAGAGGTTTGGTGTACACGATGTAAGACAGAAGGTCATGAAAAATAACAGTGTCCTGCATTAAGAAATTATTTGAATACTGGTGCACCAAACCCGTTTAACCCTAATGTCCTATATTGTGAGATCTGTAGAACAACTGGCCAGCATTGACCTGAATATTGCTATCTGCTACAGAGATATGTTCAAGTACCTAAGAATCCCTACTGCAATTTCTGTAAGTCAGTTGGACACAACAAAGACGAATGTCGCAGCTTTGACCTCATGAGAGAGTGAACCTATGATGCTTATAGGGTACAAACCAATGCATAAGGTAATGATGGATATGGTTACTGTGGTGGTACACCAGGTCAAGGTAATTTCAGAGGTCGTGGTCGTGGTGGTATGCCTGGAAGAGGACAGGGCCATATTATTTGCTATAACTGTAATCAGGCAGGACATGTAGCTAGAGAATGTCAGAACCCAACTACGACATGTCGATATTGCATAGCAGTAGATCATGTGATTGAGAAATGCCCATAGTTGATAGCCAAGATACAAGAAAGAAATGGCACTCCTACTCAGAATGTTCAGATGATTGCTGTAGAGAAAAGACCTGTCCCAGCCCTTAACGTTGTTACAAGGAGTAGAACTATGATGCAGGTGCAGAATAAGGGGAAACAGCCTAGCGAGGCTTGGGTCCGTAAGACCCCAGAGAAAATCCCAGCTTTCGATGTTGGAAGAGAAAAAGGAACATTTATGGAAGCTAAAAAAGACTTTGCTGATCCGAGAACATCAGTAGCAACTACGCAATAGCATCAACATCAGTTATAGTGTCAAGAAGCTTTGTCGAATCAAGTAAGTACACTGACATCATTTTTACAAATTTTTATGAAGCTATTAAGAAATCAGAATGATTTGAACGAGTTACAGAAAGTTCTTGAGTCTTGCGAACCTCAGCGAAGCTCTAATAGAGGAAAAACTGTTAACAGAGTTAGAAGGACTGGAAGAGAAATGATATTGCATGCTCAGATAGGAGATTATGACATGACTGATATCATTTTAGACCTGGTATCAGAAGTGAATGTCCTAACTAAGAAGACATGGGAACAAATGGGAAAACCTATGCTTGAATGGTCCCCTATACAGTTGAGATTAGCCAATCAGCAGAAGAATGTGCCCTTGGGAAGATTCCTTAGTGTACCAGTGGATATTGATGGAGTCAGTACCTTAGCATATTTTGAAGTCATTGAAATAATTGATGATAGAAACCCCTATCCAGCCTTGCTAGGAATTGAATGGGTAATAGACAATTATGCAGTAATCAACCTTAAGAATAGACATATGACTTTTGAAGGAAAAGGCTTGAGAGTCATAGTACCGTTGGAACCTTCTCAAGGAGAAAGGTATACAGAGCCAGTCAGAGATGAACATCAAGATGTTTTGGATTATATTTACAACATCACAGCTAAATAAGAAGACTATGTTAACCCTACTGCTGAAGGTATAATGGATTGGCAGTGTGACAGTTCTTGCATGACTGATTCAGACGAAGGCCTAGAGAATTGGCAGAATCGACTTTATGAGCTACATGGACATCGATGTGCAAGAATTACTAAGTCTATTAGATGGGTTGGCTCACAGATAAGAATCTTACCTACTTTTGATGGCTTAATAGACCCACAAGATTTTATTGTACAATTCTCAGAGCAAGTACTAGATCCATAGAGAATGGAGACTCTAGATCCAGTATTCAGAGCCACAACTTCCAGATGGTGGAATGGTTATAAAAAGTATATTCATAATTGGAGAGCTTGTCAAAATTTTCTTCACCTGAGATTCATGGATCAACCTCAGGAGGTACGACGCACATTTAATGGTAAGACTATCCCTCAAGAACATTTGGAGCAGTGTTATGAAGCATGGAAGCATGTACCTTATGAAGAATGGGTACATAGGTTTGTACACACTCTGGAACCTGTAGCAAAGAACTGGTATGCGGAGGTGGAGCTTCACCATGGTACTATAAGTTGGGCTAGCCTTGCTGATAGTTTTGTGCTCACATTTTATATTACTGAGGTTTTCCCTGCTTTGGACGCAGCGATTAGGTTGATCCATACTACGGTGTTTGATGATAAAGAAATAGCCGAGTACCAACCTGATTGGAAGGAATAAGAAGCTAATGTAGTAGAATGCTATAACCTCGCCATTGATGAAGACGATGACCCTCACAACATTAATATTCCAGAGTCAGAAGGACATTGCGAATTACATGGACCAGCAGTCGAATCACCTGAAGTAACTCAGCCCTTGAAGACAAGGAAAGTAAACATTGGATCAGAAGAAATGCCTAATTACGCTACCATTGGAGATTATTGGGACGAAGAAATGGTGAGCAAAGTGACTGAACTCCTCCATGAGTATCATGACTTATTTCCGACGAAGTTCTAAAAAATGAAAGGTATCCTTGGTGATATAGGAGTGATAAAAATACCTTTGAAAGATGATACGAAGCCTGTGAAGTAGTGCCCTTATAGGCTGAACCTAAGTATAAATAAAAAGTCAGGATGGAGCTAGATAAGATGCTCGCTGCAGGAATCATTGATCCTGTCAAAGAGTCCAAATGGGTCAGCCCTATGGTGGTACAAGAAAAGAAGACCAAGGGAGAAATCAGAATCTGTGTTGATTTGAGGAAGCTGAATGATTCCTGTTTACATGATCCTTTTCCTACTCCCTTTACAGATGAAGTTTTAGACAATGTTGGAGGTCAAGAAGTGTATTCTTTCACTGATGGATTTTCAGGTTACCATCAGATCAGAATTGCTCTAGAGGATCAACATAAAACAACCTTTGCTCAGAAATGGGATCTTTTCAGTATACTGTTATGCCCTTTGGATTGAAGAATGCACCTGCTATGTTTTCCAGAGTAGTCATATCTGCATTTAAGGAATTTATTCATAAGTTCTTGGAAGTTTAATTTGATGATTGGACTATCTTTGGTTTATTGAAGGATCATATATCCGGTTTAAGACTTATGCTGGACAAGTGTAGACAGCATCATATTTCATTGAACCTGAAGAAGTGTATCTTTTGTGCACCTTTTGGAATTCTGCTAGGTCACATTGTATGCAAGCAAGGTTTGATGGTGGATCCTGTGAAGATAGCCATTATTGTGAACTTTCCACCTCCTAAGTCTGTTAAGCAACTTCGCACTATGCTTGGTCATACTGGATATTACAGGATATGCTCAGATTACTGCCCCTATGGAAAAGAAATTGAAGAAAGATACTAAGTTTGAGTGGACACCTGAATGTCAGGAAAGCTTGGATATTTTGAAAGAAAAGATGGTAACTTCCCCTATCTTAGTATTCCCTGAATGGAGTAAGGAGTTTCATGTTCATGTCGATGCATCTTCCATTGCTTTAGGTATAGTATTGGCTCAGTTAGGTGAAGGTAATATTGATCACCCTATTGCTTTTGCAAGTAGAAAATTGTCCACAGCAGAAAAGAATTATACTATGATAAAATGAGAAGGTCTAGCTATGGTTTATGCCTTGGAGAAATTTCAACATTATTTGTTAGGATCTCATTTTAAGATGTTCACTGCCCATTATGCTTTGAATTATTTGGTTAACAAGCCTGTGTTAGGTGGAAGGATATGCAGATGGCTGATTTTGTTTCAGGAGTATGACTTTGAGATCATAGTTAAGCCAGGAAGACTTAACCTGGGGCCTGACCACTGGTCGAGGCTTGAGTCAGGAGAAGAACCCACTAGTTTGGACAAAGGTCTTCCTGATTCCCAGTTGTTTGCCATCCAGATGGTTGATGACTATTTTCAGGATATTGTTCAGTACTTGTCTACAGGTTTTGCACCCTCTGAGATGACAACACAACAGAAGAAGCAACTGGTGGTTAGAGCAGTTGACTTTACCTTGATAGCAGGACAACTATATAAGATGGGACCAGATGAAATACTGCGCAGATGTGTCCTGGAGCATGAAAATCCATTGATTTTGGCTGAGGCACATTCTCGAGCAGTAGGAGGTCATTATGCAGGAAAAGCTATAGTGCAGAAGATTCTGACAGCTAGATTGTGGTGGCCTACGATTCATAAGGATGCAAGAGAGTATTGCCACAGCTGTGATATCTGTCAGAGGACAGGAAAACCATCCGAGAGGGATGAGATGCCCCTGGTTCCACAGGTAACTTTACAAGCATTTGAAAAATGGGCTATTGATTTTGTTGGACCAATCAATCCCCCTGCAAAGAAATCTGGAGCAAGATACATTATTACATCAACTGATTACCTTACTCGTTGGGCCGAAGCTCAACCAGTCAAGGACTATAGCGCTGCTACAGCTGCGAAGTTCATATTTGATAATATCTTGTCGAGGTTTGGGTGTCCTAGAATTCTTATGAGTGATCAAGGATCACATTTTCTGAATAAGACTATTGAATCATTGACCGAATAATTTCAAGTATATCATCAGAAGAGTACTGCCTACCATCCTCAAGCAAATGGAACTATTGAAGCCTTTAACAAGATTCTTGAGCACGCTCTGGCGAAGGTTTGCAATGTTAACATAAATGATTGGGATCTTAGAATTCCAACAGTATTATGGGCTTATAGAACCACTTGCAAGAAGTTGACAGGCCACACACCTTTTAGCCTGGTATATGGACAAGAAGCAGTTATGCCCATGTAGTAGATTGTTCCTAGCCTCAGAATATATGCCTTCACAGAGATGGATGATCCAGCCGTGTTGAATGAAAGGCTGGTGAAGATATTGGAACTAGAAGAAGACATATTCATTGCAGGTTTCCAGCAGCAAGTACAGAAAGCTAGAGAAAAAGTATGGCATGATAGACACATTAAGAAGAAGCATTTTCAGAATGGTGATCTTGTGCTCTTGTAAGACAATAAATTCATGAAGTTCCCAGGTAAGTTCAAGACACATTCGAAAGGACCATACATAGTTCAGAAAGTTACCGATGGTGGTGCAGTTCAGTTAGCTAAATTGAATGGAGAAATTTTTCCTTCCATGGTGAATGGAAGTACATTAAAGAAGTACAAGGATGGGCCTGTACCCCCTGATCAAAAGTAATAGCAAGAAGAAGAGTCTAAGTACCAAGAACAGTTGAAATTGGGTACTGGACTATAATGAAGCTGTTCTCAGAGAGCTTCGACATATTTTTGGAAAATTTACGAAGTGTCTGTCGTGGGTCGAAGTTCTGTCGCAGCTTGTGCCAGGATGTGTCGAAGGTCTATATTGTGTCGAAGGTCCTTATTGTGGTGAAGCTGAAGTTAGTGGTGGTGCCAAAGAAGAAAGGTGTGTCGAAGCTTAAAATGTGACTGTTGGAAAAAATCAGATTCGGCGGCGTCGATACGTTAACTGCATTAACTGCCTGTAATGATGAGAGTTTGGTCGAATCCATAGCCGTATTTGGGAAATCTAGCGCCGTTTGGACAAGATCTACCACCGCTCGGTCAGATTTGGTGTCTTTAATGCACATTTATGGTATATTTGGTCATTGGATCCTATAAGAAGACACCCAGGCCTGCGAATTTCACATTACACATTTTATTGAGTTTCACAGTTAAGTCCATGTCAGCTGATCATGCAGTCCAGCACTTGCTGAGAGATTTAAGAAAGAGGGGTTTGTAGAACTTTATGAGGAACCCACCTGCATCTACACCTCGTGAAGAGAATTCCCCAGTGCCGAATCGACCGATGCAGACACGATCTAACAAAAATAAGTTTAAGGCAGAAGTTCACTCTAAGCAGAACGAAGAAAGGCACAAACCATAAGGAAAGACACCGAAGGATCCCATGATTCAAATGAATCCTCTTGGTTCGACAGAGCTCCCACCTGAAGGTTTTTAAGACTTCGGTGAGGATGAGAACATTGCATCACATCATCCACCATATCTCTCGCCTGTTCGACGATGATTTAAGCCACCTTGGTAGACAGTCAAGTTCGCGTTACTCACCCCTTCACTGCCATAGGGTGTGAAGTTAGTCGAAACGATGAAAGGCAGAGTAGATCGGCTCAAGTACGTAGACCACGATACGAATGATCGTGAGAAGTTTCCACAGTTTGCACCTGGGAAATACTTGCACTCCGTCCATTATTCGGAGGTTGGAATGATGTTACTTGAACTAAAACAGTGGGCTGCTGGCTTGGAGCAAGATGGCTTGTTGAAGATGCTGAATGTCCCCCATTTTGGTCACAGCCCGTAGGTTACCGTGGTGGTCAAGCAGTTATTGGAGTTGGTACATGATGGGCACCTATGGATAGGAAACTAGAGAATTGCTATTGATGGAGAGTTGATTTATAGGATTATAGGCTTGCCAAAGGAAGGGCCTAATCCTGGGATTGAATTTGTTGAAAAGCACGAAGATACGAAGCTGGCGTAGCACATGAAGGACTGCTTAGGTTTGACAAAAGGAAATCAAGGGTATCAAACATCGATTATTCGGAACCAGAACATTCACTTCGCCACAGAGCTCCTAGCATGCAAATTAATAAGGAAGTGCATACCTAATGAAGTACCTGCCTCGATTTTCAGTATTGCCACGAACTGTACTGAAGGATACATTTACAAATGGACAGAGTACATTGCTAGAGAATTCCTTGCAGATGTCCACGATGCACAGGAGAAAGGTAGAGCCTTTCATTATTCATGGTTGTTAGTGCTTATTGCACTGGTAGGATGGAGAGAACCTACCGAGGCACAGTTTGTTGATGTACCTCCGAAGATGCCTGGTGTAGCAAGGTATGCATCTCTTTGGGTTTCATAGGATAAGGCCTTGCAGCAGATGACAAACTACGTGTTCGCCTACTATTCGCTGAGTATCACAGTTGAGATCCTGAAAACACCGTAGCTCAGTAATGAGCTATTTTCTTAGTATACTGGAATGGCCAAATTCAAGGCTGATATGCATAATGTCTTCATCCAGGCCCGCGCAGATAACAAACATACATGGTGGAAGTTACCATACATGGTGAACCAGGAAGACATCCTCACAGGAGTTCAGCAGTGGCTGGATGAGTGGATGAAGGATGCAGGAACAAGGCCAGACATACTAGTCCCTCCAGTAACAGATGTGGGTGCAGGTCCTAGTCAGCTGCAACAGAATGACCCACTAGAAGAGAGCGAAGAACAAGATGAGTCACAGCAGAGTGAAGGTGACCATGGTGGATATGATGGAGCTGATGAAGAGAAAAATGGTGAAGAAGAAGAAGAATTAGTCAAGAACATTTCCAACCCTAATCGCCCAGATAAGCCCAAGTCCCCAGAAGTGGAGGAAGTTACTAAGCCTCGGCCCAGAAAGAAAACTAAGGCGTCGAAGGGAAAGAATATCGTCGAAGAGCCCACTTTGACGATTGATGAGCTTGATCAGGCTCTGACGAAGTCTACAGAGGTATTATCCAGCAAATGGGTAGAGTTTGAAGCTAAACATCTTGATGTGCTCACTGGCGTAGCACAACGAATTGCAGAACTTAAGGCTTTATTGGAAAGAACAACAACTGGCGCTGTAGCAAGCAGTGCCCTAGTAGGCGCGCAGCCTGATACTAGACAATGGCCAGCCAAAAACAACAGAGGACAAGTACCAAGTGCAGCTCTTATAATAACTGACGCAGCATCTCGATCGCAGGTAAGCATGATAGTTGAGGTAGATTACACTAAGTTTTCTATGCCGGAGCTGCATTTCTGTCAATTGGCACTCATGAAGGAGATCTGAGAACGAGACAACTACACCCACATGCAGTTAGAGAATACCATGAAGCAGAGTGAGAGCCTCGAAGCACAGTTGAAAGAAGCTAAATAGAAGAAGAGGGAAACAAAAAATAAGTAGTCTACTCTAGCGTGAGTGTTGGATGAGGCGTGTCGAAGTCTCCCTGACTTAGACATGCAGGATGAAGAAGAACCGGAGCAAAGAATAGTAAAGCTGAAAGACTATGCACAACAGTCTAGAAGCCAGATAGAGAAGATGAAAGCAGAACATGAGGCCCATATTGTGGAGCTTCAGCTTTGCCTCATTCCTGAGAGTCCACCAGAGGTCAGGGAACAACGTCTCAGAGATATTCAGGCCTCAGCAATGGAGATCTAAGATATTGTAAGTAGTGCATCAAAGCTGCTAGACAAAAGTGTCGAGGCCTGGGAAAACTTGCAGGACAACCCAGAAGTACACTAGTAGAAAATGAGAAATCAATGACTAAAAAAATGAATAAAATCAGGCTATAAATGACTATTTTTGAGTCGGTGACTAATAGTAGCAAATTACCACTATGTTATAGCTAGTCGTATTTCACTAGTCATTAATAGCTTGACTTAGTAGTCATTGATTTAGTCATTGATAGACAATGATTTAGTCATTAATAGTCAATGATTTAGTCATTGATAGTTAATGATTTAGTCATTGATTTAGTCACAGATTTAGTCATTGATTTAGTCACTGAGTTAGTCATTGATTTAGTCGCTGATTTAGTCACTGATTGCAACCATTAATGACCAAATATATGACTAAATAAACTACTAGATGTTAACATATTAATGACTAAGCTAAATACGACTAAGATACAGGAAATTAACTACTAACAGTCGTATATATGTGAATTTAGTCGTTTTTGTAGTCACAAATTTATGATAGGGCACAGAGGAATCGAACCACCAACCTCCTGCCTATAATTAGGCAAGCGCTCTACCATTGAGCTAACACCCTTTAAGAAGTTGTTATTGCTTGACAATGATGATATTCAAACAAATTTATGATAGATATCAATCTACAAACTACATAATTATTACTATTACAACTTACCAGTAACTAGTATTTATGAAAGTAGTCATTTACGCAGTGGGGAATTGTAAATAAGAAGGAGTTGCGTTGGATGATTTTGCAAATCTTGACGTTTCGATCCTTACTATGGGATCATCATTAGGAGACAACTGAAGCGTAAGGTAAAAGACCAAGAATCCTGTCAGTATTTATAGTTAGTATGAAGCATAATAGGTTCTAGGTTTTTAAGTCGGTTTTAAGTTTGAAATTTTTTTAATTATTTTATTTTTAATTTTTAGAAATCATTATTATGAAAATATTATAATAAGGTTTAAATATCTAAATTCAGGCACTTTGGGAACTTCTCCAAAATCCCTCCAGACACATCATTAGCATCATTGAATTTAGACATTTGCGTAGTGCATCTTTGCATTCTCTTATGCCTGGGGGGTCAGCAGATTTTATAGACATTATCAGATAAGCATAAAATTTCAATCATCTGAGTAAAACTAGGCCGTCTGAGTAAAACTAGGCCACTGTCAAAGAAGATTGGGAGAAAAACAAACTCTTCTTGTACTGTAACGAAATATGAAGCCAATTATGCAAACATGCTTGAAATTTTTTAAGATTTAGACAGTTAAACTTAAACTTGTCTACAACACAAGATCATTTCATGCATGGCCATTAAAATGTAAAAGCAGATAGGAAAAATTCAAAACTCACATAAAAATGATGAATTCAAAATGTATCTTTGACTTGTATTTAGGATATAAAGTTGCTAATCCCTTGAATCTTGTAGCATTTACAATTAAAATCACAAATTATAATAGGTCAATGACCATTCTATCAATTGTTACAAAGCAGTTCTCCAGATTTCTACATGTCAGGAAATTATGACAAACAAACAGACCATGTACTTCAGCTTAATAGCAGTGCAAGTTTAAATTTTTCATAGTCAGCCACACTGACATTTTAGTTCAAAGGAATCCTACAACCACAATGCACTTTGTAACATATCCATTGCAAGATTGATATCCAATTTAGAATTTGGCATGATACTAGTCTTCTAAAGGAAAAAAAAACAATAGAAGAATACTTACAAGGACAGGTGTTAAATGCTCGTTTAATAGAATAAAAAATGTAGCCAACACCCGGAATCTAAAAGCACAGTTTAGGAAGGACAAAAATAGGTTTTAACTATCAAACCCCAGGAATGTATTGGAGCCTAGATTTAAACCTAAGAATACCTACAGCACTGAGCTTATGGTCCTGCTTAAGCACAAAAAATGTCTGGGTTACAAACATTGCTCATAAATATAATCACTTTGTTCACCAGCAATGAATTTTTGAAAATAGATTTTAGCGCACTATCGATCTGATTATGTTCTGTTATAAAATTACGCTACATAAACTGTCTTCAACTTTGAGCTATGAATTTCAAGAACTTACCAAGAATCATCTGGATTTCCTGATTCATAGGCAGGAGGTGGGTCAATAGTATTCATGCTTCTAGGACAAGAACGAGTATTAATTCTCTTTTGCCAAATGACAAGATCACCTTTTTCATACTTCTTTTCCCAGCACAAAAGTTCTGTTATTTCTTCAATTTTCTCTTGTTCCTGCTGGAGCTCCTCTTTTGATCTCTACCAAGATTGGTAATATTGCTTCCAATTGATGGGAGGAACAGAGAGAATCCAATATCCACCTGGTCTCAAGACTCTATCCACTTCTATCAAATACATACCATCTGCAAACAAATGAAGCTACACAAATCAATTTGAGAATCAAATTAGTAAATTCAAGGCTCTTCTATAGATTAGAATCTTAACTTTAACAAAAGCATTAATCCTGTAAAAGTCCCCAATACCATTTGCAATCCAAGGTATCAAACAGTGTGAACATTGAGACATGTCAAAAGCCCTGGAAGGGTAAGGAAGCTGTTGTGTCCCCATTACGCCAATCAAAGTAGGCATGCCTCACTCCAAAGAAAACTACACTTGGGCTTCATGTGAATCCCTTGGTGCAAATGACATGGCGATCAAAACATTTCTCTTCAAAATTTATGCACCCCAGCTTGCCACCTAAGCATGCCATATGGATTTCAGATAAGGGCATATCCTCATACTCCATAAATCATTGAAAAAACAAAATACAGGACACTACTGTATGCATGCAATTGATGTACAACCATGAAATGGGAAATCTACAACCATTTTCAAATCTGTCACTGTTTAAATCAATTCCAATTATTCGAGAAGCTCCTGCAATTCTTGCCCCTTCAGCAGCCTGCGTAGTTAAAGGCCAAATCAGAAGTCTAATAGATAATTAAAGAGTAAAATAGTTGTGCCCAGAGGCGTTCTTGAGCACAGGGGAGATGTTGTCATGTTTGTACAGCTGTAATAAAATATTATTAAAGAGTAAACTAGTTGTGTCTAGAGGCGTTCTCGAGCACAATATGGGGGAGTATGGGGAGATGTTGTCACGTTTGTAGGTGATTCTATAGTAAAATAGTAATAAATTTTATACCCAACATGTTGATCTACCCAAAATTAAAATTAAATTGAGCCCTCTAGACACTTGATAGAGCCTAGATTTGGATCTAGGCTGGTCATAATGATCCCAAAAAATTGCAGACATGGGAGATGAACTATAAACTAATCATAATTATCCTCAACAAAATTGCATTTTTTGAACTTCAGTGTATACACATGAACAAAAAGGGAGAGAACACTTGTTTTTAGAACTTACAGCAAGCCCAACACCCCCAAGGCCAAATATTGCTACTGTTGAACCCTTCTTGGGTTTGGCTACGTTCAAAGTTGCACCCATCCCTGATTCCACAAAAAAATTAATTTTGAATAAGAAATCCAATCAAGGAAATGATCATGGATGGTTTTATTAACAATCCAGCAAACCACACTTGATGTTTAACTTATGTTCAAGGTTTTCCACAATTTGGGCTAGGGTGTTGTTGTTTTGATAGTTAACAATAAGTAGAGTGTGGGCACTTTTGAAACTGCTACTTCCTCTGGACCTTTCCAACTGTTTGGCTCTGATAATTCCAATTGAGAGAGGCTTAGAAGTTCGTTGTGTCCTTGCATGTTGGTGGCATGATTAATGTTTCATGCCACAACATCAATGATTGAAGTGAGACGTCATTTTCCAACATGGCAGAGAATGATCAAATAGATCATTTGATTAATATTTTCTATCATTTGATTTGGACATCTAGGTAACCTTTCCTCAAGACGAAGCAAGGGAGACCAAGATAAAAAGGAGGCAACACTTGACGTAGAACGAAATGACAGCTTACCACCAACTAACAACCTCACGAGTCAGAACCTTACTCTGCTCTAATATGCATACAAATGCAGCACTGCTGGAAGCAACAGAAAGCACATGCATGCAATTACACACTACTGGAAAAAATAAACATGCATAATTCTTTTTATTAACTGCAACTAATTTACATAGTGCATATGCAGCCTCTGAACCTATTTCCATTACAATAATCACAACAGGGCTTTCAGGGGCTTCTGCTTTTACGGCCACTGAACTTGCCAGAATTGCAAGGCTGAATTCCCTTTTCACAAAACACAGAACACCCAACAGTTTCAATCTCGATTGGGTTTACAACATGCATAACCAAAATTCACTTAACAACTAGAATTCTTCTTTGCTGGTCTTCTATAGCTCCTTTCTTTCTTCATCTTCTTCTCTGCTGGTAATTTTTGAGCTGATGGTTTTCTTTGTCTAGAGCTGCAGGATTTTGTTCTACATCATGAATCTGCTGCAAGTTTGTGTCTCTTTTTCCCAAGATCTCCATCTTCTTGGATTTCTCTTGTTAGAATAATCAACCCATAGTTACCTACCTTAGACATTAAATTAATCATTTTTGTCTTATATGCCTAGTTCATGTGTCCCACCTTATGCAAGTTGTCATTTACCTATCCATAGTGGTAAAACTTGCCTTATTTGACTCATGTAGTGCTTGGGAAACCTCAAGGAATCAAATATACTTTATTCCTAGCCTCCTAAGCGCCCTTCTACTTTTTCTGCTTTATTGCCTGTTGTTTCAGTGTTTTAAGGCAAATGGAAAATCTTGACTAGGTGAGGTTGACTAGTTTTTTGTCCTACACATCCTCCACTCTTTTCTCCTTGGAAAAGCATGTATGAGTTTTCATTCCATCACTCTTTATCTTGCCTAAGTTATTTTTCCAATTCGTGAGCTCCATGACTGATTTGGAATCTACTTTATGCACCTATGGGGGATTTGCTTAATTTTAGTAAGCCTACTTTATGCTAGATTCGAATTGCTCCTCATGCATTCAAATCCCTTATGTAATTATTTAATGCAGCAACCTATTATGTTACAGGGTTGGCTATTGTACACTTATTCAATACAGTTTAGTGTTCAACTCATTATTCACTCTCTTTTGTGAGTGATTTTGCATGTTCAATTGATAATTGTTGTGAGTAAAATTAATCTATCAATGGGTTCAATTTCCACATGGTATCAGAGCCATTGTAGATCAATTTCTCTCCTTCAAAATTGTTTTGCAGGTTCGACATCAGTGACTGGGAGCCTTCTACTGACAGTCGGGACAAATTTCTAAGCTATGGATCAATCTCAGAAGATCATCTTGACTCCCTTCAATTTCTTTGAATGGAAAGAAGAGATGGAGATACTGTTGAGAGCGAAAGGCCTCTATAGGGTGACTATGGAAATAGAAGCAGAGCCCAATGCAGCTGCAGAGAAGATAAAATGGCACAACAGGAGGGATGAGGCCTATGGTCTCCTGTGTCTGAGTATTTCCAGAGACCTTTTCCATCTTGATGGATTGACATCACTGAATGAAGTATGGGAGAAGCTTACTGATATTTTTGGAAATACATATGAGATGAGGGGACATCAAATCGAAAATGAGCTGATTTCCCTGAGTCCAAATAGATTTGAATCACTGCAACTCTATTTCTCCAAGTTCAAAGCACTTGTTTTGCAGCTGAAATAGTGTGGGATTGAAAAGAAGGATGATCAGCTGGTCTTGGCCATTCTCTCGAAGCTTGGCCCTGACTATTCAGTGTTTGTTTCGACCTTCTATGCCACAAAACTGATAGCTCGAACCTAGACGATGCCTAGCCTTGCAGATTTCATGGAATCTCTCACACAATAACAAGACAAGACAGTGATGATGGGCACCATCAAACCATCCAAAGATCAAGCTCTGATTGCTGGAGATTCGAAGGTGGATTCAAAAAGCAAAAAGAAAGCTAAAAAGCCACCTAAGCAAAAGAGAGACAAGAAACAGTCTCCGGAGGAGCCATAAGGTTCCAAGAAGAACTACCAGAAGAAGAAAAACAAAGGTGAAATGAACAAGTGTGCATACTGTAATAAGGGAAATCACACTGAAAGCTCTTGTATGAAAAATCAAATAGACATGCTGACCCAACTCCCGGAGAAGAATGGCATCTCCCTTCCAGACAGCTCAAAGAAGAGAGAAGGAGGATCAAGTTCATATGACAGAGAGAGAGTTCATGCATTGGTTGCTGGCACATCAAGCTCACCCAGTTTTATCATTGATTATGGAGCTTCAAGACACATGGTTTCAACCAAGGAGGCATTCTTCTCATTTGACATGTCGAAAGGACCACCTATAGTACTAGGAGATGACTCTCTCACTGAAAGTTTGGGAAAAGGGAGGATTGATCTTGATCATGGTCAGTTCAGCAATGTGTTGTATGTGCCTGGTCTTTCCTCCAACCTCTTATCAGTGTACCAGATGACTCACACTGTGTCTCCAAAGAAGGTCATATTCTCCCCTGATGAAGTTGAGATCACAGAGATCTCAAGTGGTAAAGTCATTGCAAAAGGAGTTGCAAATCATGCTCAGAAGGTATACATGTTCTCACACTTCCTACCCTACTCAAACCCCTTTGCTCTTCTGATTCATGCTAATGAAGCAAGCAAGATTTGGCATGAAATATTTGGCCACCTAAATTACAAGTATCTTGTTGATATTAGTGAAAAAGAGATGGTCATAGGGTTGCCCAAGATAAAAGTTTCCAAAGGAGTCTGCCAAGGTTGTATCCTAGGAAAACACCCAGAGCACAAATTTGAGAGAGCTAGCCATGAGAGAACCTCTGCACCCCTTGAGCTGATCCACAATGATGTTGCTGGCCCATTCCCTCATATGTCCATGAGTCAGGCCAAATATGTATTGACTTTCATATATGACTTTTCCAGGTATTGCTGGGTTTACTTCCTGAAACACAAGTCTGAAGTTTTTGGCCTCTTCAAAGTCTTTAAGGCTTTGGTTGAAAACCAATCTGGTAGGAAACTCAAGGTCCTCAGATCTGACAATGGTGGTGAGTATGTCAAGTCTGAGCTTATTAATTATTGTGCAGATGTAGGTATTCAGATGCAACATTCTATCCCTTAAACACCATAGCAGAATGGTGTTGCTGAGAGGAAGAACAGATCACTGAAAGATATGGCAACATGCATGATGGAGGCCAAAACTTTGCCACCAAAGTACTGGGACAAAGCTATCAACTATGAAGCCTATACCTAGAATATTGTGCCTCATAAATAGCTTTATGGCATGACTCCTTTCGAAGCATGGAGTGGGCACAAGCCAGATGTGACCCATTTCAGGATTTTTGGCTCAAGGGCTTGGGCTAGAATTCCAACAGAAAAGAGAAAGGATTTGCAGCCCCAAAGCCAAGAGTGCCTATTTGTTGGATACTATGAAGATTCAAAAGGGTGCAAACTGATAAATTTGAGCACAAACAAAGCCTTCATCGAAAGGTGTGTTTAGTTTCAAGAAGAACCCCTTGCAGCAGTGGAAGTTGGAGAAACCTCTTCACCACCTGAACCTCTGAAAGTAAGTGAAGAGTTTGTTGAACATGCTGATTCTGATATGTCTGATGGATATGAGTTTATTGCAGATCCTAACATCCATACAAGGCCAAAATAGGCAGCCAAGACACTACATGCATCCGGAGAGCTAGCTGGGGATCCCAATGACCCAAGGAGGACTAGATATCAATTTGAGAGTGGTCTGTGCATGAAGGATCCTATGTTTGATGAGAAATGATATTTGATGGTGGAATATGATCCTCAAACATATGAAGAAGTAGCAGGAGATCCAAGATGGAAAGCAGCCATGAAGGAAGAGTTCATCTCACTCCAGAAGAGCAACACATGGGAGCTAGTGGATCTTCCCCCAAGGAGGAAGTTAGTTCAGTGTAAGTGGTTCTACAAGACAAAATTTGCTGCTGATGGTTCACCACTCAAGTACAAGGCCAGATTGGTAGCCAAGGGCTACTCACAGGTTCATGGGATAGATTACAATGAGACCTTTTCCCCAGTGGCAAAGATGGATTCCATCAAGCTAGCCCTAGCCATTGCAACCTCAAAGCAATGGGAGGTACATCACATGGATGTAAAATGTGCCTTCCTGAATGGAGATATCACTGAAGAGATATATATGCAGCAGCCTCAAGGATTTTCTACTAACCCTTCTCTTGTGTGCAGGTTGAAAAAGTCATTGTATGGGCTAAAGCAAGCCCCCAGGGCTTGGTATGCAAAGATTGATAGCTTCTTGCTATCACTGAATTTTGTTCGGTGCAAATCCGATCCAAATGTATATTTGAAGTTAATTAATGGTTCATTAATGATAATTTTGTTATATTTTGATGACCTTCTCATTACAGGAAGCTCAAAGGATGAGATTGCTTCCTTGAAGGGTGCAATGAACCAAGCCTTCTCCATGACAGATTTGGGGCTCTTAAGCCAATTTTTGGGGCTTGAGATTGCTCAAACCAAAGCTGGAATCAAGGTGTACCAGTCCAAATATGCCTTGGATTTTCTGAACAAATTCAGAATGAAGGATTGCAAAGCAAGCAAAACTCCTTTCCTTTCAGGAGTGAAGCTGGAAGAAGCTGATTCTTCACCTATGGTAAACAATACACTGTATAGGAAATTGATTGGATGTTTGTTGTATCTGACACATACTAGACTTGATATTTCTTATGTAGTAAGTGTGGCTTCTAGATACATGGATCAGCCTCATGATATCCATTGGAAAGCAACCAAAAGGATCCTTAACTTTGTTCAGGGAACAAGGACACATGGGATCTTCTATAAAGCAAAATCTGATCTTGATTTGATTGGGTTTACTGACAGTTATTGGGAAGGTGATGGCACAGACAGAAAGTCCACATCAGGATATGTGTTCGTTCTTGTAGAAGGGCCAATCAGCTGGTCAAGCAAGAAACAGAGTGCCATTGCACTCTCATCTACAGAAGCATAGTACAAAGGAGTTGTTAATGCAGCAACTCAATGTTTATGGTTGCAGGGTTTACTTAGAGAGTGTGGCTTCGAATCAGAGTACTCAACTACCATTTACTGTGATAACTAGAGTACCATTTGAATATGAAAATATCCAGTTCCGAAGTAGAGAACCAAACACATTGAGATCCATATGCACTACATCAGAGAGCTTGTGCATTATGGCACCATTCACCTACTCTTCTGTTCATCTTCAGAACAAGTAGCTGATATCTTCACCAAATCATTTTGTGAGAAGACATTCAGCAATCTCAAATCACTGCTGGGGATTTCTGATCATGCTGTGAAGCATGAGTGAAGACAAGATTTCCAAATTTTGTTTTACAGTCCATGTTTAAAGGAGGATTTTCCCATGTGGTTTTTGCCTCTTTCCTTGGTTGTATGGACATGCAGTATGTAAAGGGTGACTAAGCCTTGTTGCTAGTCCCTATAATTTTCTAATATATTACTCATAAGTTAGGCTTAAGGGGGGGTGTTAGAATAATCAACCCATAGTTACCTACCTTAGACATTAAATTAATCATTTTTGTCTTATATGCCTAGTTCATGTGTCCCACCTTATGCAAGTTGTCATTTACCTATCCATAGTGGTCAAACTTGCCTTATTTGACTCATGTAGCACTTGGGAAACCTCAAGGAATCAAATCTGCTTTATTCCTGGCCCCCTAAGCGCCCTTCTACTTTTTCTGCTTTATTGCCTGCTTTTTCAGTGTTTTAAGGCAAATGGAAAAGCTTGACTAGGTGAGGTTGACTAGTTTTTTGTCCTACACATCCTCCACTCTTTTCTCCTTGGAAAAGCATGTATGAGTTGTCATTCCATCACTCTTTAGCTTGCCTAAGTGCTTTTTCCAATTCGTGAGCTCCATGACTGATTTGGAATCTACTTTATGCACCTATGGGGGAATTGCTTAATTTTAGTAAGCCTGCTTTATGCTAGATTCGAATTGCTCCTCATGCATTCAAATCCCTTATGTAATTATTTAATGTAGAAACCTATTATGTTACAGGGTTGGCTATTGTACACTTATTCAATACAGTTTAGTGTTCAGCTCATTATTCAGTCTCTTTTGTGAGTGATTTTGCATGTTCAATTGATAATTGTTGTGAGTAAAATTAATCTATCACTCGGTTCAATTTCCACATCTCTATCACTCTATCATCTTCTTCTTCTCACCATGATTCTTCCCAGCAAGCCAATTTCTGGAATTGTGTCCTCTTTGATTCAAGATCTATGGGCTTTTCCGTCCTCTACAAGTTATGAAGGGTGACCCCCTTCATATAGCATGATTGTGGATGGCCCAGGCACCCTCTTGACTATTCTTATGGACATCATTTCATTCAGATTTTCTTTCATTCGGCATCGGATGCTAGGAGAAATGGATCTAGTGGACCATGACACACCAACAACACCATCACGTTTTGGGTTCCATTACATATTGACAGACAATTTTCCCTTTTAGTAGAACTATATATATGAGATAATACAACATTCCTTCACAATTTAAATCCCTGCTTAGCTTCTTCTACATATACAAAATGGATTATGCATATCATAGGTTTTTATGACTCAACATGCTCCTTTCGAACCAACGCTTTTGAAGCCATTACAAGGCATTCATTTCATCCTGTCTATTATGCTGCCTAGTTTGTGAACAAGAACCTAAGATCATCTTCTGTTAACCTTCCCAAAGCCTCTAAAGAACCTCCTATAGTGCTGAATTTCAAAGCAGTAGAAACATGAGAATTTATTTAGCAACTCCCTACATATTGAAATTACTTTAAAAAACATCAAACATGTAGAAGCAACTGATGGCTATAACGTTTACCCTTCAAAAACGAGTTGCTTTTTATCCTGTAATCTAAGAATTCTCTCTTCAATTGTATTTGCAATGACAAATATCATGACCCTGAGGAATGTATAAAAAAGATTTACAATAGTCAGTTGTTGTATTAAAAGACTGGTTAATTGAACAAACTATTGAACTTTATGATCATAGATGCAACAGAATGCATTTCAAAAAGGCTTTCAAGGGCGCAGCCTAAAAACTCCGCAAAAGGGCCAATTGCAACATAATGTATTTAAGAAACGTTTACAATGGTGGGCCTTTAAAAACTTTGCAGATGACCAAAGAATTAAGCAATTTGACTTCTCCGGAAAATTTTATATATTTTTAGCATCAACAAAAAATTTCAAAGTTCAAATTTGTACTAATGAATTGGTTCACAAAAGTTGTGTTATGGTACCAAAAAGGTTATCTTAGTATCCTTTATTTCTTGATCAAAGAAGCTTGAATGAGACTATAGAAACCTAAAACTAAGCTACTTCCAAAGCAACCCGACGACAATGTATCAAAAACCTATGGTTAATGATTATTAGCAATTTACTGTTGCATGAATACCATTATTACATTTTGATAAGCTTTTTTAAAATTTCAAAACTTGTTTTGACCTGATCATGTATTATTCTTTGAGGAACATATAAATAACCGTTTAATTAACATTGGTTCAAAATAAACTGCCAAGGAGAGGAAACAGTGGTCCAAAATTCAAATATACCCCACTGTGTGTAATTCGTTAATAGCGTGTGAGCTGCTTCAAATAGGAAACAGGATAAAATAATACTACCACAGTTGTATTACAAAAACTAGACACGAGCATGGTTTCATTGTTATGAGATTTATGTTTCCAGGGCAACAGAACAAACCAAACCAAAACAAAGATATAGTTACTTACAAACTGACTAGACTGCAAACAAAGTACCTGATTGGTTTATACTGTCCAAGTCGATGAATGCGATCCTGAGCTTGTTGTTCCACTGCTGGATTCCACCAAGGATCCATCAAAAAAACCTGAAAATGATGCAGATAAAATTATATCTTGGATTAGAAAATTCACTTGCCTATTTGCTAGGCACATTGCGAAGTTGAGCTAAAAAAGATACAAACTAGAATTTTATTGTCTTCAGCAGAAAATGATCAAAAATAAAAAAGCAAAATACAATACCAGACAGGGAAGGCTCTTACATGAGAAGCTGCTGTCAAATTCAGGGCCACACCTCCTGCCTTCAAAATCATCAGGAAAATATACAAGACAAATAAATGTTAACACCCAGATCATAAATAGATGATCAAAGTCAGAATTTTCAGAGATTAATGACAACAAAGGAAATACCTTGCAATCCAGATCATTTGAAAACTTCTCAATTGTTTGATCTCTCGCCTGAATACTCATACTTCCATTCAGTTGAGTGCATTTTATCCCTGACTGCATCATTTGACATATATTTATGTTCAAGCATTTTCTATTGACATAAAGAACAATCCACAAAATTTAACTAGAAGATATTTTAAAGCATAGCACCATAGTGATAACACACATTAAGAAAATCCATGCCAACCACAAAAAGGACAAAGGTGTGGAAAATATGCAAAGGCAACATAAAATAAACATTGTTAAACCTGCCAATGGTTCACGAAATATTCAATGTGGGAAAGACAAGGTTAGAGATCACTATGATTTAAAAAGAAATGATTTTTTTCCAATATGAATGCAATATAATTTTAGAATCCACAGACTTTAACTAGAATATCTTTTAAAGCATAGCATCGTAGTTATAACACACATTAAGAAAATCCATGCTGACCCCAAAAACTGACAAAGGTATGGAAAATATGCAATGGCAATATAAGATAAATATTGTTAAACCTACCAATGGTTCACAAAATATTCAATGTGGAAAAGACAAGGTTATAGATCAATATGATTTAAAAAGAAATGAATTTTTTTCCAATATGAATGCAATATATTTTTACTTTAAATCATTGCAGTTAACAAATATGACTTTAGAGTAATAAGTTATAACCAACTACAATTACAGAAACTGTTTTTGAACACTCTGGACTATATTGCCATCATGCTTTAACATAATGCTTAGAAGTTATGTACGGAGAAAGTATACCTTCTGTAGAGAAAAAGTAATTAAATCCAAAAATGATGTAAACTGGCTAAATACTATTTCCTTTGCAGCAACATCCTTCTGTAGCATAAGCGCGATCTCTTCCCTCTGAAAACATCAACCTAAGTAAGTTCTCGTCTGATAACTGAGAATAAAAGGATCCATAATTAAGACAACCAAAATCATCCAAAGCAACAAAACATATATAATTCCTAAATCATACACTAAGTAGGGATTATGCAAAACATTGTTCCAAAAGTGTTTCTATAAAAAGCAATGATCCACAATTACTAAATAAACGTGTACCAAATAGCTAAATAAAGAAAAGAAAAATCTGATTGATTAAACTTTAAGCATATTAGGTGATCTTAAAGAACTCAAGCCTATGGATGAGTTTATTCAATCAACTATATAATTGTCCAAATACTGTGAAAATAAATACAAACCCCATGGAGGCTGCAGATTCTTGATGGAGGTTGTGAAACAACAGAAAATAGCACCTTGGCCACTTGGTCACATACAGTAAGGAGTTAATATTCGCTGACATTTAAGTCAGAAGCATGCCATCTAATATTTAAAGTCATATGACCTTT
The DNA here is from genome assembly GCA_001517045.1 of Pseudotsuga menziesii. Classification (NCBI taxonomy): domain Eukaryota; kingdom Viridiplantae; phylum Streptophyta; class Pinopsida; order Pinales; family Pinaceae; genus Pseudotsuga; species Pseudotsuga menziesii. The sequence goes on from LPNX010624846.1 coordinate 60,662, forward strand.
AAGTCTCCCATTTTCTTGTCCACAAGACTGTGGTCTAGCAGCAAGCAGTAAGTTGATCAGGGTTGGATTAAAACAGATACTTGAGTTCAACCCCCCAGAGTGGGTGCAGATAAGGCCAGGTGAAGTCTTGGGTGATCTTGACAACATAGCTATGCCCTTCATAGCAAAGTAATTTAGTCAAAGGGACAGCTCCAAGTTTCTATAAGCAGTATTTCCCCAAATGAAAGTCTCCCACTATCTAAAAACTAAAGGGTAATCCTCAACTGTTTCTTACACCTCAGTCAGGTACAGTGATTGTAAAATTATTCTGTTAGCTTAAATATTTTAAAGTTACAATACTTCCTTAAGCCTCCATTAAATGTAAATTCATCAAGGTACAATGTTGCAAGGAGGCCCTGAATCATCTCTACCTTTAATGTAACATATACTGCTCAAGTCCAATGGGTGAGGCATGTTAACCCTTTTTCAGCAAGGGGCAATATATCGATCATATTTGGTTTGTGATCATATCGCTGACATGTGATCCTGAGTTGAAAGCTGTGGCTTCCCCATAGATCATTCGTCAAAGGTCCTTCAAGACTATCAGATGGTCCATATGCCTTGGATGTGCCTAGTCAAAGACAATGTCAGATGTTCTATGTGTTGTGATATCTCTAAACCCTCGTTGACAATTTAATGTTTTCTTATATGATGAATCCTAAGGAAAGCCTATGGAGGCAAGATATTCTTCATAAGTATATAGAACCATTGTCAATGGAAGACAGGATCAGGCAGGCTGTTAAGCCTATTCTGTCAAATATATGGAAGGCTATAGTATAGCCATTCCCACTAGTGGGTAACTGGATGGCTTGGAATGTTGGTAACAGAGTTAAAGTAAGGATAGGGGAAGACCCCTGGGTGGGAAGTGGTGAAGAAAATATACTCTCTGATGAGCTAGTTGTCACATTGCAGAACAAGGGAATCCATTACTTGGAACAAACAACAGATCCAATTTCCACAACTATTTGTAAGCAGGGATGTAAAAGTGAGGTAGAGTTAAGGTTATCAGAGAGGGAGGCAGAAAGGTGTAAGGAATATGTAGCTCGGTTTCATAAGAATAACATCAGGATTAGAGAGGATGATTCTTTAGTCTGGTCAAAGAATCTTACCTTGGGGTTACATACTCCAAGGATAGGATATAAAGCTATGTTTGTAGATAATTCATGAGAAGTAGAAACCTGGTGGTGGAAGAAGGTCTGGAAATTCAAAGCTCTTCTAAAGCTAAGGTCTATATGTGGCTCACCAAACAAGGCTTTATCTTGGGAAGAGCTCCAAGGGCATAGTAGCTCAGGTCTTGGTTGTTATGTTTCATGCAAGTAAGCCCTAGAATCAATAGATCACCTATTGACTAGATGCATAGATTCCTGTGAGGTTTGGTTAGAGATTGAAACTTTACCTGGGGATTTCTGCTAAGACTAACAGTAGTGGAGAAGATGACTGAACTCCAGGTCTTTCGGAAATCCTTGGACATCAATTGGATGATTAGTAGATTTAGGGTGGATGTGTTCTCTCAACCCATTATGGAGAAGATTAAAATGGTGGAGGCACAGTCATTCCATCGGATTTACAGAGAATTTAACTTAGAGACGGTTGGACTGTCTAAAAAGGGATTACTAATGACATAAAACTCAGGTTTAATATGGGAAAGTAGGAAAGGTGTAAGCCTCCTAGAGAGGTCATTGCAAGGACAGGGCCTGTGACTTTATATTTATATTTCTAGTTTGAGTACTGATGCTGTTTCACATTATAGATGGAATTCTGCTCTATTTTCAGGTCGAAGTTGGTAGAAAGACTGCATTTAAGGACCATAATGCTATGTGGAAGCTAATGATATTTTGTTACAATGTTTTTTTAATGTATTAGTCACATCACTATGGTCAAATGACCGTGTCAAAAATGCTTGCAGGCATTAGTAAAAGAAGTATTAGATAGAAGCTATTTTTTAGATAGCTTTCTGGTGAGTTAAACTTTTTTATATGTAAACTATTCACTTTTTACATCTAATCAGAAGTAACGATTTTTTAGGAGGACAAAAATCATCTGAGGCCCTGTAAGAAATTTATCAAACAAAATTACATATTAACCATGTCAGTCCTGAATTCTGTGTAGCAATACATTGATTATCTATTATAAACTTCGTAATTTCATCAAACCAATCACAAATTAGGGAAATCACCATATATTCACTTGAGGCGCGAATTCTCTGTAAGCATGCCTTAATTATTTTCTTAATTTCATGATTATTTAAATTGACCTCTAACTTCCCCTGGAGCTCAACCGAGGCAAAGCCAGTCAGAAAGATCGCTCTTTACAGCTTGGGAGAGTGTCACTTTTGTTAAATAGAGCTCAAAGCTTTCGTGGTCTTGCACAAAGACTTCATTTCCCTAACTAAAAAGTGTGAATTCTCATTTATTTTGCAGCACGGCCTCACTCTCGCGAAGTAGGTGCCAAAATTCTCTCTTGATTTGCTAGACAGATAAAGATGCCTCTCTACCGCTCAGGATAGTCTCGCTTTTGCAAAATAGAGCTCAAAGCTTCGTTATCTTGCACAAAGTTCTCATTTCAGAAACTATCACCTCACGGAGCAAGTATCAAAATTATCTATTTATTTTCCAGCAAGCTAAAGATGCATTAAATCCCAACCTCCCAGGGCAAAGCATTCAGTTATAAAGCCAGAAAATGGATCCGAAATCACAGTAAATAAGTTAACCTCAAATACTGAAACTGAACCTCAGAGAACAACAAATATTTACCTGAAAATGTCCCAGCAGCTCACAACGCCCGACTGAGGGCTCAGAAATATGTCCTTGGCGTCAATACTGTGGTAAACATGCCCGATCGAAGGCCTATCATCCAGGGATCAAATTTGAAGGGTAGGGTCCCATTTCATGAGAAATTGAACATATAAAAATAAATCATTCTTTTCATTTGAAACTGTAAGTGTACAACAAAATTTTATTATTTACTAAAAACAGTGTATTGAAGAAAATGACAATAAGAAGAAATCCCAAGTGATTCAACATTTACATTTAATTAGTGAGGTAACAATGTACTCTCTTGGTCCTTGGAGCATATAGTTTATTGAACTTAGATAAGGGACAATTTTGTCGGGCCAGTGAAATACTTGGTTGTTAGGCCATTGATAAAATAAGGCATTGGAATTTGGAAGGACCTTTGAATGAAGGATTGATTCAGCTTGATGGTGGCTCTATTGGTGAAGTGTGATTGGGCCTACCTAAAAGATAAGTCTATAATGTAATACCTAATTCTTTCACAGAGAAATTTTTTTATTAACCCTAAATTTAGAAGTTATTTTTAGAATTGAATCATGTCCTCCCTACATGCTCGAATCAAAGTGATCAAACAAAGGCCCCAATTTTAGGTGGATTATGGATAGTCCCTCCAATGTATATCAAGTTTATACCCCAATTCGAATTGATAAAAAAAAATCCCCAATTTTAGGTAGATTATGGATAGTCCCTCCAATCTATATTAAGTTTATCAGTCCTATCAAAAAGGTTAAGTATTTATTAGTCCACTATAAGGAAGAAATTTAAATTCTCCAACAAATATCACTACAAGTTGGGTGTCTAGTTTCTACCAAAGTCAATAAGGAAGACGAATAATAAACACATGTTTGGGAGGTTTGCGACAATGAGGATGTTGAAATCATGTTCTTTGCTAGATCATTGCACTCCCAGTCCCTCATTCATGAACTCCTGTCGAGGGATTCCCTTGTTTAGATATATTGGTAGACAATTTGTCCTTCTTGTTTCCATTATTAGAAGGATGAAACGAAGGGGTCAGAGTCTACAACATTTACAGTGTCGGTTGTTAAATATTTTATCCTTTCAACTATTTGTTTCATCAAGGAAATTGGAACAATTCAAACACTTATATTCAAATATTGTTCTTTCTTTCAACCTAATGTTTACAATTCACGGCAGATAAATAACATTAACATATTTGGAACTCAGATACAAGGCTCTTTCTTCTTACTCCTCCATCCAAACGAAGTTGTGGTCCTAGACTATGAAAAGTATAGATTATTTTGGTTGTGATTTCATTTAAATACTGGATTTTTTAAGGTTACATCTATTGAGTATTGGAGACTTAGTCTGGCAGAAATGCAACAGCATAATACATTACAAATTTCAAACAACATTTTGGATGGAGAAATTTTAAACCCTTATATTTATAGAACCAGAAGGAAATCCAACAAGAAACACATTTAACTTTTATCCACATATAAAATGTTACACAAGTGTAAAATGCTATACATACCTGTAAATTCATGACAGCCAAGTTGACAGCTTAACTCTGCATAATATTTTGGAGGAAATAGAAATTAGGGAGACACTGAAGCATATAATTGGAGAGTTGAGAGTTTGAGTCCTGACCTCCAACTGTCCTATACTCGTAAACCCAAAATAATTTTTTTTCACAGACTTCACCAATATCTTTAAGTTTGGGGAAGCTCATTAATCCAACCTACCCAACGTTCTACCTTTGCAACTCTTTCTCCTACCTGTGAAAAAGGAGGAAAGGATTCGAGTTGGCCACCACAGAAGACAACGAGGAATTAGAGTGTGCAACCATTTCCTTCTACAGAAAGACGATTGGAAGCAACGCCATCTCAATTCCACAATATCCTGACGCTCCTGAGTTGGTTTATCTTGATTGAGGTAGGAAAATGCATGTTCGTGTATTTCACATGATTACAAAAAAATCATTTTATAATTGCTTCTACGTCATAACATAGATATATCTGTGCAGGTGAGGGAAAACTGGGTATTGTTTTCCTAAGGTTTCCAGATACTTTCAGATATCATTCTTCGTTATGAGGGCACTTAGGGTGTAGATCAGAGAGGCCATAGGAGGAAGAAGAAGAAGAAGAAGAAGAAGACTCAAGTAAAAAGGTGAGGTGAATGAGGAGGGGAGACATAATAGCGATATTTGCAGGAGAAACCCACTAGTGCTTTGAATGATGGGAATGAGCCTCTCTAAATCGTAGCCATTGTAGACATAGGAAACCCTCATAAACAGCTCAGGCGCAAGAGTTACCATGTAAGCATCTCGACAAATTAAGTAATGATAATATTCAGTTAAGTATATGACAAATTCATTCGTTTCTTTTAGAGATGACTATATGCATATTGTACAACCATTCTCTATGGCTGGCCCTCCATTCCAGTTTCCTTTGTCTCTACTGCCTAATCTCCTTCCTTCGATGAGACAGGTAAACTAAGCAGCCTAGGTGGACTGTGGGAGACTGGGAGTGATGATTCAAATGATTATGACCCCAGTAAATGAATGGAAATTGGATTAAATCCTAGAATACTGAACTAACTAGTATAGGATATGATTCATGAGCACAGACAAAGGGCAGCATGCTGCTAGCCTGCTACCAAAGATTCGTCATCCTAGTCTTGTGGTGGTCATAATATAAATGTCTAGCACTGGGTGAAACCCTATTCTGGAAACTTACATACCCATTGGACCAAGTTAGGTTCAAATCTAGAAAAGATTGCTCAATGCATTGTAAATTTCAACTTGTAAGTTGTAACCCAAAAAACAACACAATTAGTTTTTCCTTACATAGCCTTGACAGTAGAGGGTTATCAAATCAATTCACCATCCTTAGATATGACTCATATGAGTATTTAATTTCACATTATATACTCAAATACTTAAGTGGCTTGTAAGTTGTGATATCAAGTGACTCGGTGAACAATAATATGACAGATGGAAAATCGAGTTGGCAGGTGGCATCATATCATACCAAGATTTAATGAAGTTGGTGAATCAGTAATGCATGCTAATGCCATTAAATGCTTTGAAAGTGAACATCGAATCGTGAGTCACAGTCCTGACTCACCGACTTGAACTTGGCACTAGGAAGCCTAGTGGGCCACCGTGGTCCATGTCGATTGCGACTGAGATCCTCATCCATGATCCGACTATTCAAGGACACTTGGGAAGACTCTGATTCTTGAATCTCCCATAGTCCACTGAATCCCTAGATAGGCAAATTTTGTAGCTGCCCTTATGTTGCAAATTTACCGAGGCTTACTCAATTTCATTATTGAAGTACTGGGAATGAAACTAATTTTTTTTTGCATGGTAAAATTCCTTGTGGCCTTCTATGAAATTTAAAATGGCCTTTGAAGGGCTTTGAAGGCTTCAAATTTGAATCCTTCTACCATCTCGAGACTCTTTGGATTCCCTGACCTTCACACTGTAACTTCCCGCATCCGCGTTTGTTATCTATATTTTTCTTTGTGTGTTGTCCTTGTTATCTTGCCTTTTCCTCGTGTGTTTGTTGCAATGTTTATATGCTGATACTTTGGATCAATAGTTCAATTATTTATTTTTACTTTTATGATTGTTAATTTATTCTCATCAACATTATGACATGTTGAATTTTTGTATCCATGGAAGTGTTCCTTTAGTGATTTTGTGCTTTGGTCACTAAAAAAGGGACAAGTTATATGATCCTTGTATTAATAATTAACCGAAAGAGGTTCATGAGGCCTATAAGAGGTAGAGGAATTGAAATATTTCCCTGAAACTCAGAGATGGGGTCGAGCCTCTACCTTTATACTGCATATGGATCTAAGACTGGTTCTGGGTCAGCACCCTAGTTTAATTATAATTGGATCAACTGCTACTATGTTTAAAGGAACTGAGCTTGGTAAAGCTATGTTGACTGGTGCAGCTAGTTCGATGGTCACAGATCATAATACTTATACTGAAGTTACAAAAGCACCTCAGTACGGGAATTGCAAGGACTCTTACATTGAAGGACCAACAACTAGCTATGATGCTTCTAGGTATCAATATGGTACTGGTTCTAGTACCTAATTCATAATTGACGTATAAGGAACGTAATTTTCCTTTGGCACATGCTTAACCGGGTTTGCTTCATTAATGGTGCAGTAGGGATAAATATGGTCAAGAGAAAATTCATGCAATTGCTTTGTTGGATCTCTGAAGATTGAGGTGCATGGCACCAATATTACTAATAGAAGGTAGACAATTTACAAAATTTTGACTTTATTGTCAAAATTGAAATTTTCCATGACACAATTAAAAATGACTAACATAAATGACTAATTCATATTCTTCTAGCTAGTCATTTTTTATGTCGTGACTAAATTAGCCACTTACGTTAGTCATTTTTAACTCTGTCACTTATTATCTAGTCATATTTGTTAACTGGTGACTAAATTAGTCATTAATTTTAGTCGTTTATAGTTGGGTCAATCAAAATTGCTCATATTTAGTAGTAAATCACTTGAAAAACCTGTGACTAGAATTTTTAGTCACGTAGTAGCTAATTCCTCATTTTGTACTAGTGGTAGAAAAATTGCAAGAAACCATCAAGCAGTGACAGACAGAGGTGGATGCAGTAAAAGCAAAAATTAAGACATTGCCTCCTATGCAAAAGATGTTTAAGGTGAAGCATAGTAATGAGCTCTAGCAAGAAATTGAGTCTTGCAGAAGAAAAAAAACACTGTTAGTGAGCTCTGTGCAGCCCCTCATTAACGAGGCCTTGGAGTTGAGCACTGCTGCAGACAACCAGCTCAAAGTCTTGAAGGAGTATGATGCGTTTGCATAGGAAAAGGCCAACAAAGCCTCTGCAGCAACATTGTAGGAGATAGTGGATAAAGAGCAAGCAGTCAAAGATATCATGCGCAGCCTCAAAAAGTAGTTTACTATCTTCACCAACAAGATTCTTGCACCCGAAAAGCAGCAGAGTGTCACGGGACGGGACATTGGTGAGTCTTAGGGGCATGTTGGGGCTCAGACCTTGAAGGTCCTTAATTTTGGCAACTCCGTGGTTTTGGTGCGAATCTTGTAAGTGGAGTTGCGGTCCAAAATAGTCTTAGGGGCTTCAGGGTTGGTTCGAAGCCCCTCTTTTTGTAAATGTCGCATGGTTTTTGGGTACCCATGGTATTGTAATAGTGCACTTGTATAAATAGGCACTTATGTAAAGGAGTAAAAAAAAAAGATTTGTGTTATGATGATGATGTGATGCGAAGAAGCTAAGGTCTAGTTTTGGGTTTAAGGTTAAGTCCCAGCTGAGTGCGCAGAGGGTTTTGGAAGAAAGGTTTTGCAGCTAAGTGCACAGTTTTGGGTTGTTGAGAAGTTCTGCAGCTGAGTGCGCAGATCAGAACTATGTGTTTTGTAAATTGTCGAATATAAATGCAATTCTGTGGATGTAGCCCCTACACTGGGGGTGAACCACGTATATCTTGTGTTGTGGTGGTTCTTTTTATTTTGTTCCTGTTATGTTTTTATGCATTTGATAAGGAGATGAATGATAAAGTAAGATAAATTGATAAGTATTAAATTCGCTGTGAATTCCCAGTTAAGGGTCAAGCAAGAAACTGTCTTTTTATCTAAACTACGAAGCTATTTAAGTGAATGTCGAAGCTCTGTATTGCATAATTATTCTTTGTTAAGGCTAAAGGTACAGTAATATCCCTCTTTTGCCTATAGAAACCAGATTCTGCGACACCCCATAGCTGTTTCGGGTGAGACTGCAACCTGTTCGCAGGTTGTTGCCGAAAAGGCCAACACTGTGGGTCTGTTTGTTGGTGCGAAGATAAAAGCATAAGAACCCGGGTCTGCCCCATCCGCCCAACAGTATGCCTAACTTTGAAATCTTAGACCACTATATATTAATAATTTTCTGGTGCCATCTTTCATGGGAAAAAAAGGTGGAAGATAAAGTTTGAAGTGGCTTCTATTGGTGTTTGAACTCATGTCTAGCAGCAAAAAGCAACCTCCTATCCATATTCTGGGATGACTTATGCAATTGAACAGTAGTTCTAGACATGTTTTAGTAGCAAAGAATGAGCAGAAAGCCAATTCTGGGATAATTTTGTGAGCTGAGAAGCAATTATGCTATGTTCTGGGTGAAATTTATTGGTGTCCATTTGGCATGTCCTCTAGAGGACAACTCTATCCTATTCATGGAAAAAGAGATATAAAGCAACTTTTAGGATCCTAAAAAGGGTTTGAATTGAATGGATTTCCAAAGTTTTTTGGAATACTAGGAAGCTCAAATTTATGCTAAGTTCCTTTCTAGGAGATTACATTGTGTCCTATACTATTACAGCCTAGTTGGATATGATTTCCTTCCTCATTGTGGTGGTAAGAGCAAATTCAGTGATGTAACAGATTACTCTTTGTACATTATATTGGCTTATAAAGCTATTCCTTTTGAAACAACAACAAAAAAATATTAACTAGTTTCATCACACCTCCCCTCCAAGTATATAGGACATAGACATTTCCAAATTGAAATATCCATCTCTATGAGAAGAACTGGAAAACCTTATGGTTATCTTTATAATTTTATTTCCTAAATCTGGTTATCTAGGCATAATTGCAACTTGATATTCTAGGAAACCATTTCTTCTTCAAGATGGGTTGGAGACACCATTAAATAAGCTACAGGGAAATCAGTCCCCTTTTGTATTCTCATAGTTATTTAAACAATCATTTTCTTAGCCATTTGCTCTTCCATCTCTTGTAGTATCTTGAGTCCCAAAATTGCTTGGTATTTTAAGTGATTCCAAGTTAGAGGGGTTATGTAAGGACTTCCATACATAAAATCATATGGAGACATGTGGAATTATGAAACCTATTATTTTATACAAATTCTTTCATGGAAAAAAATATATAAAGCAACTTTGAGGATCCTAAAAGGAAATTCAATTGAGTGGATTTCCAAAGTTTTTCGGAAAATTAAGAAACTAAAATTTATGTTAAGTGCATTTCTACGAGAGTACACTATGTCCTCTACTATTACAACCCAGTTGGATATACTTTCCTTCCTCACTGTGATGGAAAGAGGAAATTTAGTGATGTAAAGGCCTACTCTTTGCACTTTATATTAACTTACAAGGATAAGCCTTTTGCAACAACAACAAGGTATTTATTGGTTTTAGTACTCATCCCCACTAAGCATATAGGTCACATACATTTCCAAAATAAAATATTCATCTCTATGAGAAGAACAAAAAACCCTATGGTTATCTTTATAGTTATTTTATTTGAAACTGGTTAATCTAGGAAGAATTTAAACTTGATCTTCTACGAAACCAATTCTTCATCAAGATGGGATTGAGACACCAATAAATCAACTATAGGGAAGTAACTCCCCTTTTGTATTGTTATAGTTATTTTAACCATTTTTATCTTCCTTTAGTCTAGTCTTCATTAGAGCCATTTTCTCATCCATCTTCTGTGGTATATTGTGTTCCAATATTGCGTAGTATTCTAAGTGATCCTAACTTAATGGGGTTATTACCAATTATAGGCAAAGGAATTTCTTGTAATTGGTAAATGGATTAGAAATCTTTGTCCTATGACAAAGATTACTTTTTAGACAGGTCTATACCTTTTTTACAGCACTATGGGAAAATCTGGGTCTGTTTCTAGCCTCAAGCAACCTTAAAACAACATTCATTTCTAATTCTGGGCTAAATGTGGGAAAATACAACATTCATACCTAATTCTAGGCTGAGTCAGCTTCATTACTTCTTAGTATATGTGTAATCTTATTCAAGCTACTGGTTATGCTTACTCCTTCTTAGTTATGCTTGTTTAGTATTATACCATATTGGTTCTAAGATTCTAGTTAATGAACATGATATCAGAACTATTTCCATTATATTGGTAACATATGAAATTACAGTACTAGTATAACCCCATGTGATTGGCTCTATTCCTATGATATTGATATCAAAAGCAAGAGGTTAGCTTGTTACGAACCATGTACATGTGTAATGACTCTAATATAAGGATATCATATTCTATACATTATATACATTGTTTCCCTAATATAAAAAGATAATATATCCTCCTAATATGTGTAATGTCAATGTTATTCTATTCCTATGGTATCCATAGGAATATTGAATCATACACTACCCAATTAGAGAGATAAGGCTAATATGGACATAAATACCCATGAATCAAGTATGATATTTATGATGTTACTCTTCACCTTAATTCACCTTAGAAGGGTCAAGTAGTTCCATATATAAGCTCTAAGCTCACTAGTTATGATGAATGGTACTCGGATGTTTCCATAATATATACTATATATTAATGTACAAGTAAGCAGAGTATTGAGTTTGTAAGTAGCTAACACCATGTATACATAATAATGATCCTGTTCAACTCTACCTATCATGTTACGTATCAACTAAGTATAAGGCTATTGGATTACCATGATTATGTCATAAGTGAATCCCTAATAAGTACACTACCCTATCATTGATATTTAACTAGTGGTAATAAGTGGTTGAACGATGAGATACATGGTCTCAAATAAGGACAAGCAACAAATCTGCACACTAATTAATAGGTGTGACCTTAGTTACATAATGAACATTGTACTGAATTCACTATACACTATGACATAGCTTGTATGCCTTTATTCCATAAAAGAGTATGCTATATTTACGTAATAAGCAGTGATAGGAATCAACCCAATACTATTTCTCAATATCATGGTATAGAATAATCACTCTATTAGAGGCAGCCTTATTTTCAATTCTGGGCATCCTTTAGGCATCATTTCTTGTGCAACAGTCTAAGCATCAGCTAACATGTGACTTGAAAATGATTCGCAGCAGTCTAGATCTAAAAAGAATATAAAAATGATAAAAACAAAATATAAAATATAAAACCTCGATATATGAGTTGTTATGGGAAAGTGTGTGGGTAAACAGAGTGATAAAACCTCAATCTGGGTTTATACCAACCATCTAACAACCAGTAACATTAATTCTGGGCATAGTCTAGCAGTCGAAATGAGAGTAAATTGAATTAATGTTAGGTCTATGGGAAGAGATAGAGTGAGAGAAACAGACCTGGGCGTGTTTTAAGGATAGAAGTGGGCCAAGTTCTAAGGTATTAAACAATAGCATACATCAGAAACTCTAGGCAGGCTGAGCCTAGCTTGGCCTTCCAAACAACAATGAAGAATCCCCAACTCCAAAGCTGGGCAATTTTTGAGGAACAACATGTTGGGAACCCAATATGCAAGTTAACTACAACTAACATATGGAGTGTGCAATATTTAATGTCAACCTAGGGAAGTATTTTATTTCAAGGATAACATGCACTATATATGCTTAAACACTGAGTTGTTGTAAGTAAACAATCATATTCCATGTTCAGCTACGCTCATCCCAAAGATCCACTTAATCTAAGTTACCTTCTAAAGAATACAATCACAATTACCTTCTACTACTCTTAATCTAGAATTGAAAGATTCATGAAATCACATCTAGATTACTTTTGCAAAAAATGAAATCCTGTTTATCAAACCATCTTAATGATTTACCCAACTATTATTCTAGAAATTCAAAAGACAGAAATTGAGTTCAGCTATTCTAGGAATTCAAAATACAGGAATGGAATTCTGCAATCATGAAAGCAAAGGAACAACTTGCAAGAATCTATGGAAACAACAACTAAAATATCTAGGGATGAACAGGGCTATTACAGGCTACCACATATTTGCATAAGGAATAATTACCTACACAGTCGACTGTCACACCATGCCACTACAACTTTCCAAGAGATGCAATTAATAACACACTGTAAATCCACAACTATTATAACTTCCTATGAAGAAATGAAATTAACATAACATCACACAACAGAATAATTAAAATTCCTATTTTAAGTCAGCAATCCCCATGGGAAGGCGGGACCAACCTTCACAGAGAGATCTTGGATATAACGCATGTTAAAACCCTTAGATATGGAGTAACTGCTTGTATTAAAAATGGAGATCAAATACACAATCCTCAGTTGCAGCTAATACAATAAATTGGTTAAGGGTTAAACCCTGGCTCAGAATAGTTCCCCATATTTATACAATGTAAATCATAACATCCTATCCCTATTATTGGGCAGCCATGAAGATCTTTGATCTTTAGGTGCCCTAAATTACAACAGTTGTTACAACCATGGCAGGATGAAAGTAGGAAATATAGGGAACTGTTAATTGACCCCAAAATAATGATATCCTCAGATCACAGCTATACACGAGCAACAGCTAACTGTTGACCTCCAAATTTGTCGCATTCAGTTGCAGCTATCCTTGTACAGCTTTGCCTGAAATAATATACTGAGACCACATTCTTTGGGCAATAGTAGGATGTATGGCGATCGGCTTGAGCGATGAATATCCATCCTTTCCTCAGCATGTTTATCCCTCTATACCTGTAGTCTCTATATCTCAAAATACCTTTATAAACCATCATATGTTAGCATATTTTAAAGATATAAAGCCTTAATTACCACAACCATAAGCATTAATAAAATAAGACAATAACCAACCATACCTTGGTGACTTGAGGAGTAGAGTGAGGGAAAAACATCTATTTAGCATGCTCAATGGGGTAGGATAAGACAAAAAAAGGTGGATAAGGATGGTAAAAAAGGGGCCATTTGTGGGCCCAACATCTTCCCCCAACTGTCTTGTTGCATGTCCTCATGAAACAACCTCCACTATTCCAAATATGAATCTTGCACTATGCTCTGTTCATGGAGAGAAGAAAAGTTGTAGGGGAACTCAGACGTTCCTTCTTTTTCTATGAACCCCCTATGGGCAACCCAATATCTACAACATTGCTACTCCTCTACCTTGGTTAGTGAGAATTCCATCCTGTATGGTTTTGCTGGCCACTAGATGAAAGGAAATTTGAATTTCAGTCCCAACCAATTAACTCCACACTCCCTGATACATCCAACATAACCCTTAATCCTGGAAAGTGCCTGTTCAAAATTTCTAAAATAATAGGGGTCTCTATTCCTGAGGGTTGTAGAGGAAACCTGCCATCTGTGCTTACTACCTTCCAAAGTTGTTTGTTGATGCATGGAAATATGGCTGGTGCAAGTAGAAATAACCCCTTCCTGCAACTCCATTATATGTTGATTTTGGATGGGGCATGAAAGTAGACCCTGGTGTCGAGCAAGGAGAAGATGAGGATTTTTAGGTTCACTCCAAATCCACAAGTCAATGTGGGCTTCATTGTGAGAAAAAGTTTGAAAGTAAATTTCCCACTGAGCATGATTTCTCACAAAAGAGGCAAAAGCCCTCAACTGAAAATATCCTAAAAAAGGAACAGGGTTCGAATGGAGGTCCAAAGGACAAGCCATCTCATGCAAATATAGCTCACACAACAAATTCTGGTCCTCAAAATTGCTTCTAAAAAATGTCTCCAAGAATTTTGCTAAGGTTTCTATTTCGTATGTTCTTCCTTCTTTCACAACCCTTAATTTAAATCAAATAAATTGCTCGAATAGAAATATAGGGTAAGAGGAAGAGGTTACTCTAGTGCCTAGGAGTTCTTGAGAAAGAACGTACATACCGTCTTTTTCCTCCTGCATAGACTTGAACTTTTTCAGCTCCCTTAGCTCCTTCTGTAGTTCTTCCTCTCGAAGTCTTTGGGTCATGCATTCTTCTGCCCATTTTTCCTTTAGTCCCTTGATATTCTTTTTATGTTCAGTGATGGAAACCATCCCTTGTTGGTATTCTTCCACCTGTGTCTTCCACTTTCTTACCTCCATTCTCAAAATTGAGATTTATTCTATAGGTTTCAGGGTTTCTTCTTCTTCAGGATACTCCTCCTTGTCAGAATTCAGGTCAATATAATTTTGAAGGGATTCAGTCCACACCTTATCACTTGATGTGCCACATTGGACATTTTGCACATCTGAAGTTACTTCTGGGGGTGTTGGTTCTTGTGTAACAACAACCCCTCCTGGAATTTCTTCAGCAACAACTTCCACCACTTTTGAAGATGTTGGTTCTTGTGTAACAACATCCTCTTTCTGAGGTTCTCATTTGGAAACTTTGGTAGTTGACTGTGAGGATGTTGGTTCTTGTGGAGCAAATTCTTAACGAATTTTAATCTTATTCTCTACCCGATCATCAACTGCTATTTCAGCTAGGGAATGTAAGGATGCTGGTTCTTATGTGACAGAGCGCTGTTCTTCTTTTTCCTCAAGCTGCTGGGATTGGATGTATTCTTCAGTATGAAGTTGTTCCTCAAGGATTTCAGTATTACCTGAGGATTGTGATTGAACTTATTCATATTCACCTAAATCCATATTAGGAATGACATCCACTTCAGGGTTGGCTTCTTGTTGCATCCCAAAAGTCTCTACTGCAATTTTCAAGGATGTTGGTTCTTGTGTGACAACATCCTGATTTACTTCTTCATCTCCCTGTTGTTGTGATTCCATTTCTAGTACCTCTGTGTCTTGAGGAAATTTTGGAGTCGTAGTACAAATTTCTTCATTAAATTCCAGAGTGCCTTTAGTCCTTGGTTCTTATTCTCTCATTTGGACAACCACTTGGACAATAACATTCGAGGATGCTAGTTCTTGTGTGACAACATCCTGTTCGATCTCATCATTGTTTTACTATTGTAGTTCCATTTCTATTATTTCTGTATCATGAGAGGGTTCAAGGGTCACAATGCAATCTTCAGCCATTAAATCAGAAATAACTTCATCCTCTGGTTCCTCTATCCCAGGGTTAGTGGCAATTTCAACATGAACATTCAAAGATGCTGGTTCTTGTGTGGCAACATCCTGCTCATCTGAAACTTCCTTCTCAAGAATTTTTTCTTGGGGAATCTCACCATCCCTCAAATTGGTAATATTCAAAGATGCTGGTTCTTGTGTGATAGCATCCTATTCATCTGCAACTTCTTTCTCATGGATTTTCTCTTTGGGAGTCCCATTATCTTTCAAATCAGGTTGTCCCTGTCCTTCCATAGTTGTAGGTGCAGACTGCTGTGTTGTAAATGCATGAACTATAACCCTTATAACCCGACTCATCAAATATTTCTCCACATGTAGGACAGACCACTCTTTCTTCCTCATTGCCAGCCTTGGTAGGATTTGATCCTTCCAATTGATCTGCAGCTTCAACCAATGTGTGTTGTTTCCTTTCACCCTGTTTTCTGCACGCTTCCTTCCAATTTTCTAATTCCTTTCAGAGTGCTTGTACTTCCTCTTTTAATAGCATGTTTTCAAACATAAGTCCTTCAATCTATAGTTCTTCCGTGACTAGTTCTTGTGGGGTGTCAATTGTTTTGGGTCTAAGAATGGGGAACTCAATTTGTGCTTCTAAGGTTTCCCATTTTTCCCTTGCTTCTTCTGCTGCTGCGACTGACCTGGTTCTTTTCCGTCTTTTTGGTGGTGATGCCCTAATTTCATCCTTTATTTCATCCTTTGATCTCCTCCTTTTTCTCTGTGGTTCTGGAGTTTCTAAATTTGCAACTGATGTGGAGGAAATATCCCCAGTTCCATCATTTTCTTATTCTTCAGGGTGTTCTTCCTCAATCAGAGTTCCTCCCCATCCAGGGGAAGATTCAACAGTCACCACCTTAGTGTTTTCTTCAGTTATCATGGCTCTATCATTTTCGATTTCAATTGTCACAGCATCTAATGCTGCTCCAGTTTCACCCTTTGCTGTCAAAGCTGCCCTACTATTTAGTTCTTCCATAGGGTTTTCATGTACATCCTCTCCCAATTGTTCTGCTTGTCCCCCTGACTGATCCTTTGATCCAGTTTCATCTCCCCCCAACTAAATTGGAGGGTCTCCGAACCTCTTGTTGCTCTACATTCCCCCCCAACTATGGATTAACCGGCTCTTCTTAATGTTGAATAGGCCCCACAAGTACAGGTATGTCCATGTCCTCTTCTATTGGAACACCAGGCAAGGGAGTGGGTCCCTAAGCTTGGGCTATAAATTGCTCCCAGGTTTGGTTGTGTTGAGCAAGGGTCCATAATATTATTAATTTAATGAGGCCATGGTGGGTAAGTGAGGAGAGTGGATGCTTGGCAGCTCGAACAAACCCCTCCATATGATGTAAATCATTGAGCAAATAAAATGGAATGTTTAATAGATCCCTGTGATGGAGATGAGATAGTAAAGGAAATTCAGAATGATAGAATGTTTGGTACCTACCTTCATAGGTGATGTATTTATTGAGAAAAATGGCGACTTGATTCCATGGCCATGGAAATGACTGTAATGATATCCCCCTTCGTGTCATTTGAATTTTCTCCCCTTCCCTTAGAAAATCCTGTACTGCTACAGTAGTGGGGGTTCGACGTTTGAACCAAGCTCTTCCCTCCTGGGGAAGACTAGTGACTTCATCCACTATGGATTCAGAGACTTCAATAGGCAATCCCCAAACCTCTGAGTGGGTTTTTGTAAGATTCAAGGAGAACTGTAAAGCTGCTTCACGGTGAAATCCATTCAGGTGTTGGAAAAATTCAGTCCAACCTGGAGCTTGAAAGATGGTGAAAAATTCAGCATTTCTTCTGAGTTCTTGTGTGTTTGAAGGTTCATACCAAGCTAAAATACCCATATTTTTTTCCTTGAGAAGTATGTTGCAGTATGACAGATTACAGATTCTGAGAATGGAGGTTATAGCACAGAGTATGCATGAACAACTGAGAGTGGAGTTGGGCAAATTCGAAAAGTTTCAGCACATTGGATTATTCGAAATTTATCCCAAATTACGAAAGGTGGCGGTTATTAGGTAGCATAATTAGTCATTATGTAGCACGAGCGGAGAGTTAATGATGCAATAATGGGAACATAAAGGAAGGTATGATTGATATTGTCACATCCAATTAATACTTAATCAAGTAGTTAATCAAAGCCATACCTTAGAAAATGCGCGATGGATGATGTCCTTTGGAGAATAGTAGAACGTGTGATGTGCAGTCATTGCGAAAGTTGTACTCGTGTGATGTGCAGTCATTAAATGTGATCATTATTATAGGGGTGCTGTAATAACCTTTTCCACCGGTGAACAAAAAAGCATCGTGTTAAAATGGTTGGAAGCATGATGAGTGCTAGAATATGGGTCAAATTGCCGGCATCAGGAATTGGGGCCATATCTAGAGGAGTTGCTATCTTGCAAAAACTTCTGCCAATAACAAAGGAATTACAGCCGCAAGCCATAAATAAAAAAGACAGTTTGGCATAGGCGTGGCCTTGGAATATAGAAAACCAGCCAAATGTAGTGGAGTTGCAGCTACCAAAAAAGGGTGTCGCAGCTGCTGGAAAAAGGTGTTGCAGCTGCACGAAACGAGATTGATGGGGAAAAGTGAAACGGTATCGTAGCTGCGCATACAAGAGTTATGGGAAAAGGTAAAATGGAGTCGTAGCTGTGCATACGAGGGTTATGGGCAAAGGTAAAATGGAGTCACAGCTGCCAAAAAAGGGTGTTGCAGCTGCCGAAAAAGGGTGTTGCAGCTACTGGAAAAAAGTGTTGCAACTGTGCGAAATGGGATTTATGGGAAAAAGTGAAACGGTGTCGTAGCTACACATACGAGAGTTATGGGAAAAGGTAAATTGGAGTCGAAACTTCTGAAAAATGGTGTTGCTGCTGTTGGAAAAGGGTGTCACAGCTTGTTAGCTGGAATATTTCACCTCCTGCGAATAGCAAGGTGTTCCACTGATCTGATTGGTTCAGATCCAAAACAAATAGAGGATAGAGGTTGAAGACTCTCCCTGGATGCCATAGATACCTGGAATTTAATGCCTCAATAATTACCTTATGTACCTACAATAAGCTTCAACACGCAAACAAATCGAAACTACTAGAATATAATCTACTGATCCATGTTAGTGACTAAGGAATCTAACAACATACATGTGAAATCAAACAACAACAATATATGTGGGACATAAATCAACTTGAATTAATATAGAAATATGAAGAAGTTTACAACCAAGACTTGGTGTTGACATGCATCTCCATGAAACCAAGCATTCTCATCCCCATAAGCTATGACTCTATCTCTTTATGCTCTCCAAATGATCTTGGGCCAAGTGATCAATCCAACAGCATAACAATACCTTAAGAGTTCGCCCCTCAACCATGGATATGAGCTTGTATTTATAAGTCTCAATGGATAGGGTAGGTTTAGAGATTAGTGGATGAGGTGGCCTCTAAGATCCTAGGATGAGGGATCTTGAGCTCAACTGACCCACAATGGTAGGGATAAGGGAGGACATGAGGCTTATCATATAGAAGCCTTGAGAGACTTCTCTTTTTCCCTTTTTACCCAGGGTACCACATTTCTCCTTCAATGACAGAGCGGTTCTGGTAAGAAATGCTTATGGACTAAGGGCCATAAGTGGTGGCACCGCTTGTGGACAACAAGGGATAGGTGGTGCGAACAAGGTACCGCTCCTGGACAAAGGGGCAAGCACGGTGGTGGGAATTTTCATGGAATATTGACTATTAGCATGAGTTTCCACTCCAAGAGCTGGGATTCAGGGAAAGTAGGTATGTCAAATGTCTTATCACATGATGGTGACAGGATTTTGGTATAACAATATGCCCCCCAAAGCATGAGTCTTATAGGGATATGATAAGCGAGAGCTTTGAGAGAACAAGTCATCACCATGAGATGAAAATGTTGGCTTGATCGGAACATGTCATCAAGTAGGCATCTGTAGTACATCAATAACCAAACTCATGGCTGCATACCAATACAAGTCATACCCATGAGAGGAATAAACAAGCATGGCTACTAGAATACAACGTAGATCCATGTGATAGAGGACTCAAACTTGGACATAGCTACCAGACATATAATGTAGATCAATGTCATACAGACACAAATTTGAGCATAGCCATGACGATACAAATTTGGATCCATGCTAGATATACAAAACTCCATCACAACCTGGGGAAAAGCAATGAGTTCTTTAAACAAATACCCAAGTTCTTCGTCTCCTCTTCCACAAAGTACGATTATATCCATGTGATTACAATGATCTGAATTCGAACATGGTAGAAACCACTTGATTACCAGCTAATGATGTGAACTGTTAACAAGTGTGAGGGAAATCACCATTGATGTCAATGATTCCCAAGGTACCCTAGTACAATCTACTGAATGTGAATAAATGTCTTGATGTCGAACACCCAGTTGATTCTATCGATCAAAGGTCAATGATGTGAACCTATGTTGAGAGCAAGAGAATCTGTCATTAAGGCATATGATTCT
The DNA here is from genome assembly GCA_001517045.1 of Pseudotsuga menziesii. NCBI lineage: Eukaryota > Viridiplantae > Streptophyta > Pinopsida > Pinales > Pinaceae > Pseudotsuga > Pseudotsuga menziesii. The sequence goes on from LPNX010624846.1 coordinate 80,789, forward strand.
CAAGGTACTAAGTATTGTTTCTAAGACTATTTCCCAGATGATGAGTTAATGTCAACATGAATAGTGTCGTCGAAGGAGGGCCATGATGAGTTCCACATCAATGAAACGAAACTTGGAACATAGTTCTGGAAAGATGTGAATGTAGTAACCATATGACTGACTCAAAGATACTGACACAAAGACTGTGTGGACTGCAGAGGTAACACTTCTTGAAATTCCCTTTGAACATTGGGCAGCATGACAAAAAGACTTGGCAGCATGACTATATGAGACATACAGACAGTGCGACAGTGTACAATACATTCTTTTGAAAGACTCAAAGGATTGACATGACTCATGAAAGTGGATCATCGCAGAGATCAGCTGAATACCCAATTTACTGACATGATGTGCAGACAAGTGCCATGTTCAAAGGTAATGACAAACAACTGCCATTATTCGCAAAATGATTCCCTTCCCATTTGCCCCATCATGGTTGATGAGTGCCTCTTTTCAATTTTACGAGTTCAAAGAGGGTAACAAACACTCGATATAGCTTGTCAGAAGACAAGTCCAGACTCATATGTTTTACGAACCTGAGAGAGGAGGGGTTCGTTCCCAAAATGGGTCTCTCAATGTTTAATTTAACAAGTCCACTGAAAGAAAACTCGGTATCATTCATGTTTAGAGAGAATACAGAAGAAGACTCCAAAGGGGTCCTTTTTCATATGATTTAGTACCTAAGGCCTGAAAAAGTATAAAATCATACCTTAGGGAACTCTTCCAGTCATGATTGGTTGGAGTGTTCCTTTTTCGTAAATAGCCCTATCTGAACCAAAAAAGAGATAACCTACCATCTGATGGACGACTCTTCAAATACTTTAACGAGCATGAAGAAGACAAGATCGCTCGATGATCTTTTCATATTTAGGGAGCCTGAAAAGTGTTTAAAGAGAAATCCATGAGGTTTCTTTACATAATGTCATTTTTTATGAGCCTGGAAAGAATCGAAAACGGACTCGATGATCTTTTCATGTTTAAGGAGTCTGAAAAAGAGGTGAAAAGAAGACTCCATGACACTTCTTTACACAATGTCAAATTTTAACGAGCCTGGAAAGAAACTAAAATGGATTCAGAACTTTGATACTAGATTTTAACGAGCGTGACAAATTGTCATAATAAACGCTCATCGACCTTTTCTGTTTTACGAAAGTGCGAAAAATCCATAAGAAAACGTCCCAAAGCTTCTTACTATAGTTCTCTTATCCTGCAATCGACTCAAAACAAGTGTTAAATGCATTCATAACTAGCATTAAGTGATTACAATAGATAAAATTTGACTAAAATATGATTTTACATCAAAACTATAGTATGTTAGACCCAAAAATGCCTATATAAGTCATGTAAATAGTAAAAAATCAAATCATTTCACTATTTACCTATAGCAGAGAGCACTTGGAGCATTTTCTTAGCCAAATCTTCTGCAGCTGATATCAGGAGTTTCCACTGTCCATTTTTAGCATCGTCAGTTGCAGGTAACAACTAAGACCCTTCTCTTTCATTTCATAGCATTTGTTTTGAGTTTTGGTGGGGTTTTGGTCGTATATGGAAATCCCTAAAGCCTTAAAAGCAGGCACCATGGATACCCCTTATGGGATATGCGGTACCACCCGAAAACCGCACCTATAACATAGCGGACAGGTGGTGCCACTGCCTATCTCCAACGGTGCACAGGCGGTGCCGATCGTGGAGAAATTAAACTAATAGTATGAGTAATATAAATTCATTCCTTTGATTTTTAATGATTAGGGATGATTCTAATGCATACTATGATTGTTTTTAGCAGGTCTAGCTTGCTCAAAACATGGTGATATGGAAAGAAAGAACGCATGACAATGAGTATGCTGTTGGTGAAAGAATGCGGGTTGTATTGCCGCATTACAGGACTGTGGGATCCTGAAGTTCTTTCGGACCCCAAGCATGGTGTTACATGAGCGGTTACTTGAACACATACTACAAATGTGGAATCTAGAGAAATAGTATTTCAAGGTGGGGTCCCATATTCTTACAGTGGAAGTAGAGGACATCTACTTCTTGACAGGTCTCTCAAGACGGGGTGACCTTATCTCACTGACAGGATCCCATGGAGGGGATATTACCACTCGAGAGCTTATAGATTGTCTCTGTGCACCAGGGACAGGTACATGGGGGAAGAAGATCCCCATCAAAGTAGTGAAAGATAGGGCCCTACGGACCATCCTATTTACCATGCAGAGGGTGGCCGAGATTCAGGGTGTGCATCAGGCTTCTAGGGCACACATGTTGTATGCCATAGATGCCATGGCACCCACGGTGTTCAACTGGGCGGAAGCCATGCTTCCAATATTCAAAGATCAGTTGACTAAGTGTCGATAAGGAGAGATAAAGTAGTTTGGCTTTGGTTCCATTTTATCCTACTTCATCTTTGAGCGGGTTCCACAGATGAGACCTCAGGTGGTCTTCCATATTCTAAGAGCATGGGACCCCCGTATGCTGAGGTGGGTCCAGGTCATGGCTTGCATAGGAGCGGGTAGGGGAAGGGTGAAGTTCGGTGACCAATTCTTCAGATGGATCTGAGATTAGAACCTCATGGTTGAGGATTATGCTTACATAGGTATGGAATTCATCGGAGATCCTAACCTACCACTCCCACCTAGCGGAAAATGGGGTGACATTGGTAAGAAGCAAGAAACCCTAAAATGGACGAAATGCTTTTATGTTTTTTAATGTTTTATATTTTTTATGTTAAGTGATGAGACCTGTATATTCTCATGTAGATGTAGGAGTAGCTCGACCCGGAGGAGAATATCCATTGGATAGGAGAGTTGGAGCCCACTTTCTACCACAGGGTGATGATATCACTGGGGAGCTGGAGGAAAACCTGGAGAGGTTGACCTTGGATATCCCAGATGCTGACATTGATGACCTCCTGATGAGATATCAAAGATCCGTAGTGGGAGTACCAGCTCGATTCAGTAGGCTGCTGCATAGGGTGGCTCGAGCAGTGATGTGCTATCATGAGCACCACTAGTGTATGAGATATGTACTGAAAGCTGACAGCTTCAGGATTTTGTATGATGATTTTTCCTAAAATCCTACATGCTTTAGATGAGGTCTTGGGACCTATTTTTGCAAACTTTTTTGTATATATATATACAGACTTTTACACGGTGTTTATATGTTTCAAATGGAAAATGCATTTTCTATGAGTTTTATGTGTCTTTGAATGTTTATTTACAATTTACCATGTTTGATTTCGACATCATGAATGGGAAATATGCCAATCTAGGATGTAATTAGCTAATGAGTTAGCAACTACATTATGTTTCCTAGGGATATGCCTATAAGTGATGGTTTCAAATGATCTTTCTAGAAAATGTACTCTTCAGAAGAGGTGGAGGAGAACAGGGTTCCTAATGGTGTAGACATGGTTTAAATGGCAAACCATGAGTTGTGATTCCATCAAGACTACTAGATCATGAACATCCTGGGAGGCAGTTTCAATCAAAATACCGATGACTGCTTCATACTTGACGATGTTATTAGTAGCAAGACCTATACAAATCGCTCCTAAACTGACCAAATCTTCAGCTGGGGAATAGAGGACCCCAAGTAGCTGAGGCGAGATTCAAGGTGTGGTGGCAAGCACCATCAACAAATCTGTAGAAAGCCATATGCATGACCAAAACATGGTATAAACAGATGCGGACACCAAACTCAAAACCATCTTGAAAATACTAAAATCACACTGAAAGCCAATCAATATACATATATACAAGATACTACCCAAGAAAGACCTAGGCATAGTACCTTTTCAGGTACAACCCATTGTGAGTTTTTCCCAAAGGGATTCCATCATAATCAAGGAGCTCATAAGCTCCTTTCTCTAACACCTTAGAAATAACGAAAGGTCCGTACCACATGGACTTGAACTTACTCTTCCCTAGTTTGTCATATCTCTGATCATAATTCAATACTAGGTCACCCTCATTAAAGACATGAGGTTGGACGGATTTATCATATTTCTCCTTGATACATTTCTTATGTGCCTCATTAGCCAAGGTAGCATCTCTCCGAGTTTCGTCAAGGTTACTCAAGTACAAAAATATTTCTTCCTCTGTAGAAGTGTCTGGGAGAAGTTCGATAGCAAGTTGTAAGGATGGAATTTGACATTGGATCAGTAAGATAGCTTCAAGTCCATAGACAATCTGGAATGGCATGAAACCAGTAGCTGTTTTCACAGAAGTCCGATAAGCCCAAAGAGCGGAGAAAAGAATGTGGTGCCAGTTGGATTTATGATCTTGAACCATCCGACGAAGTATAGTTTTCAAAACTTTGTTAATGGCCTCTACCTGAACATTAGCTTGTGGATAATACGACATAGAGTTTTCATGGAAAAAACCTAGCTTGGCATTCAATTCCTCCATCATATGATTACAGAAATGGGATCTGTGATTAGTAACGATGGACTAGGGAAATAAAATCTAGCTATGATATGATTGAACAAGAAAATAGTGGCAGTATTACCATCTTCTACATATGTAAGCATGGCCTCAGCCCATTTTTTGAAATAATCAACGGCTACGATGATGTAACCATGCCCCCCGACTGAGGTAGGATTACAATGCATGAAGTCAATCCCCCATTTGGTGAATGGGCCAACAACAATGACGGGGTGTAGAAGAACACAATGGGTGCACTTTTTAGGATAAAAGTGTTGACAAAGTGGAAATTTCTTAACAGCCTCATGATAGTCTTTGAAGACAGAAGGCCAGAAATAGCTAGTGCGAAGGATTTTCTGGGCTGCAACCATCCCAGATAAATGACCGCACATGCTCCAGAGTGGCAATCATTCAACACATGTTCATCCTCCTCATGGGTGAGGCATCGCCGAAGAATAGAGTCAATCCCACGTCTATACAAGGTATTATTCAGGATGAGATAGTATTTCGTGTGGTGACGGATATGACGATGATCATCGTGAGATAAATGCAGCTAAAATTGCTGTGTTTGGAGATAAATAAACAAATATTCATACCAAGGATCAGTAGTGCTAATCAAGAACATGAATTCATCTGGAAATGAATCACTGGGCTTAGATTCCGTCAAAGCACAGGGAAGATCACACATAAGCTCGACAAAGACCAAGGATTTCTTTGATTTGGCCTTGGTAAACTCCAGATCAAACTCCTGAAGGATGATGATCCAGCGGGAGTATTTTCCCTCAAGCACCTAACGAGTCAGGATGTAATACACTGGGTTCTGGTCTGCCAATATGGTGGTAGTGCGGAGCAGAATGTAGTGACAAAAATTTTGTACAGCAATGACAGTGGCCAATGCTAACTTTTCCACATGTGAATAATGGGTTTCAAAATCCATGAGATTCTTACTGGCATAATAAATCATGTGCTCTTGACCGTGGAGATTTTCCTGCACTAAAACCATGGTGATGGTAGTAGCGGAGGCAGCAATATACAAGAGAAAGTACTTTGAATAATCCGAGGGGTGTATCATGGGTGAATGAGTCAGAGCGTGCTTGAGATTATCAAAGGCACATTGGGCCTGGTCATCCCAAAAGAATGGAGTGTTCTTCTTAGGGAGACACAGATAACCATGCATTTTCTTTGCGAAATTGCAAACGAAACGATGGAGAAAGTTTTCCTTCCCTTGCAAAATTTGGAGTTCAAGGAGATTAGTTGGGGCTGGTAGATCTAAAATAGCAACAATCTTTAAAGGATCGATCCGGATGCCATCTTTGGATACCACAAAGCCTAGCAGACATCCCGTCTCAATGCAAAAAACAAATTTATGCGGATTGAGCCATATATTATAATGATGACATCTCAGGAATATGTCTTTGAGATGACGAGGGTGGTCCTCCCATCGCTGTGAATAAGCAGGGAGGTCATCAAGGTACGGTTCAAAAATATGTTTAATATCATGAAACACATAGGACATCGTGTGCTAGAACATGGCTCGAGCATTTTTCAAGCCAAAAGGTAACTTCTTATATTTCAAGGTTCCCCATGGGAAAATGAATGCTGTCTTATGCTGATCGATGGGTAATATCTCAATCTGATTATAGCCAGAGAAGCCATCCATGAATGAAAAGATGACACTTCTAGCACAGTTGTCGATAATCTGATCGATGTGCAGAGTAGGAAAGTTGTCCTTGGGACAAGCTTTATTAAAATCCCTAAAATTGATGTAGACTCTAATGGTGCCCTGATTTTTATTGAAAGGGACAACGTTCGATACCCATTCCATCATGGGTACAGGATAAATAAACCTAGCTTTGAGAAGTTTCTCAATTTCATCTTTAATAGCTGTGGCCTTTCGAGGATGGACTTGCCTAAGTTTCTGCCTGATAGGTTTAGCCATGGGATAGGTTTTAATCTCATGGACCACAATGGATGGGTCAATCCTCGACATCTCTTCATAAGACCAGGAAAAAATATCACAGAATTCCTTAAAAAGTGCCTTATATGCTTCAGATTAATCTACTGAGCAGTTCTGCCCAACATGAACATGCTCGATAGTATCAGGCTTGGCTGATATGTCAATCGGGTTCATCTGAGTAATGCTGCAAAGGTTTCCTGTATCTTTCAATAATATAGGACTTTGGGGAATGTTGACAATATCAGTAGGAAACAAGGATGCAAAAACATGGCTAACCGAACTGGTGTTGGGGAGGAACATGGATCTATGATGGTGGTCCTCCCAAATTGGCTCATTCGTATTCATGATCTCCATAATGGAATCATCGAAAGGAAAATGTCTCGGAGAGATAATCTAGAACAAGAAGAAAAGGTTCTAACCAGTATGGTAAATGGTAAGGATCTGAAGCCACTAGATGAAGGTCATCCATGTGATCATCGGAAAAGGTTTGAATGGTGTCATACATAGCTTCGTGTGGACTCAATGAGGTGGACTCAACAACATGTTTACCCTTAGGCTCATAATCAAATGAGGTGATCATATGGACTGTCGCGGTATCCGTGCTAGGGGGAGTGGATGGAAAAATCCCCGTAAGGGATGAATCCTTCAACATGCCTACCCCAATCGAATGGTAAGGAGGAGGGGACTGGCCTAACATGGGGATGTTATTAGCCATAGAGGTAGTAACATCCGATGTACAGAAATCAAGTTGATCAATCATAACAATTCTCCCTAGATGTAGAAATTGGACTGTTCAGAATACTGTTGAGGCAACGGTAGTCATGGCATAGAACCAATTCCTTCCTAGAATGAGGTTGTAATCTAAAGGGGCATCTACCACTTCTACTTGGATGGAAACGGTTTTTCCCCCCAGCTTAACCGCTAGGGCTGATATGGGACCATGGGGTTGGAAAACCCATCCGTCAAAGGCCTTGAGGGTCGTAGGTGATGTGACAAGCTTAGGAGAGCTGAGATCCTTCCAACAAGTCAGAGACAAAACCAAGGTTGAAGCTCCTTCATCCAGTACCATTCAAAAAACTTTCTTTCCCACTACTTTCGTAATGATATGAAAAGCAAGTTTATGCGGTAATCTAGGCTTATAGTTCTCAACATTGAAATGAATCAAGTTAGTATTATCTAGGTATAAAGCTCCTAATACTCTCAACAAAATTTTACGCTGTGTAGGGAAACTTTGGAGTACCTCTATGGTAGACATTGCACAAGGTTCCTGACCGAGATATTCAACCACATTATAAAATTGAGCAGTTCAGGAATTTGGATTAAAGACAACCTTCCAAAGAGTACTCTTAGGTGGGCGCAAAATAATTTCAAGAGTAGGCTTCTCGATAGATAAGGGGACAGTAGACAAGGATTCAGGAGAACTAGTAGAGGGAGCTTTCCCTGAAGAAGAATGATCTTCTTTCTTTTCTATGGGTTTTTCATAATTTTGACTTTGAGTTTGCAGATTGATGGTATCTGAGGACATCATATGAATTTCCTCTGATGAACTAGAGTTACCTTGATTAGACATGTGGTCTATCAGTTGTTGTCAATCCGTAAGTACTACAAGTGCGGGATTGGACTTCAGAAACTGGGATATTTTGTCCCGATGAGGACACTCCTTTGAAAAGTGGTCACCGCCGCATAGCAGACAGGGATATTTTTCCTTCCTTTTCCCCTTGTCGTTATCACTGTTTGTTGGTCTTGGAGTCTCCTATTCGTTTACGAGTTTTTTATTTCTATTTTTACCTTTCTTTTTATTATTTCCTGAGGTTTGAGTACTTTGAATAGAGTTTACCTCGATGGAAACCTTAGGATTCGAAGGAGTAGGGGGGGTAGTTTGGGGTTGCTTGGCAGGTTTCGCTGTTGACAGGGACTGGATTGAACCAACAATCCCATCAAAAGGTACTTCTGCTGGTGGCTTGGAAGGATCGGTACTGGGGTGAGGATCTTGAGGAATCAGGTCATAAAGTTTTCTAGACTGGGAATAGACCAAGTCTAGGTATTGAGCTCGACTAATAGCCTGCTCTTTGGTAATGACACCTCCCATAGCCACATCTTGGGAAATAGGAGGAAACAAGGATTTGGTGAACCAATCAGCTAGTAACTGATCCAGAATAGGGGCCTTAATAAGCCTTCTTTTCCTTCTCCACTCATGAATATGATTGGAAATGTGGGTGGAGGTGTTCTTTCATAGAGAGGCTAAAATATTAGTTCCTATTTCATAACGAATAGGGAGCTGAAATTGTGTAAGAAACACGGTTGCCAACGAGCCAAATTCCACAAACGAATGTTGTGGGAGTTTGATGTACCACTTTGCGACCGTACCGGTCAAATTTCACTGAAAGAGACGTAACCGAACAGAGTCATCCATGAGGGAATTTGAAGAGCACCACAAATGGAATGCCATAACATGGTTCTTTGGATCGTCTCCCTGCTACCCATCGAATTTTGGGATATCCGATGGTAAATTTACCGGAATGGAAGGCCATGAGGGATTGTGTTAAATGGGGTCATTAATCAACTTGGACAAATTAGGCAAGTCCAAAGTTGCTAGGAAAGGTAACTATCGGTTGGGTTGCACATATTGGTAATATTGATATGCATATAATTACTAGTAGGACCATAAGTTAACTGAAAAACAAGTAGTTGTGACGAAGAACTAACGGAAAATCCACCTGCAGGGGGTTTATTTCCTGGATCAGGACTACTAGGACCGCTAGGGCCTCCAAGAGGAGGACCACTAGGGCCATCGGGACCACCAGGACCACCGGGACCACTAGGACCACTAGGAGGTGGACCACTAGACCCTCAAAAGCCACTAGGAGGTAGACCTCCAGAGCCTCCGAAACAACTAGGAGGAGGGCCACCAGATCCTCCAGATCCATAAGGAGGAAAGACACCAGGCCTCCCAAGACCACTAGGACCATAAGGAGTAAATTTTCTAGATCCTTTGGGACCATTAGGTCCCCTAGGGGGAGGACCTCCATAAGGCGGTCCTCCAACACCTCCCGCGGTATGTATAGGTATCACCCCTATAGCTGGTATATAAGACCAGTTGGGTTTCCTCCATGGGGTAAAAGTGTTACTAGGGAATGGAATTCCAGCATAAGGCATTCTTGTAGGATTGGGTGCATTACCTATATGTATTTGATAACCATAACCTCTAGAATACTGAACGGTTACAGGTTGTGCCCCTAAGGGCTGACCTGAACTAGATGGGGGATTCACCAGATTAGTATGGGTGGGAGGGACATAAACTATAGATGGTTCTATGTTAGAGGTCTGCCCTTGACTAGGTACGATTCTGATTCCAAATAACATAGGTCATGCCAGGGGTTGCTCCACGACACTAGAAGGTACTGGCGAAACAGGAATTGAAGGTTGGGCCCCAGGTGCAGAAGTCCTAGGAGGATTAGGAACAGACATAACATGAGAGGTGATAGGGGTGTTAATTTGACCTGGGTTGTGTGGGGTTACTACATGATCTATAATTAGTTCAATGGGTCTCATAGAATCGACAAGTGAATGATATCCCATAGGAACAGATGTGGAACATGATGGTGATGGGCATAATATTTCATCTATCTGCTTATCAATCTCCTGTGCATGGAGAATGGCAGCACGGTATTTCCTACATTCTTCTTCATCTTTAGAAGAATTTAAACAGGTGCCAAATGAGGCAATGGCCTATCCTATAGAGGTATCCCAAAATGGAGCATCGGGACTAAAATCCGGATGGGTTGTATCATCAACATGGCCTTCCGTGGGTGAATGGAACGAGGTATTTTCCTGAGAAGGTTGTTGTACCAAGGGAGGTGAGTGTGAAGAATATGGTACTCCAATTTTTGCAACCACATTATCCCCCACTTGAGAGGTGATAGCAGCTCCTTGGTTGATATCTTCCATTGGATTTTCTCTTGAACCAGGAATAAAATCGAGTGGCAAGCCCCATACTCTTCTGGACTATTTTAACTTAGCTAGTTTGTACAATTCCTATCTAACCTAGGGTCTGAAAATATAGAAAACACAGCAAAACAATTTCCCTACACAAGCTATAGGTCAAAACAAGCACATTTAAAATGATAGGAGGAGTTCAAAAAGTCAGGTCTCTCACCAGGATTGTCAAGAAGGTGCCACTCACGATATACATCGAGGGTACATGCATAGTAATTTCCCCGAATGATATTTTCGGTGTATGGCTCCAAGCAAGACAACCAAAGGGATTTTCTTAGATAGATAAGGTATCCTAGTGGGGTCTCCCGATATACTCAAGGTAAGTGGGAGTTCGAATCGGTAGTAGTGATGTCTAATGCATAACCATACACAAGGGGCCTTCTGATATACAATTGAGTACATGAAGTACCCTTTTGTATACCTCAAGGGTACATGAAAGGCCGTTTGATATACCGACAATACGTGGAAGAACCACGTGAGTCTTGGGATGTAATGCCGAAAAATAACGACAGATCCTACGCTTAATGATGCCCGAACACGTCTCTAACCTATCACTCTAGTTGCTACGTAAATTTTAACCTATAACTACTGTTAATTTTAAAGTGGACGGTTAGGTGAATGCATGATGTTTTGACAGAAAAGTAAAACCATGCAGTATGCTTGTGCAAAATATTTCACTTTACCGTTCAGTATTCCTACTTACGGGAGGGAAAGAGAGTATTTTCTTTTTGTTTCAAAACCCAAAATATTTCCAAACAACAGTCATGAAAACCAAATCAAAGACAAGCAATAATTTTCCAAACTGATTTCTCTTTTCTGAAAGCAATGAGAAGGGGAAGAATCTCTTTTCCTAAAAGAAAAACAAGAAGCACACCTATATGCAAATGCACTCTATTTTTTCAATTTTCTCAAAACATAAGCAAATCTAACTTAAAACTACCGTATTTTTTATTTTGATTGAGATAGTTCTAAATGCATAAGAGATGAAAGAACATGAAGAGCCTAAAATCTTGTGAATCCAATCAGAAAATGAATGTCCAACGCTCAATGATGATATCCTAGTCTTAGTAAAAAAATTTCTTTTTTGAAGGAAGGAAAAAGAAGTTTACTATGCAAACAAGAAATGAAACCTAGAAGCTAATCTAGTTTTCTTGTTTTAGTCTATACAACAGAAATGAAAAGAGATCTTACTAGCACCCTAGGATTTTCAAAAAACAATAAATCCTTTCACAGACACAACCAACAAGCATAGAAGTGGATGAACACTCAAAAAGCATAATCTAGCCTTTTAATTTCCTAATCAAACCAATCTTAAACCATAAAATTTCAAGCCACAATCATAAGATTCTGTCACACAAGTCTGATAGTGCAGAATTGAAAGTAACACAACTCAAATTTTTACAAAAAAAATGAGAAAAAAGGGTCTTGGAATGATGCCTACCTGGCATTGTGCTTCTCTGGTGTTGACAGGGTGGTTCTATCTTGAACACCGCTTCTTGCCAATGGGTTACAGGTGGTGGCATTGCATGCTTCCCACTCTATTCAGGCAGTGGCATTGCTCCTCGTACACTACATAGCCACGGTTCTTTGTAGATGACCAAAACACAAAGAGAACGATGGATCAATTCAGAAAAAGACTAGATCAAGGTAAATACTGCTAGATTGAGTATGAAAACAGAGCATAGAAGGTTGAGATGACTCAGATCTGAATAGATCTAGAAGTTTCAAACCCAAATAGATCAAGTCAGAAAGTATATCTGACTGAAGAGAGTTGGAGAAGGAGCCTAGATTCAGACAAGAGTTGCAGAACTGAGGAAGATCAGAAAAACTGATACATATATCTATTCCCCAGTGGAGTCATCAGATTTGTTAGATGGAATATTTCACCTCCTATGGACAGTAAGGTGTTCCATTGGTGTAAATGGTTCAGATCCAGAACAAATAGAGGACAGAGGTTGAAGACTCTCCCTAGATGTTGTAGATACCGGAATGTAATGCCTTGGAAGTTACCTTATGTACCTACAATAAGCTTCAACACAAAAACAAATCGAAACTAAAAGAATATAATCTACTAATCCATGTTAGTGACTAAGGAATCTAACAATATACATGTGAAATGAAACAACAACAATATGTGTGGGATAGAAATCAACTTGCATTAATATAGAAATATGAAGAAGTTTACAACCAAGCCTTAATGTTGACATGCATCTCCATGAAACCAAGCATTTTCATCCCCATAAGCTTCAACTCTAGCTCTCTATGCTCTCCAAATGATCTTGGGCCAAGTGATCAATCCAACAGCATAACAATACCCTAAGAGTTATTTTTCTCAACCATGGATATGAGCTTGTATTTATAAGGCTCAATGGATAGGGTAGGTTGAGAGATTAGTGGATGAGGTGGCCTCTAAGATCCTAGGATGAGGGATCTCAAGCTCAACTGACCCACAATGGTAGGGATAAGGGAGGACATGAGGCTTATCATCTAGAAGCCTTGAGAAACTTCTCTTTTTCCCTTTTTACCCAGGGTACTGCATTTCTCCTTCAATGACAAAGCGGTTCTGGTAAGAAATGCTTATGGACTAAGGGCCATAAGTGGTGGCACTGCTTCTGGACAACAAGGGATAGGCGGTGTGAACAAGGTACCACTCCTGGACAAAGGGGAAAGCGCGATGCTGGGAATTTTCATGGAAGATTGACTATTAGCATGAGTTTCCACTCCAAGAGCTGGGATTCATGGCAAGTGGGTATGTCAAATGTCTTATCACATGATGGTGTAGGATTTTGGTATAACACAACTACCAGAAAAAGGGTGTCACAGCTGCCGAAAAAAGGGTGTCACAGTTGCCGAAAAAAGGGTGTCGCAACTGCGACATATTTATTTTAACGGAAACAAAATTTTGGTGCAAGAAGTTACAGAAGAATGATTTTGGTCGCCAGGCCCGATAATGACCACCACTCTTAGGTGATTTCCTGCACATTTTATAAAAACAAAAATGGATCAAGTGCAAAAGAAAAAGATAACAATAACATAAAAAAACAATTTATTTATGTACAAAGATCCATATGCAATTTACAGTGATTAATTAAGGATTGACAGGGGCAGAGAAAAATTCCTGCTCTTGTGCTAACTGGTAGTCTGGTCAACTACAATTTGTGAGATAAATGAATCCTTTGAAATGGGCTTATGGTATAGTCACAGCCTGTGACCATAGCAAATAATGGTGCATGGTTCTCATCGATACTTACTAGGTGGACTGTACCATTATCAAATACTCTGTCTAATAGGTATGGGCCCAGCCATCTTGTGCGTAGTTTACCCTTGAAATCTCTTTTGAATCTGGAATCGTATAGTAGTGCCCAGTCTCCCTCATAGAAGAACTTATTTTTGATGAATTAGTCATGCCAATTGGATCTCTGTTGCTGAATTAACACTGTCTGGTCCACGGCAGCTAACTGGTTCTCATCCAGTTCATTCAATTGGTTCAATCTTCTCTTCTGGGCTTCAGTTACATATAGGTTTACCTCTGTGGCTATCTTCAAAGTCTTAATCTCAAATTCTATTGGGAAGACGACACTTTTCCCATACAGCAAGTCATAAGGAGAGAAACCTGTAGTGTTGTGCCGAGTGGTACGATATGCCCACAATGCTTCCAGAAGTCTATCAGCCCAATCTCTATGATGGCTCTTGACCGTCTTGGTAAGGATAGCTTCAATGACTTTGTTAGTGCTTTCCACCTGGCCATTGGCTTGGGGATGGTAAGGTGAAGCTATCCTGTGCTTAATGTGGTACTTCCATAGCAGATTTTCAAATTCGTGCGACACAAACTGCGGTCCTCCATCGGTAACCACTTCCTTGGGTACCCCAAAATGGGTAAAGATTTCACTATACAGGAAATCAATCACAACCTAGTCATTGTCCCTCGCCAAAGCCACAGCTTCTACCCATTTCGTCATGTAGTCGGTATAGACCAAGATGTAGGCTTTCTACTTGGAATGAGGGCTGATAGGACCAACAAAATCTAAAGCCCACCTATCAAAGGGTTCAAGCACTAACTGTGGTTGCAGAGGAATTTGATCTAATCTATTGGGTTGACCCATCCTTTGGTAGCTATCACAAGTTAGGACATATATTTTTGCATCCCTAAAAAGGGTTAGCCAATAGTAGCCCATTCTCAGTGCTTTGTGTCCTATCCTTCTGTCTATAAAATGCCCCCCACAAAGCTCATCATGGCTGGCCTTCAGTATATGGAAGATTTCATCTTCTCTTACACATCTTCTGATCTCAAGGTCAGGGCCTGTGTAAAAGAGATGACCATTTACCCAACAATACCTGGCACTTTGCTGAATAATTTTCCTCTTTTCTCTTTTGGAAATATGTGCTGGAAGCTTTCCTGTAGCCAAGTAATTAGCAAAATCTACATATCAAGGGGAGTGAGCTGAAACTGCAAATAAATGTTCATCTGGAAAAGAGTCCTCAATAGGAAAATTATCATCACTATTAGTGAAATGAGATAAGAAATCAGTGACAAAATTTTCTCTTCCAGGTTTTTATATAATGGTAATATCAAACTCCTGTAATAATAAAAGCTATCTAGTCACCCTGGCATTAGTAACAGGTTTA
This sequence comes from Pseudotsuga menziesii, assembly GCA_001517045.1. NCBI lineage: Eukaryota > Viridiplantae > Streptophyta > Pinopsida > Pinales > Pinaceae > Pseudotsuga > Pseudotsuga menziesii. Next base: position 95,828 of record LPNX010624846.1, read on the forward strand.
TTCATTAGATATTTAATGGTAGAGTGGTTAGTGTGCACAAATGTAGGATATCCAGTAATATAATGTCAAAATTTGTTTAAGGAGTAAACAATGGCTAAGAACTCCTTCTTGGTAACAGTATAATTAAGTTCAACAAGGGCTAATTTTCTACTAATATAATAAATTGCATAAGGTACTTGACCATCCTGCTGACCTAAAACTGCTCCAATAGCAGAATCAGAAGCATCTGAAGAAATGTGGAAGGGCAGGGTCCATTTGGGTCCTCTTAATATGGGGGCTGTGGATAGTTTCTCTTTAAGTTTAACAAATGCTGTTTGGCATGCCTCATTCCAAACAAATTGCATGTCCTTCATTAACAATGAAAACAAAGGAGAGGCAAGTTTGAAAAATTTTCTATAAATCTTTGGTGATATCCAGCATGCCCTAGGAAACTTCACACTTCTTTTTGAGTTACAGGAGTAGGTATATTTTTTATTACCTTACATTTCGAGGGATCCACCTAGATGCCATCAGTAGAGATGAAATGCCCCAATACTACTCCTTCACTCATCATCATATGGCACTTTTCAGTGCTTAAAGAGAGCTGGGTCTGTTCACAATGAGTTAAAACCTTTTTCAAATTTTCCAGTGCTTCTTCAAAATATTTGCCATAAGGAGTAAAATAATCCATAAAAATTTCCATACTATCATTAACTAATTCTGAAAATATGCCAATCACAGCTCTTTGAAATGTTGCTGGTGCATTACACAAGCCAAAGGGAAGCACTCTATATGAAAACGTTCCCCAGGGATAGGTGACGGTAGTTTTATCTTGGTATTTAGGAGCAATCTGAATTTGATTGTACCCACTAAACCCATCCAGGAAGGAGAAGAACTTGTTCCCCGATAAGGTGTCGAGTACTTGATCGATAAAAGGAAAGGGAAAATGGTATTTTTGTGTTTCCTTGTTCAACTCCCTATAGTCCACACAAAATCTCCATTTACCATTTTTCTTGGGTACAATTATGAGTGGGGACACCCACTCGCTGCCTGAAATGGGATATATAAATCTTGCTTCCAAGAGTTTCCAAATTTCTTCCTTCACTATGTCCCTAAGATTGGGGTTCATTCGTAATTAAGGCTGGCACATAGGACGAGAGTCATTTTTAATATAAATATGATGGGTGCACAGGTTAGAGGGAATACCCCTCATGTCTGTGTACTCCTAGGCAAATGTCCCCTTGTGTTCCTTTAAGAGATTGATCAGGCACTTCTGTTCATTTAAGGAGAGGTCGGGGTTAATATTTAGGGTTTTTCTAGACTCTACCTCGATAGGAATACTTTTCAAATTTTTCGATACTGGAACTATATGCATGTCACTGAATAATGCTTCTTCCGTGTGATTTCCTTGTTCTTCCTCACCTAGAGTAATGTTCAGGATTTGATAAATTTCTTTATTGACCGAAGTGGGTTCACTGATGAAATTATTAATGGCATCATCTTCAGTTTCATCCTTAAAGGTTGAAGCCTTTCCTATCATTAATAATGGATGAATGCCCTCTTCTTCCTCTGGCTCCATCCATAAAGGAGTTTCAACTTCTAGGCTCGGCCGAGCTAGAGGATACAGAGTGAGGTTCTTTGTCTCGGTGCCATCTGATATGGTCATAGAACCAGATCGGCAGCTGATGCAAGCATCAGCTGTGTCTAACCAAGGCCTTCCCAGGATCAGTGGGGGTCCTCCTAGCTATGACTTAGGTTGTAAAACCAAGAAGTCAACAGGGTACTCCCAAGAATCAACTAAGGTGATGAGATCATCCAAAATTCCTTCAGGTTTAATGGTGGATCTATCTTCCAGTTCTAAAATGGTGGGGGTTGGCCTAATATTAGTGAGCCCTAGTTTTCTTACAGTTTCAATCGTCATGACATTAATAGGTGCTCCTAAATCTACCAGTATGTTGGGTATCTGTGTATGCTCAATATGCACAGTGACAGTGGGATTCCCAGGATCGTCATATTTGGCCAGAAGGGTTTTTCCCATTATTAATGCAGATAATTTTTCTATAACATGAAAAGTGGGAGGATCCTTGGGTTTCCTTCTTGGTTTCCTTGTGCATAGATCCCAAATAGTTCTAGCATAGATAGGTACATCTTGAAGAGCTTGAAGGAGGGGAATTTTAACATTAAGATTCTTTAACTCTCCTAAGAGGTTAAACTAAGGTTGTCCCACTACCTTTGGTAGCATTAATCTCTCAGGGTATGGTGGTTTCCTAATCAGCTGGGTAGGCTGTGTGCCACTAGATATATTATTCTATGTTTCAACTAACACATTAGTGGGATGTTCAACATATTCAATGATGGGGGTTGTATTAGATAGATGCTATGGATTCACCCCTTCTTCATGTACAGGGGATGGAACATCTTCAATGATTACAGGCTCTAATACCTTTCCTGATCCTAAGTGAATATCATTGCAAGGCATAGGAGTAAGGGAGCAAGCAGGCATTTTGACAGTCTCAAATTGATGGACTGTTTTATTATTTGGGTTAGGATTAGGTTGAGCAGGCAGTTGAGGTCGTATTGGCATGTTAGGGGTAGCTTTGTTCTGCAATTGCAGCTGTGACTGCTGATAAGGTTGAGGATATTGAGGAGGGTATGGTTGCTATTGATGTGGAGGTTGTTGAGGAAACTAGTTCCTTGGATGGAAATTCCTCCATCCAAGAGACCAAGAAGTTGGTTGGTGTGGTGGATGAACCTAGGGATTCCATGAGTTATAATTTTGCATTGACGGTTGATACGGTTGATAGGGGTACCATTGAGGGTTAGAATAAGATGAAGGGAATTGTGTATTCATGTTCTTCATATTATTCCAATTATTCATGTTATTCGAAAATGGAAACGAGTCTGGAGTCATACCTTGATTTCGAGGCTCTAGGGCTTCTTTTGTGTAATAAAATAGGCTGGTTCCACCTCTAGAGTTGATTCTTGCAGAATGAACTTCACTTAGGGAAGTGACAGACATGATTTTGTGTCATGGTTCAGCTCGCACAGCTGACACACTTCTATCTTTTCCAGCGGGCACTCCTTCAGCGGGTGGTTCTTTCTACATTGAGGGCAGAACACTCCCAATGTGAGATCCTCCACTGCTTGTTTCTGCTTTTCCCTCAGGACATCTATTTCTGAGGAGATAGAGATCATCATTTCTATTTTAAAATTTTCAAGGAGATTTCCTATCTCTACACGGGTGGCTCTTCCATTAGATGACTTTTGAGTTCCGTCGAAGACATCACATTCTAATTTGTCCTGCTTGTCTTGCTTGTCATTCCTGGAAGATCCGTTGGAGTACCTTTTACACAGTTCCACAATTTTCTTGAAAGGATCCTTGGAGATATCCGCCTTTCCTAACAGGTTTAACATATCTAAGAAATCATCCCTAATCCCGTGAAGCAGGATTATATTGAGCACATCTAACCCCATATTAGTATGTCCAGCTCTTTGCACATTATATAAAATCCTCTCAACAAAATCTTCCAGAATTTCATCCTCCTTCTGTACCATTTTAAACAATTCTTCTCTCTTGTCCTTGGTCTTGTAATATTCCTAATATTTCTCCAGGAACACTTGTTTCATCCTATCCCAATTAGTAACGGCTCTGCCTCCTAGGCTCATGAACCAGCGTAATGCATTGTCCTTCAGAGTGGTAGGGAAGAGCTTCAACTTCTATGCATCGGTGGTGTAGTCATAGCTGGGATAGAGGATATCAAGTTTGAAAACAAATTCATCTAGATCCTCTGCCACTTTTCCATGAAAGTGAGGAAACACCGATGGCAATATATTTTTCATAGGGGTTGTCCCTTCCGGTTGTTGAATTGGGAACTGAAGTGTAGCCATTGTCCCTTCAGGAAGGGAATGACCTTCATGGTGATGATTTTCTCCCATTGCCTCTTCCTCGTCAGATTCGTGTCTGTTACTCATTTCTTCTTCTGTTTTCTCCTCTTCGTTCTTCTCTTCATCCTTCCACTAATAAATGAATTTCTGATGGAACTGTGTCCACTCCTCTTCAGTTACAACCTTTCCATTAATGTGATAGATTGGACCTCAATCAGCAGATCTTGGTGTACTAACTTTGTCCTTCTCTACAGGGGTATTTGAGGGTGTTGCAGCTGCTCGCATGTTCTCCATTGTAGAGCTTGACGCTAGCACTCTAGGATTGATAGGGATTCTTTTGATAGGTGTTTTATGATATTGAGCCCTGGTAGAATAATTAGTTCTATCAACCAGATCCTTAATGAATGTCCTTCTCCCCAATTCTGGACCTTGCCCACGACCTCGGCCACCTGCACTGTTAGTATTTTGTGGGGTTTTGGGATTTGTAAGATGGTCACGCTTTACCCTTCTTGTATTCATGCAACCCAAATCATTCCAATGGAAAACTGAAGAAGACTGAATAGAAACAATGACAAGATGCAACTATGATAGTGTTTAGTACTTATCCTCCCCGACAACGGTGCAAAAATGTTGGGCACCCAATATGCAAGTTAATTATAGCTAACATATGGAGTGTGCAATATTTATTGTCAACCCAGGGAATTCTTTTATTTCAATGATAACATGCACTATACATGCTTAAACACTGAGTTGCTGTAAGTAAATAATCCTATTCTCTGTTCAGCTACGCTCATCCCAAAGATCCACTTAATCTAAGTTGCCTTCTAAAGAATACAGTCACAATTACCTTCTACTACTCTTAATCTAGAATTGAAATATTCATCATAATCACATCTAGATTACTTTTGCAGGAAATGAAATCTTGTTTATCAAACCATCTTAATGATTTACCCAACTATTATTCTAGAAATTCAAAAGACAGAAATTGAGTTCAACTATTCTAGGAATTCAAAATACAGGAATGGAATTCTGCAATCATGAAATCAAAGGAACAACTTGCAAGAATATAAGGAAACAAAAATTAAAATATCTAGGGATGAATAGGGCTATTACAGGATACCATGCAGTTGCATAAGGAATAATTACCTACACAGTCGATTGTCACACCATGCCACTACAACTTTCCAAGAGATGCAATTGATAACACACTGTAAATCCACAACTGTTACAACTTCCTATGAAGAAATGAAATTAACATAACATCACACAATAGAATAATTAAAATTCCTAATTTAACTCAGCAATCCCTGTGGGAAGGTGGGCCCAGCCTTCAGACACAGATGCTGGATATAAAGCACATTAAAACCCTTAGATTTGGAGTAACTCCTTGTATTAAAAAGGAAGATCAAATACACAATCCTCAGTCGTATCTAATATAGTAAAATGGTTAAGGGTTCAACCCCTGGCTTAGAACAGTTCCCCATATTTATACAATGTAAATCATAACATCCTATCCCTATTATTGGGAAACCATGAATATCTCTGATCTTCAGGTGCCCTAAATTGCAACAACTGTTACAATTGTGGCAGGATGAAAGTAGGAAATATAGGGAAATTGTTAATTGACCTAGAAATAATGATATCCTCAGATCATAGCTATACATGAGCAGCAACGCACTGTTGACCTCCAAATTTGTCGCATTCTATTGCAGCTATCCTTGTATAGCTTTGCCTGAAATAATATACTGAGACTGCATTCTTTGGGCAATAGTAGGATGGATGGCGATCAACTTGAGCGATGAATATCCATTCTTTCCTTAGCATGTTCAGCCCGCTATATCTGCAGTCTCTATATCTCAAAATACCTTTATAAACCATCATATGTTAGCATATTTTAAAGATATAAATCCTTAATTACCACAATCATAAGCATTAATAAAATAAGACAATAACCAACCATACCTTGGTGACTTGAGGAGCAGAGTGAGGGAAAAACATCTATTTAGCATGCTCAATGGGGTAGGATAAGGCAAAAATAGGTGGATAAGGATGGTGAAACAACAATCAATTAGAAATTAGGTGCATTTATGACACTCATATCACCCCAGAATTGCTCCCTGTTTGAAGGAGGAAGCCTAGACAACCTCCACGAATGAAGGAGAACGATTAGTTGGCCTCCTTGACTAAAGGAGGGCATGGGTGTGCTCATGCTGATGTCATAGTGTGCTCATCTAATGCCAAGTAATTCAATTAAACTTATGATAGTGGGTAAATAGGCCAAAATTGACCAAATAAGTGTGCATGTTGGTTAAATGACTCCAACACCCCCCCTTAAGCTATAATCAGAAGGAGTAAAAATAAAATGCATGAAATTATAGGGCCCCAACAACAAATTCCATAGGTCACCCTGTACAATAGTGTAACTCAAACAATGCTCAAATATAAATATAAGACAATGCAATGGTGTCCTGCTTTTTGCTAGACCAGAAAATAGGGCCACCACCAGACATGAATACATATATGGAAGTAGAATTTTGATCAATAGAATCTACTATCCAATTTGAATCTGTGTAACCAACCAACTCTAGCTCAGAGTCTGCAGCATAGTGAATGTCGTAGGTCCTAGTGCCCTGAATATATTGGAGGATCCTCTTGGATTCCTTCCAATGAAGATCATGAGGCTGCTGCATGTATCTTGATACAGCATTCATGGAATAACATATATCAGGCCAAGAATGAGTCAAGTAAAGAAAGCTATCAGCTGGTGGTAGATTGTGCAATCCATGAGTGGAGTGATGTTTCCTTCTTCAAGGTTGATCCTTGAAAGGAAATGGAATGGAGCAGACTTACATTCAGCCATGTTAAAATTAAATAACAGGTTTGATATGTATTTATACTGAGTAACCATGATACCATGAAAATTTTGTGCAATTTCAAGCCCCAAAAATTGCTTCAAGAACCCCAAATTAGTCATCTTAAATGCATCATGGAGGGCAGCTTTTATGACTGAAATGGAAACAATTGTGATACTAGTAATCAAGAGATCATAAACATATAAAACAATGATAATAAAATTACCATCGTACTTCTGTAGATACATATTTGGATCTGATTTACATCTTTGGAAGTTTTGCAAGAGAAGGAAGGCATCCATCTTGGAATACCATTCTCTTGGGGCCTGTTTTAACCCGTATAATGACTTCTTTAGTTTGAAAACCAAAGATGAATCTGAATTGTATCCATTAGGCTGATTCATGTATATCTCCTCATGAATATATCCATGTATAAAGGAATAATTAACATCCATATGATGCACTTCCCAGTGCTTGGATGCCGCAATTGCCAAAACTAGGTGGATGGAGTCCATTTTTGCAACCGGTGCAAAGGTCTCATGATAGTCCACACCTTGGACCTGGGAGAACACTTTTGCCACCATCCTTGCCTTATATTTTCAGTTTATTCCATCAGTAGCAACCTTTTTCTGAAACACCCACTTGCATTGAACTAATTTCCTCCCCGGAGGAAGAGAAACTAGCTCCCAAGTAGCATTCTTTTGAAGAGAATTCATCTCTTCGTCCATGACAGCTTGCCATATTTGATATTTCTGAGAATGGTAGAAAGAATTAGGATCTGAAATTATCATTAAATAACAAGTTTCATACAGAAAAAATTCATGACAAGAGAGCGCAACACCTGCTCTTTGGAAATCAAACCGGGTTCTTCTTGGATCATTAGGATTTCCAATGTTGTCACCAGCGAAAGAAAGTGTTTGCCTGGCGCAAGTTGGGAGATGTGTTTGCACTTCAGGTTATGAAATTGAACTTTATGCTTGCTGGTCACTAATATCAAATATCATAGGTTCCAAATAAGGTTCGAAGTCAGAGTCATCACCCCCAATTTCATCACCCAAATATTCAATAGAATAGGAAGGAAATTCAACAGTTTTCTCCTTCACTAGTTCTACCTCTTGAAGAGGCTCATCGAACCGGACACTTCTCTCAATGATGATTTTTTTTGTTCTGATATCCAAAAGCTTGAAACCTTTATATTCATTAGGATATACAATAAACAAACATTCAATACTTTGCGGTTGCAAATCTTTCCTCTTATCATGTGGAATTCGGGCCCATGCATTGAACCCAAACAACCTGAGATTCGACACATCCGGCTTGTATCCAAAGTAGGATTCAAAAGGGGTATTCCCTTTCATGGATGAGTGAGACACTCTGTTATGAATGTATACATCAACATTCATGGCCTCAACCCATAAATTTGCAGCCAACTTGGTTTCTAGCATGCAAGTGGTCATCTCCTTGAGAGACCGATTCTTTCTCTCCACTACACCATTCTGCTGGGGAGTGTAGGGGACTGAATGTTGGATCTGAATGCCACTATCGGAAAATAGTTGCAGCAACTCATTACTGACATATTCACCACCATTATCATATCTCAAGTTTTTGATCTTTTTCCTGGATGCATTCTCAATCAATGCTTTTAATTCAATGAATTTTTCTAAGACATCTGACTTTTTATTGATGAAGAAGGCCCATGTATATCTAGAAAAATAATCTATAAAAGTAAGAGAATACCGAGATCCATTCAAGGATGTGATGGGAATTGGTCTTCTGATATCAAAAAAAATCAACCCCAAAATTTCTGATGCTTGTCTTTCCTTCCCCCGATCAAACTTATGCTCAAGATGCTTTCCCAAAATACGACCTTTGCAAATTCTGGTGGTAGCTTTGATGACTGGGAGGCCTTCAACCATGTAATTTTTCTGTAATTGATGCAAGTATTTGAATTTTATATGGCCAAATATCTCATGCTAGAGCCTACTAACCTCATTTCCATGAGTCAGCAGAGCACACAGAGGGACAAAGCTCATTCTCTGATACCATGTAAGGTTTTCTGTTACACCAAAACCTATAGATGTTGGTGAACATTTGAAACCCAGTATAAGGCCCTATCACCAGGACTGGAAGTTAGTCCACTTGTTTTATATTCCTAGAGGTGCAGTGGTTATACCATGTGGAGGTTGTACCGATACCCCAACACCCATCTCTATAACCTATACATGGATCTCTCATTACTAGATTGGCTACAACCTTGCAAGATTCTTTATTCGTCCTAGGGAATCTTCATTGTCTTAGTTCTGCTCATACCTTGGGCCTATAAAACTTATAACCTCAAGGGAGGTCTCATACCCTTGATGGCATTATGGTTTATAAACTTTGCATTGTCAGTAATTTTATTTATAGTAGCTTATGTAATATTAATTGAGTATATATTGATACATATCTTTTATTGGAGATTAGGTCAACGTCTTAGCTTGCAAGGAATTGTAGCTATGTATGTAGAATCCTCCAATAAGTGGATCGATCTTGAAGACCTTTCACAAATCTATTCTTAAACCCAAGGAGACTCATCACCTACAATGGTAAATTCCATGTGATTTTCCATTCTTCTCTTTGCATTTCCATCATTAGGGTTTCTAGATTATTAAGGATGGAAAATAATTCTCGACCAAAGGGAGAGGAATTATTGGTTAATTAAGACTAGTTAGTTGGTTTATTTTCCTCATTTAAATACATGAGATAAAATAGTGTAAGTAACAATCACATATAAAATCCAAGTACCCTATAAACCTATAAAGGGAAAAGCAGATACAAACATATCTTCATCACCTCGTCCAAGCCGACCTAGTAAAGCAATTTACAATGGAGACATCAAACCTTTAATGGGCTTCATCTCATAAAATACCATGTGATAAAAACCATGGGCCACTGTAAACCACCTATAGGAAACCCATCTTGAACCTCATAAATATTAACCTTTCCACCCTTAACCAAGTCAAGATTAACCTAGCAATCCGCTTTTTAAAATTGACTTAGTTACGACACAAATATCCCTCTAAGTTACACACTAGAGATGTAGTATTTCAATATGAAAACCCCCCCTCAGTTCTATCATCTATATTTACATATAGACCTTACATTAGTGAACCACTGAATAGATAAAATAAGGGGTACATATGCCTAATTAGGTCTTATCACAATATTCCCATTTACATTTTATTTTTAATGTCTTTCATTCACTAGCCTCTGCATGCTTTTGCCATTGCTCCACTTGCTATTCTCGCAATGCTTCTATATCCAAAACATTTTCATGGTTTATTTTGAACTTTTATGGGATAATTGTAGGTGGGCACTACTAAAATTGAGATGATTCAAACATGCACATTCCAAGAATAATTTAATCACTTACACGAATCTCTAGGCCATAGGCATTTAGCAAATAGATCACATGCATTCTCATGGTAATAATCCTAACTCTAAAAACAATCCCATGTTATAGCTTACTTCCATCAGTCCAAGCTCAGTTTTATGCAACATAAAATACATTTATTTAATCTTTTCCAAAATTTCATGGTTTCCTCAACCTCTAAATCAATAGGTGCAGCCTCACTAGTCCCACCCACCCATAAGGGAATGATAAAGAAATTCCTCTCCACGATTCCTATTTTTATTAGTTGGATTCATCCAGTTTTGATAGGGAGAGACCTTCATTTGAACACGCTGGGGTTTTAACTCCTAAAAATAAGTAATTAAGAGCCAAGAAGTATGGTAAGGCTACCAGGCCAAGGCTCAATTAAACCCCTAATTATTAAGGAAACCATCCTCTATATCAGGCGAAGGCTCAATTAAACCCCTAATTATTGTGCCCTTTGAATGAAAAAATATAGGGCAGTGAATGAAAGGTTGGAAACTAACTTACCGGTCATTGTCCCTTCATAGTCAGCATAATGGCTCTCTCCAAATCGATAGCTATCTCCCTCTATTTTCTTACTCGTCGGAGGGCCAAAGAATGGAAAAAATGATGTAGAGAAAGTTGCAACTATCACCCTCTATTTTCTTAATCATCAGAGGGCCGAAGGATGGAAAAAACACACAATAATCTCCCTCTATTCTCTATTTTCTTACTCATTGGGGGGCCAAAGGATGGACAAAACGTTGTAATGGCAATTTTCTCAGGCGAGAGAGGTCATAAAATCATGATGCTGGTGTCGATAATGGTAAATGTGTTTTATTAAGTTGACAATGGCCATAAAACCAATATCAATCATTGAATTCCTTATTTAAAACAAATGTCTTGTCTTACCTTTATGTTGTTATCAATAATTTAATGTGTGTACTTACCCATCTAATGTGCCATGTTGTTTATTCATTGAAAATGTTTGTTGTTTGGTATTGTAAGATTTTCTTACCTTGGTTTTGAAGTAAGGAAATTTTCACCACATGTTGAGACTTCTATTATGAGGGAGATATGACAATGATGATGAAGATGGCGATGATGGTGAAGATGATTAAAACAAGGACAATGATGATCATGATGATGATGACAATCACAACAACGATGACGACGATTATGCTGATGAAGATGAAGATGGTGAAGTTGATGATGATGATAATGATGATGATTGTGATGATGATGACAATAAAGATGACGATGATGTAGATGATGATGATGATGATGAAAATGGAGATGTTGATGATGATGATGATGGCGATGATGATGATGATGAAGATGATGATGATGAATATGACGATGACGACGACGATGATGATGATGAAGATGATGAAGATGATGATGATGAATATGGTTATGTTGTTGTTGTTGTTGATGATGATGATGGTGATGATGACGACGATGAATATGATGATGAGTTGGAAGATGACAACGATGACGATGATGATGAAGAAGATGGTGATGATGATGATGATGATGGTGATGATGATGACGATAAAGATGATGATGATGAAGATACCGATGATGATGATGATGAAGATGACGACAACGATGATGATGATGTTGACGATGATGAAGAAGATGATGATGATGGTAATGGTGATGATGAATATGATGATGAGGATGGAAATGATTATGATCAACATCATCGCCATCATCATCATGTTGATCATCATAATCTTCATCATCATGATAATCATCATCACCATCACCTTCATCATGTTGATAATCATTGTCTTCATCATCATGATCCTCATGATGATGATGATGATCATCATCATCATCATCATGAATATCATCATCATCATAATCATCGTCGTCGTCATCATCATCATCTTCATCATCATGACCCTCATCATCATCATCACCATCATCATCATAACCATCATCACCATCATCTTCGTCGTCTTCATCATCATGATGATGGTAATGGCGATGATGATGATGATGATGATGATTACGGAAATGATGATGATCACCATTGTCACCATCACCACCACCACCATCATCATCATCATCATCATCATTTCCATCATCATCATCATCATTTCCATCATCATCATGATGAAGATCATCATCATCATCGTCGTCGTCGTCTTCATCATCATATTCTTCATCATCATGACCCTCATCATCATCACCATCATCATCGTCATTGTCATGATGATGATGATGATTATGGTAATGTCACTGATGATGACGATGATGGAAATCATCGTCATCATCATCATCATGATAATCATGATCATCATGATCCTTATCATCATCATCATCATCATTTCTGTAACACCCCAGTTTTGACCCCGTTGCATTAGATGTATATGATGTATATATTGTAAATGATCATGGTGCGGAGCTAAAGGCCAAGGCCCCATCGTTGATTGGTTATGCTATGTTCGGGTTGAAATTGTCACCGATAGTATATCAGGGCATGTGACATATATTAAGTTTTGTCATCATGTAAATATGCATCTTTAATTAAATAACCCGACTAGCTACGATCGCGGAAACTAAATTGAGAAGGGGCATGATTTTCATAAGGATAAGGGTGGGGAAATTATCAAACCTTGATCCATGAGAGAAAACCCATGTGTCACCACCTTGTCTTATCCAACCACCACCATTAAGAACTACTATTGGGTAGTTGAGGCAGTTATGGCTGGGAGTGGAGGGTGGCAGGACTGTCAGTCCTTGCCCACATGCACACTCCACCAGCGTGGTTGACCTCACGATGGAAAGCAAACCACCACCATCACTCGCGTGAACATTCCATTATTTTGACTACTGTGCATTATATCTATTGTCTGTTCATGCCTCATGGGAGTCTGATTGTTCCCACGCACAGACTTCTTTCTCGTTTTGGTCTCATGCAGCCAGGAGAGAGGAGCCGTCTCCACTATTATTCACCTTTTTCCGCACGAAGGAATCAAGTGTGTTTCAACCCGTATTTGGGATTTGGTGTGGATTTCTCTCACACACTATGTTCTCTGTTGTTGTTACTCACACAGCAAGTTGGGAGCCATTCAGTCACTATAAGCCACGATTTTCCTATAGAGAGCCATCTTACGCTCAGGGATGGTGTGTAAGTTATCCTTACTGATTTGTGGCTGGTGCATATGTCTTTCCCTCTGTATTTTGGGGTCTGGTGCGAGCTTCTCTCACGCATAGGCTGGGAGACTGTATTTCTTCCCCAGTGTGGTCTGGGTAAGTCTCCCTAGTGGCTTTGTTTCCCAGGACGGGCCATTGTTTTCCCCATGTTGTGAGTTGTGTTCACTGATACGCTTGGGACTGCATAATTTGCTTGGGAGTCGTTTTCCCTGTTTAAGCTGTGACAGCTGATTGATTGCATGTGTGCAATGGTTGGTATTTGTACTATGTTGGGAGTAGGGATGGGGGCTTGGTTTACTTGATAAACCTGGTGTGTTTGGAAACCACACAGACAGAGCTAGAGGGTTGGATTTCTTCTCCACAACCCCTGAATAGCACTAGAAGGGAAGGCAGGGCCTGAGGGACTGTGTAGCAGAGAAGGGACTGATTCCTTGTGTTGGGTGTGTGTCGGTGTCTTAGAAGTCAGGCTAGTTCTGGTGTAGGTGTTCCTAGCTTTGTAATGAGCACACCATCTTAGCATTTAGCCTTTCCCATCTCCTAGATGGCCTGATAAACCTGACCATGTTGGCTTGGTTGTCTTGTTAATGGCCCGATAAACCCAACTGTGTTGGCTTGGCTGTGTTTTGTGTATCCTTGGCTATGTGTAAGCCTGCTTGTTCCCTATTCCTTGGAGAATCATTCCCAGATCGAGGGTGGTAGCGTTGCTGAAAGATTGATAAGCACATTGGACTATGGTTGGGTGGAATGTTGTAGCGACGTAGCTGGTTGCGGAACGGGTTCTTCATAAGATAAGTGATCTTGTCGATTTTATTTCTGCAATCATATTTTCTGTTAATGAATGTGATGAACATGTTGAATGCTTGTAGGAACGTATGTTTACTTCCACTGTGTATGAAGAATAGTTGCATCTGTGTATGTTTCCACTTAAATGCATTCTATTTTAGCACTCTTATGAATGTACATGTTCATGGGGCTCTTAGCCTGGATGGTTAACGCCATGGTAGCGTCCTCTTCGTTGGTTGGAGGGTTAGGGACGTTACAATTTCCATCATCATCATCATGAAGATCATCATCATCATCATCGTCGCCATCGTATTCATCATCATGAACCTCATCATCATCATCATTGTCATCGTCATCATCGTCATCTTCATCATCATCATTTCCATCACCATCATCATCATCCACATCATCATCATCATCATCATCATCATCATCATCATCATCTTCATCATTATCTTCATCATCATCTTCATCATCATGGTCATCATCATCATCGTCATATTCATCTTCATCATCGTCAACATCGTCAACATCATTATAGTCATCATCGCCATTACCATCATCATCATCATTGTCAACATCATTACAATTTAAAATTTAAATTACAATTACATTACAGTCTACACATTAGAATTCAATTACAATTTAATATTGCAATTCAATTGCAATTTAAATTTTCAAATTTAATGTGTAATTACAACTGAAAATCCAATGTGTAGTTACAATTTAAAAGTTCAATTTTAATTACAATACATTGGAGTACCATGACCCAATTTTCTTGACACATTGGAGCACCATGACCCAATTTTCACTAAAACCTCCCATTTAGTATCTTTAATCTTGATTTCAAAGCATACACACACACACACACACAATGTAGGAAATTCATGGATACATTATTGTATTCAAAGTATCAATGTGCTTGTCACATTGGAGCACCATGACCCAATTTTCACAAAAACCTCTAGTGGTCATGTTGCAATAAAAACCCTATATAAACAAGTAAAAATAAATTCCACAAAAATGTCCAATAAAAACATATTCCCTAAGTTTATCCATTTAATAAGGTAAGATGGTTGTATATTTTAACATTCTTGATATTCAAATGTTACAATGATTTTGCAATTCTTCATCCTATATGTTAATAATCATCCACCATCTATTATATTTATTCTTGATCTTAAAATATCTAAAATAATTACTTATTAAATTATTAAAAATTATTTCACAAAATAAATATTTAATATAAAAAAGCTAACAAATAATACTTTGATTTTAATATAAATGTTTATTTTCAGAAAATTCGTCATTGTTATTATATTTACTTTTAAATTGAGAATGATTGTATTATTCATACAATCTATGTTAAATTTTAACTTTCTCATAACTTTTGACTTCGCCATAAAGTCACTTTTATCTTAATAATAAAAAATGTTCAAAAAATAAAAATCTAAATTCAATGTCATACTAGAAACAAGGAAGATAAGCCACTTAGTGGCCAGTATGTCTATAAGTGCATGCATTTTTGAAATGTCTTATTAATGAAGTATCATGATTGGATTTTTGTTCATGTAGAAGATCGATGCTACATCTAATTATCATGATGATGAATATGATGGTGATCAACATGATGAAGATGATGGTGATGATGGTGATGATGGTGATGATGATGATGATGATGAGGGTCATGATGATGAAGACAATGATGATGAAGATGACGATGATGATGATTATGATGATGATGATGATGATTATCATCATCATGATGAAGACGATGATGAAGAAGATGATCATGATGATGAAAACAATGATGATCAACATGAAGACGATGGTGATGATGAAGATGAACATAATGGTGATGAAGACGATGATCCTGAACATCACAGTAATGAAAATGATGATGAATATGATCAAGATGGTGATGATCATGATGATGAATACGATGATGATCAACATGATGATGATGATGATGATGATGATGATAATGATGAGGGTCATGATGATGAAGACAATGATGATGATGATGATGAAGACAATGATGATGATGATGATGATGAGGGTCATGATGATGAAGACGATGATGATGAATACAATAGTGATGAATACGATGATGATGATGATGATGATGATGATGATGATGATGAGGGTCATGATGATGAAGACGATAACGACGACAATGATGATGATGATGATGATCATCATCATCATCATCATCATCATGAAGATGATAATAATGAACATGATGATGATGATGATGATGTTGATCATGATGATGATTATCATGAGGATGAAGACGACGATGACGACGATGATGATGAAGATGATGATGATGAAGATGATGACAATGATGACAAAGACGACGTCGATGATGATGTTTCTCAAATGAAAAAAATATCTCTCTTGGTTTATTCCTGTATTTTATAATCATCCTTATCCTTATAAGGTTACCAATCCATCCACAAACTCAAGCCAATTCGAATTTGGGTGTGTGCTCATGATTTTCCATGTGTCCTCCCTTTCCTAGCCTTCCATCTTCCCCCAATTTGAGTAGGAGCCCATTGAGTTTGCCCAACTCACATGAGCACCCTCTTGGATTCTCTATTTCAACCTAAAATTTCATATATGTCATATGTCAGCCTTCAAATCTGATTTTTTCCATAGGTGTCATAACATCTTCTTCATTGTTGTCATAGAGCTAGGAAATCTAGTCCAAGTTTCTCACTAGCTCCAAAATGACTCTTCCTCTCCCATGTAAGTTACATTTCCTTCAAAATTCGACCTATGATGTATATGGATAAGTGTATTATCTTTCTAACTCATCCAATAAAATTTATTCTTCCCATGGATTCAAAATTGAAAGAGGAGTATGCCATGTGGCACACAAATTCTAGCTTATGTGGGCACCATAGTCTCCATGTATCTCCATGCTACATTGCCACTTCAGTTTTCTCTTGTATTTATTTATTTATCTCTATTAATTATTTATTCCATTCTAATGTTAAAACATCATTCATTTCCCCCCTTATTCCAAATCCCAAAGCTTATACCCCCAACCTAGGAAACTAGTAATTTTCCTCAGAAATTATTTGACCCTTAGCATCAATTTGAAAACATCTCATGAATATAGAAAATGTGATTAGGCCATTGTGACCCAATGCAAAATTTGGGACATGACAAATCCTCCCTTTCCAATATTGCTTGTCTTCAAGCAATTTCAAACATGGTTGTTGAAGAACCTGCTTTCCGTATGAGTCTTTGAAGTTGCCACTGAGTTGCCCAACTTTGAGTCTTTGAGATTCCATGAAGATTTTAGAGAGGAACCACCATGCTTGCTACAACACTAATCTAATTAAAATCACTTTATTAAGTGGGGAATCCATCTCCCGTACTGCTTGATTCCCAAAAAATTTGAAATCAATGGGACTATAAAACTATCCTAGGGTCCCATTGCTTGTATTGCACTCCAATAATTAAGAGTGCTATCCAATCCATACCATTAGGAAAGAGAATTCCAGGATCCCATTTTCTTGTATGCATTCTTCCAATCATCATGAGTACATAATATATATCATGAAATTACATAACAAAATAATAAAAATGTACATCAAGGAGGTGCCTCATCAAAAGATCATGAAAGTGCTTATACCTCCAAGTAAGTAGACCACCATTTTGCAAGTACATACAAGATTCAAGTGACCAATAAAATCTGCTCCAATGACATAGGTGAGGATCCATTGTCCTATAATTCTGCTCCAAAAGGATGTGATATGCATCAAAATATTCAGCCATGTATTCTTTCATCCAATAAGTGAATGAATAATCTCCACTACAATATGGACCAAATAATGAGGAAATAAAACATGAATAATTCAAGTGGATCAAAGAAGTCTCATAAATACACCCATGAATATGCATATCATCATGAAATAAAAAAGGATTTTTCTGCCAATAATAATGTTCTTCAATCACATATCTCTTCACCCAAGTGTGGGATGAAGTTTCTCCAACATCAAATAGACTAGGCAAGGAGCAACAATAATCATAAGTCTCCAAATGACTCAAATGCATATCATAGGCGCATCCATGTAGATGTGAATCATCATAAAGTAAAGAAGGATGCTATTTAAAATGTGAATAATAATGTGCTTCAACCATGTCATCATAAAAAGTAAATCTAGGTGTTCCATACTCCTCATGTGGCACCATAAAAAATAACCCTTTCACCCATACTTCATTGAGACTAATGTTGCAAAACATGGAATTGTAGGATGTAGGAGAATGAACTAATTGACCCAAATGATAAAACAAAGTGCATAATTTTCATCATGGGAAGGATCCATATGGGTAGTATCATGCAACTCCTTCAAAAGTGTGAAACCTTTGTCATAGATTGGTTCCAATGTAGAGGAATCATGCTCTTCTTTAAAAAATGCATAACCTTCATTAAGAGACAATTCAAGTTCCTCTTCCACCATGTCAAGTGTTTGGATCTCTTAAATTCCATATTCAAACACATCAAACACATTCAAATTTCTACATTTCTCATGATCCACCATGTCATGAGAATCCTCCAAGCAATCTACCATATGACAATCTGAAACATGGGAGGAAGAACAAGTATCTTGCAACCTCTCTAGAAGTTGCTCATTTTTAATTTGGAGATTATGAATATCCTCATTGTTATTCAAGTATGCTTCATGTAGACATTCATTAAGCTCAACCAAATTGTTTCTATCAAAAATCAAAGACATGGAATTACCTTCAATGTTGCACATTGCTCTTTGAATCTTATCCATGTCTTCAAGGAAGGATGGATCCTCCAATGAAGAAATTTTCCAACAAGAATTTGACACCAATGATTTAGTGTCATGTAGTATTCTAAGGGACTCTTGGATATTATTTTCATTAATATTTAAGGACCCTTCAATAAAATGAGTCTCTTGCAAATGAACCTCATCCTCTTCTTCCTTCTTGTTTGGATCAACTTCATGAAACTCAAGTGGTAATGGGGAAGTTGATCTTGTTTCTTCTTCAACTGATACAAGGTTTTCATTTTCATGTTTACTAGAAATTTATATTTCAAAAACATTTTGAAATCTGATCTCTATGTCACCAACATAGATTTGTGAGCACCTATCAGTAGGTACTCCTCCATAGTTCAAGCATCCATCAGTAGACGCTCTTTATTTAATTTCCAAGGTAGAATTTGTCTCGAAATGATATTCAGTATTTTCAATAGAAAATTATTCATAATCATGTGATGTCTATTCATATTTTTCAGAGTCACTTGGGAGTGACTTTCGATTCGATTCATGTACTACTTCTTCTACTTCACCTATTTTAGAACTAGGTGGTTCATGGGTCTCCTCCTTTTGCTCCTTCAAGCAAGTTGATGCATTTTTCACCTTGGTTTTATTAAGATCAATATATTTTATCCAAACTTGGATAGCCAACAATTCAAATCCTTTCATAATATTCTTGGCCATCTCTTCAAATATAGGTTCCATGATTTTTATATGCTCCTCAACATCATACGAGGTTCCCTTTTCATCCCTAGTCATAGTTTCCTCTTCAACAAAAGCACTTTTGGGTTTCAATATCTAATGCTGGTCTCTGAATTATTTTCCTCATAAATATAAGATCACATCAGGTTCCAATTTCATGCTCTGATACTACTTTAATGTCCCTTTTTGGAAATTTTGTTACAATGACCAATTTTTCACTTTTTTCCGTATTTCGACCTTTGACTAGTTTTGATGTCTAGGTCTCCAAATTGGTCCAAATGCTCCCAAATATTCACATAAGGTATACGAATGATATTAATGTTTTAATATGATGTTCAAGGAAGATTTATGACCCTCTAAATTCTTCTACAAAATTGTTTAAGATTCTGGTCGAGGTAGGAGTTTTGATTAGTAATTTAGGGTTCTAATTCCACCACAATGAATACTGAAAATGGCTTCCCAAATGCCTTCAATCCAACTAGAATTTCTGAATATAAGCAGGAGAAATGTAAAGGACATAAATATTAACTCATATGAATCACCATTCAACTTTTAATGTCTGCTATAACTCCCTTAAATCAGATGCAAAAAGACTAGTTTAAGCCTTGGGAGGGATGATAGACAAACTTCTCCAAATGCTATGAAACTAAACAAAATAACTCCAAATGATTATATAAAGAAAATTAAACTCATATAATCCATAAATAACATCCAATTCATCCATAAACCATCATAATTTTACTTATCCATTTGAATCTATCAACATTATATTGGTTCACAACAAGGTAGTGGGGAAATGACACTGTTTCTTCATTGTTTAACATTTATACATTAAATATTTTGGGTATTTAGACGTGCGAGTATTATAAAATTTTAAATACATAAATAACTATATATTTATCCATAAACCATTATTATTTTACTTATCCATTAAAATCCATCAACATTACATTGGTTCACAGCAAGATAGTGGGGAAATGACACTATTTCTTCACTGATTAACATTTTTACATGAAATATTTCAGTATTTAGACCTGAGAGTCTTATGAAATTTAAATACAGAGAATTTACATCAGAACACAAAATAATGGAGTATTAGAATCTTCTCGAAAGAGATAAATAGCTCACCCAAAGTGCAATCCCTCCATGACCAAGAATATGCCATAAAAATGGAAATGGTTGAGAGAAAGTGCTGCAATAGAAGGAAAAAAAATAATCCCTGTATATTACACCTGCAAATAAAACTCCATTAAATCTCCTTGAAATACATGAGTGGCCTCTCCAAACACCAACTTGGATGGGAATCTTTCACCCTCGAAATTGGCTAAGGCAAGAAAACTAGCCATCCACTATCTCTCACAATTCACATATGAACAAAAGCTCATATCTTGGTTGATTACTATATTTTATAAAAATCCTTAGCCTTCTAAGGTTACCAATATACACACAAACTCAATCCAATTCTAATTTGGGTGTATGCTCATGATTTTCCATGTGTCCTCCCTTTCCTAGCCTTCCATCTTCCCCCAATTTGAGTAGGAGCCCATTGAGCTTCCCCAACTCAAATGAGTGCCCTCTTGGATGCTCTATTTCAACCTGAAATGTCATATATGTCAGATTTCATCCTTAAGATGTGATTTCTGTCATAGGTTTCATAGCATATTCATCATTGTTTTCATAGAGCTAGGGAATCTAGTCCAAGTGTCTCACTAGCTCCAAAATGACTCTTCCTCTCCCACGTAAGTTACATTTCCTTCAAAATTAGACCTATGATGTATATGTATGAGTTTATTAGCATTCTAACTCATCCAATAACATTTAGGATTCCCATGGATTTGAAATTGCAAAAGGAGGATGTCATGTGGCACATAATTTCTAGCTTATGTGGGCTCCATAGTCTCCATGTGTCTCCATGCTACATTGCCACTTGAATTTTCTCTTGTATTTATTTATTTATATCCTTTATTAAATATTTATTCCATTCCAATGTTCAAACATCATTCATTTTCCCCCTTATTCCAAATCCCAAAGTTCCACGCCCAACCTAGGAAACTAGTAATTTTGCTCCTTGGCAATTATTTGACCCTTAGAATCAATTTGAAAAACTCTCATGAATATGGAAAATGTGATTAGGCCATTGTGACCCAATGAAAAATTTGGGACATGACAGGTTCTTCCTAATTTCAATGGGGGATTTCGACTGAATATCATGTCGCTCCATTCTAGGATTGTACTGACAATTTCTTAGTTGAAGGATATGATGTATTCTCCAGGATATTTGCACATTATCTGGATGGAGAATGTAGGAAATGATTTAGAAACTTACCCAATAATTATTGCTCATAGAAAATTTCACTAAGAAGTGGGGAGTGAAGAAGATAATAGACATATTCTAACAAATTAAATTCTTTTAAGAGAAACAACATAGATACTGTCACATAGTTCATTACTCGGTTTGCAAGTTGTATCATCATATCTTAGACACTGCCAAACTCTTAGAGGCAACTACAAGATTGCTATTCTACTGCTTTTGATGCTGATTTTTCCCTGCACCTAAGAGAAAGAAAGTTGTCTGACCTAGAAACCCTATTTAGTGATGTTGAATACCTAAAGGAAAATATGAATGCAACCAACGTTCCTTTGAAAACCAGAAAAAGACCCCTGATGGTAGACAATATCTAGAAATAAGAAGAGGGAAAGAGCCAGCGACATCCTCAAGCCAAGAATCCTTGAGTCTAGAATAGGTCACCAAACTCCTCAAAACCATGGCTAATGACCATACCAAGGTGAAGCAAGGCCAAGAAACAAGTTCCTTTATTGGGCCTACCCCCAGAGCATAGAAACATCTAGTCTGTATCCAACCACAATATATGAGAGCTCCTCTAGTGGTTCCATAGAAAGAAATAAAGCAGAGGAACACTAATATACAACACTACCCTATATTCAAGCCTAACATGGTTCCCCATCTATTCCAAGGTTATGAAGAATATTATAAACATGAATACGAATAAATAATCGATCCTTCTTTGATCCTTTCCTTATCATGTTGTTTTATGAAGATGAGGTTTAATTTGGAAGAGTTTTTTTGGGGATAGAAGGTATGTGCATGTCAAGAGATGAAGAATATACCTAAGAGGAAGAGGTTTTGCTTTAGGAAGAGGGGGTTCTAGATATGCCCCCTCCTTAGCTGCACATGGTTATTGATAAAATTATGGCTAAGGAAAGAATAATATATGACCTAAGGCTATTACCTAATTATCAAAACTTCAGGAGAGATGAGTCCCACAAGAATTACAATGATAATAGGAGGAAAAATAATAGAGCTGCACAAAAGTTGAGAAGCGATATGGTCCTGAAGGAGGAATATGTCAAATAAACAACCATTCCAATCAAGCAAGATGACCAAAGAATAAATAATAATAAATCTCAACCTACACCTATCCAAGCACCTTTAAATAAACCACTAGCCCCAAAGGCATAGGATATAGGTCCTATCCCGAATACTACTTTTTATATTAAGCATGGGTTGAACAAACTTAAAATACCAATGCCCCTCTCTGAAGTCTTCAAGTATCCTACTTATATGAGAGAAATATCCTCCTATTTGGGTCTTAAGGATGTCATTAGTCCCTATGGTCCTAAAAATCCTCCTCCTCTTAATAAATCTACCATATCCTCTTTCACAATGATGGGCTTAAGTGACAAATCCCCCTTGCAATATGACCTTATTAACCTATAGGATGAGGCACCCAAAATAGTCTTGGGAAACCTACTTGATGGATAGATCACCTGATCCCTCGTTTTTATATTACCTTGGAATTGTAGGACCTTCACCTCCATAATTGTTTATATGATTCCTATGCCTCACATTCATTGATGCCATTAGATGTCATGGAGAAGTTAACTTTAGACATTACAAGGAATTATAAATACCTATTTTCCTTTAATTTTATAAGAGTCCAATGCTTGGGGATGATCAAAGACTTGGTGGTGGGGATGGTGTAGATTCCTAAGAAATATGTGACGACAGATGTGTTCATAACTGACATCCCTCCTTCATATGGTATGTTTTTGTCTAGACATCAAGGAACCTTGGTCGGGGGGATTATCCAATTTGACATGTCATATGCTATTAGCCAAGTCTTTGGAGTGAAAAATAGTAGGTTATACATGGAACCCAAGATGAATTATGTCACTATAGATCCAAAAATACCCACCAATTTCCATTCCTATACTTTTATAAATTAAGGACGTTGCTCCTTAGCAACCATCCCCCTCCTTAGAGCCATACATAAATGTTAGTTGTAGCAGAAGAGTCTCTCTTCAATCCTACAAGTATGTGGATTTTATACTTTGATGGAGCTTGTAATAGGGGTGGAAATATAGCTGGAATTATGCTAATATATCCATCAGGAAAATAATTCCTTCAATATTTCAAACTCAACTTTGAATGTACCAATAATGTGGAATAATATGAGGTACTAATACTAGGCCTAGAAACAACAAAGAAAATGGGAATTAAGCAGCTAGAGATTTTTGGAGATTCTGATTTGGTGGTAAATCAAGTAAGGGGAAATTGTCAATCAAAACATCCCAAAACGAGGAGGTGAAAACATACAGTATGGGATCTGTTCGATAACTTATTTGAGTCCAGCAATATTTATATAGTACCTAGGGAACTAAATCATAGGACATATAACTTGGATAAATCAACTGTATATTTTGTTCCCCTATGTCATGTCCCCATCAAATTGACCAACAAAAGTGTGGACCATGCTAAACACCTAGGAGGACTAAGTGGCATTAATTAATTAGCCTAGGGAAATTTTGATAAATAATTATTATTGAGGCTTGTATTTGGTTTTTATTTATCATAATTATTTATTTTGTAAATTAATTATGTGGAAATAATCTCTCCATATCAAGGGGGGTGCATTGGGAAATCCAACTTGCCAAGGTGAAAAAATTGGAAACTCTATGACAAAAGAAGTCAGGGATGTTAACCTGAAAAATCCCTCACTGAGCTTTGCATGGTCTACACCACCCAAGGAAACCCATGCACAACCCTCATAACACCCCATTAGACCCCTACACCCTCAAAAAGGCTTAAAAATGAGTAAAAGGGCTTAAAAACCCCAAAAAGGAGCCTAAATAACTCTCCTAGGGGCTAAAACCCCCCAAAGGAGCCTAAAACCCTAAAAGGAGCTAAAGTTAGGGCAGAAGGGGATAAAAGCCCAAAAAAGGGGCTAAAGCCCTAACCAAGGGCTTAAAACCCTACAAATCCCCCAAAAAGCTATAAAAGGAGAGGCAGGGGTCACTCTCAAACAACTCCTCTCTTACATACTGTTATGTTTCCCGTGGATGCCTTAAGACTCTTTGCCTCTCAAGCCACCCAAATCCCCCTCTCTTCCACTCATCTTCCCCATTGAGCCATAGCTCCTCCATTGCTGAGTGAGATAGGGAGGTGCTTCTTCCAGCCAGGGCATGGTGGACCATTTCACCAAAGGAGAGGTATAATTTAGTTTTGTTTATGTGTTTGCTTTGTTAGTTTAGTTGTTTCTTGACCATTATTTGATTGTAGGTTTGATCTTTAACATGTTTTGCAGGTTTATTGTAGCTTAATATTTGTTTGCAGGTAGCCAAGGTGGAGCCCTAACCTTGTTTGCAGAGGGGCTCACGACCATTTTCTTTCTGTCATTTCTTTGCTTTCTTTTCTGTCCAGTTTCCTTTCCATTTTCTTTCATGTATTTTCAATCAAGAACCTACCCTTCTGTCTTATAGATGGAAGGGAGCCATTCCTACCCCTTTAGCAAGGAGAAATCCCTGCTATAGAATTGGTGACCATACCGGGTCGATCCCATAGGATCCTTGGTTTAGTTTTTTGAAATTTCAATTTTTTTCAGTTTATGCCCTAGTTTTTAAAATTTCTTATCAGATCTAGGTTAAATCTTGTTTAAATTCAGTTTTTATTGTTGCTGAAGCCTCTGCAAGGAAAATCCAAGTCTGTTTGGCCACAGTACAAGTTACTGTTGGCCGGATCTGACTTAGGATCAATAAAACCCCAAATATGGAGCAGGTTGCACCTATTAGGCTTGAACAGGGGATGATGTCTCTCTTTTAGGCCTCACAGGAGTGACCAGGTCACCCTTTTCCCCCGAAAGGTGTGACTTCACTTAGACAGGAAGACCGCTTCTGTCTGTGAAATCTGTGTGACCCCCTCACCTGTTTCTGAAATTTTTTTGCAACCCCCTCACCGAATTTGAACTGAAATGGGTGGTCTATCAATCGGTAGTTAATTTTTGAGTTTATTAGGGACTGTTAGTGTGGCTCAGTTTCCTTTGTTCAGCATATTATTCCTATTTTTGTTTCTGTTTTAATTTACTACAATTTCATGTACAAACAAAGTGTAAATTCAAAACAATTTTTAATGGCTTAATGAATGTAGCTTAACTAAAATTGACATAAAATTAACAGTCTTGCTTACCCTTCCTCCTCTACCCAGTCATCACCCTCCAGGGTATTCTAGGATACGATGAAGGGCACAGCTCATATAGTCACAGGCCCTTCACTGAATATTGTTGTAAACCATTAAAAACTGATGAACTGGAAGGTAGAGGGGGTAGAGAAGGAAGGCTTCTGATGGTGCTAAGAATCCTCCCTATTGACCAACCTAGAGGTGACCTGTGGATCTACGAATGGGCTTAGTTCCATTGTGTTGAGAGCCCAACACCTTCTCTTAGTCAAAGAAGAATATAGGTGTAAGGTAGTCATCTAGTTAGGCTGTCACATTCAGGGTAAAAATTGTATCTGTTTACAAATTTTTGTTTACTTACTGCTTGTACACACAATGATATGAACTCTATGACATATTCATAAACCATTTGCAGCCACCTAATAACAGAAAAAACAACAAAACATATACACCATACCACGTAATCAACCCAACTCAGTTCATGACGCTGAGAGAGCCCTTAAAATTTATCAATTTACACTAATTTCAAAAAATCTACAGTCTTTGAGGACATAAGTCCCTGACTGCCTTAACTATGGGAAGTACTTGGGATCAGCCCAGAAACTCATTGTGAGGAGTACCACAGGAACCCCAAAGTAGTGGAACGCTGAGAGGAATTTTCAAGTGAAATGGGCAATGACCCCCACCGATTGAGTAGAAACACCCATGAGGAAAAATCCAAGCGTTGTCTTCTGGCAGTCTTGGTGGCCGAGTGACCACCTACAACCAATAGGAATCCATTGAAACCAGGGTCCAAAAATAATTCCCACCAGTTTGATAAACATCTAACACAATTGATCCCCTACGCTCTTCCTCACGCCTAAGAGGAAAACCATGACAATTCAGAACACTGAACTGACACCATCAAGACCATTCTCGATGATCTCCCACACCATCAGAAGGCCACACAGCCTCTGATTCAGATTCAGACCCATATCAGTCTGAACCATATCTGCATACTACACCATCAAGCCCCATGGCTGGTGTAAACCTGGATCCATTTTTCGGCATAGCCATAGTTAGTGGACACATGTCCACACCACAAATTATCACCAACAACCCTACAGGTGGCCCCAACATGGTCATGTAAATTGTCATCAGTCAACTACCACCACCCATAATAACCACTCAGGATTTCCCACCTATAACACTTACGGGTAGTGGACCTTCCACATACGCTGCCCCTCTTGTCACATAGGGGGGGCAATGCCCCCTCCACATACACCGCCCTTCCTACCACACATGGGGGGAGAGGCCTATAAACTCACACTATCCCCCCTTCCGCACTTGGGGGCATTGGCCCATCTACAATGGAACCACCAGCACCCCCATCTATGCAGGTACATTATGCACCTACAAACCCCATCACTATACCTTCCCCATCTCACATCAACCTAGGTTCAAATATGTCTTTCATGGCTTGTCTTAACTTGCCTGATTTGGCTCGATTGACAAATGACCCCATCTGCCATCAAACCTTTTGGCCTCCCATGCCAACCAAGCTGCCATTAGACATTCCCAAGTTTGAAGGGAAGGTAGGGGAGTGTCCCCAAAATCACATCATGACATTCCATTTATGGTGCTCCTCAAATAACATCATAGATGACTCGATCAGGCTAAGACTGTTCCAATGCACCCTCACAAGTGCGACAACCAAATGGTACATTGAGCTACCACAAGCCAAGTACCTATATTTCAACTCAGCTTTCATGTTCCTACAGTATTTCCAACTCCCCGTCAGATATGACGAAGGGGTGGAAATAT
This sequence comes from Pseudotsuga menziesii, assembly GCA_001517045.1. Taxonomy (NCBI): domain Eukaryota; kingdom Viridiplantae; phylum Streptophyta; class Pinopsida; order Pinales; family Pinaceae; genus Pseudotsuga; species Pseudotsuga menziesii. The sequence goes on from LPNX010624846.1 coordinate 123,668, forward strand.
TGTTATCCTGCTGCTAGAGCACCGCAACACATATAACCGACCACATCCATGAGTGGCGGTGACATCGTAGTTTGTGCAAGATCCAACTTGACGATAGGATCTTTTTGGATTGGTTTCTCAAAACCTTGCTCCTGCCCGTAGAAAAGGGCATTGCATCTGAACATCCCCAATCTGAAGAGGAGGCCATACTAAAAGCCCAACAGTTTGACCTGATCTATGCACAGTTTCGATACCTTTACACCATCATTCTAGATTCTTCCCATCCAGGTACCTCCTACTGGGATGCACCGAGGGTATCTCATGCTGCAGATGGCATCATAGGCTCAGTCTCCCAACAGCCACAACACCGTCTAACACCACCTGCAGTTCCACCACAACCAAGAAACAATGCTAATGTTTCCTACCAAAACCAAACTCTGGACTATGCCGGAATGATGTCCCAGTCCGGAGCAACAACTTCCTACACACAATCTGCGCCACCGCAGCAGGCTCAGGCCTTAGCATGGCCAACATAGCAGTATGCAGGGCAAATTCCCACATTTTTAGCACCTCCACCCACCCAAATTTATTATGCGCCACCAGTGCAAGCAGTTTAAGCCCCCGCCCCTACTCCACCCACTCCATTGGGACAAGTATTTGCACAACAAAATTGTCCCAACCAATCTGCCCCCAATAATCAACAAGGGAAAGCTAGAAATAATCGGCCCTAAAACAAAGCCAATAACCAACCACAGGGAGGTGGTCAACAACCAAACCCTCCCAACAATGCCGCAACAAATCGACCTGCCCAAAATCCCCCACGACCAAATGCACCAAGACACAACACCCCATTGTGCACAAACCAACCGTGCACACTCTGTGAGGTCTACAGGCACTACACATTCGAGTGTCCCCTCATGGGTCATGTGTTAGCTATAATATTTCACCTCCTGTGGACAGTAAGGTGTTCCACTGGTCTGAATGGTTCAGATCCAGAACAAATGAAGGATAGAGGTTGAAGACTCTCCCTGGACGCCATAGATACCTAGAATGTGCTGCTTCAATAGTAACCCTATGTACCTACAATAACCTTAAACACCCAAACACATCGAAACTGCAAGAATATAATCTACTGATCCATGTTAGCGACTAAGGAATCTAACAACATACATGTGAAATCGAAAAACAACAATAATGTGGGACATAAATCAACTTGCATTAAGATAAAAATATGGAGAAGTTTACAATCAAGCCTTAGTGTTGACATGCATCTCCATGAAACCAAGCACTCTCATCCCCATAAGCTCCGACTCTAGCTCTCTATGCTTTCCAATGACTTGGGCCAAGTAATCAATCCAACAACATAACAATACCTTAAGAGTTCCCCCTCTCAACCATGGATACGAGCTTGTATTTATAAGGCTCAATGGATAGGGCTGGTTGAGAGATTAGTGCATGAGGTGGCCTCTAGGATCCTAGGATGAGGGATCGCGAGCTCAACTGACCCAGAATGATAGGGATAAGGGAGGACATGAGGCTTATCATCTAGAAGCCTCGAGAAACTTCTCTTTTTCCCTTTTTACCCAGGGTATCACGTTTCTCCTTCAACGACAGAGCGGTTCTAGTAAGAAATGCTTATGGACTAAGGGCCATAAGCGGTGGCAACACTTGTGGACAACAAGGGATAGGTGGTGCGAATAAGGTACCACTCCTAGACAACAGGGAAAGCGCAGTGCTGGGAATTTTCATGAAAGATTGATAATTAGCATGGTTTTCCACTCCAAGATCTGGGATTCAGGACAAGTAGGTATGTTAAGAGTCTTATCACATGATGGTGACAGAATTTTGGTATAATAGGATGCCCCCCAAAGCATGAGTCTTAGAGGGATACGATAAATGAGAGCTTTGAGAGAACAAGTCGTTTCTACGAGGTGAAAGTGTTGGCTCGATTGGAGCATGTTTTCAAGTAGGCATCTCTAGTACATCAGTATGTTGACTCATAGACACAAGTAACCAAACTCATGGCTGTAGACCAATACAAGGAAGATCAATGGGAGGAATAAACAAGCATGGCTACTAGAATACAGCGTAGATCCATGTGATAGAGGACTCAAACTTGGACATAGCTACTAGACATACAATGTAGATCTGTGTCATACAGATTCAAATTTGAGCATAGCCATGACCATACAATTGTGGATCCATGCTAGATATACAAAACCCCATCGTAACCCGGGGAAAAGCAATGAGCGCTTTAAACAAATACCTAGGGTCTTCATGTCGTCTTCCACAAAGTACGATTCTATCCATGTGATTACAATGATCTAAAGTTGAACATGGTAGAAACCACTTGATTACCGGTCAATGATGTGAACCGTTAACAAGTGCGAGGGAGATCACCATTTATGTCAATGATTCCCAAGGTACCCTAGTACAATCTACTAAGTGTGAATAGATGTCCTAATGTCGAACACCCAGTCGATTCTATCGATCAAAGGTCAATGATGTGAACCTATGTCGAAAGCGAGATAATTTGTCATTAAGGCATATAGATCTCAAGGTACAAAATATTATTTCTAAGACTATTTCTTGGATGATGAGATGATGTTGACGGGAAAATTCTCGTCGAAGGAGGGCCATGATGAGTCCCACATCAATGACAAGAAACTTGGAACATAGTTCTAGAATGATGTGAATTTAGTAACCATATGACTGACTCAAATATACTGACACAAAGACTGTGTGGACTGCAGAGGTAAAAATTCTTTAAATCCCCTTTTGAACATCAGGCGATACAACAAAAATACTTGGCAGCATGATTGAATGGGACAGACACACAATGCGACAGTGGACAATGCATTATTTTGAAAGACTCAAAGGATTGACATGACCCATGAAAATGGATCATTACGGAGATCAGCTGAATACCCAATTGACTGACATGATGTGCAGACAAGTGCCATGTTCAAAGGTAACGACAAACAACTGCCATTATTTGCAAAATGATTCCCTTCCCATTTACCCCATCATGATTGATGAGTTCCTCTTTTTGGTTTTACGAGTTCAAAGAGGGTAACAAACACTCAATATAGCTTGTCAGAAGACAAGTCCATACTCATATGTTTTACGAACCCAAGAGAGGAGGGGTTCATTCCCAAAATGGGTCTCTCAATGTTTAATTTAATGAGTCCACTGAAAGAAAACTCGGTATCGTTCATGTTTAGAGAGTCTGAACGAATATGGAAGAAGACTCCAAAAGGGGTCCTTTTTTGTATGATTTAGTCTCTAAGGGCTGAAAAAGTGTAAAATCATACCTTAGAGAAATCTTCTAGTCATGATTCGCTGGAGTGTTCCTTTTTCGTAAGTAGTCCTATCCGAACTGAAAAAGAGATAACTTGCCGTCGGACGGACGACTCTTCAAATACCTTAACGAGAGTGAAGAAGACAAGATCCCTCGACAATCTTTTCCTATTTAGGGAGCTTGAAAAGAGTTTAAAGAGAACTCCATGAGGTTTCTTTACACAATGTCATATTTTACGAGCCTGGAAAAAATCGGAAATGCACTCAACGATCTTTTCGTTTTTAAGGAGCCTGAAAAAGAGGTGAAAAGAAGACTCCAAAACGCTTCTTTACACAATGTCAATTTTTTACGAGTCTGAAAGAAACTGAAATGGACTCGGATCTTTGATACTAGGTTTTTAAAGAGCATGACCAAAGTGTCATAATGAATGCTCATCGACCTTTTCTATTTTATGAAAGTGTGAAAAAGCCGTAAACAAACTTTCAAAGCTTCTTACTATAGTTCTCTTACCCTGCAATCAACTCAGAAACAAGTGTTAAATGCAGTTATAATTAGCATTAAGGGATTACAACCGACAAAATTTGACTAAAAAATGATTTTATATCAAAACTATAGTACGTCAGACCCAAAAATGCCTATATAAGTCATGTAAATAGTAAAAATCAAATCATTTCACTATTTACCTATAGTAGAGAGCACTTGGAGAATTTTCTTACCCAGATCTTTAGCAACTGATACCGGGAGTTTCCACCATCCGTTTTTAGCATCGTCAGTTGCAGGTAATAACTAACACCCTACTCTTTCATTTCATAGTGTTTATTTTGATTTTTGGTGGGGTTTTAGGCTCATATGGCAAGCCCTAAAACCTTAGAAGCGGGCACCGCGGTTACCCCTTACGGGATACATGGTACCACCCGAGAACTACGCCTATAACATAGTAGACAGGCGGTGCCATTGCCTGTCTCCAACAGTGCACAGGCGGTTCCGACCGTGGATAACTTAAACTAATAACATGGCCAATATAAATTCATTCCTTTGATTTTTAATGATTAGGGATGATTCTAATGCATGCCATTATTGTTTTTGGCAGGTCTAGGTTGCTCAAAACATGGTGATATGGAAAGAAAGAACACATGACAATGAAGATGCTTTTGCTGAGAGAAATGCGAGTTGTATTGCCGCATTACGAGACTGTGGGCTCTTGAAGTTCTTCCGAACCCTAAGCATGGTGTCACATGAGTGGTTACTGGAACATATACTGCAGATGTGGAATCTAGACTAGTAGTACTTTGAGGTGGGGGCCCATATTCTTAAAGTGGAAGTAGAGGACATCTACTTCTTAACTGGCCTCTCAAGATGGGGTGCCCCCATCTCACTGACAGGTCCGTGTGGAGGGGATATTACCACTCAAGAGCTTATAGATCATCACTGTGCTCCAGGGATGGGCACATCAGGGAAGAAGATCACCATCAGAGCAGTGATGGATAGGCCCCTATGGACCATCCCGTTTACTATGTAGAGGGTGGTTGGGAGTCAGGGTGTGCACCATGATTCTAGGGCACACATGTTGTATTCCATAGAGGCCATGGCACCCGCGATGTTCAACCGGGTGCAAGCCATGCTTCCAATCTTCAAAGATCAGATAACTAAGTGTCGGTAGGGAGAGCTAAAGTAGTTTGGATTTGGTTCCATTTTATCCTGCTTCTTCTTCGAGTGGGTTCCACAGATGAGACCTCAGGTGGTCTTTCGGAGCTTGAGAGCACATGACCCCTATATCCTGAGGTGGGTCCAAGTCATGTCTCGCATAGGAGCAGGTATGGGAAGGGTGAAGTTCAGTGATCCGTTCTTCAGATGGCTCTGAGATAAGATCCTCATGGTTGAGGATTATGCTTACGCAGGTATGGACTTCACCGGAGATCCTGACCTACCACTCCCACCTGGCGGACAATGGGGCGACATCGGTAAGAAGCAAGAAACCCTAAAATGGATGAAATGTTTTTATGTTTTATATTTTTCATGCTAAGTAATGAAACCTATATATTCTCATGCAGATGTTGGAGTAGCGCGACCTGGAGGAGAATCTCCATTAGATAGGTGAGCTGGAGCTCGTTTCGTACCACAGGGTGATGATATCACTGGGGAGCTAGAGGAAAACCTAGAGAGGTTGACCTTGGATATCCCAGATGTTGACATTGATGACCTCCTGATGAGATATCAGAGATCCAGAACAGGAGTACTGGGTCGATTCAATAGGCTACTACGTAGAGTAGCTCGAGCAGTGATGTGCTATCACGAGCACCACTAGTGTATGAGAGATGTATTGAAAGCTGATAGCTTCAGGATTTTGAATGATGATTTTTCCTGAAACCCTATGTGCTTCAGATGAGGTCTCGGGACCTATTTTGTAAAAAATTTCGTATATATATACAGACTTTCACATGGTGTTTATATGTTTCAAATGGAAAATGCATTTTATATGAGTTTTATGTGTCTTTGAATGTTTATTTACAATGTACCATGTTTGATTTTGATGTCATGAATGGGTAATATGCCAATCTAGGATGTAATTAGCTAATGAGTCAGCAACTACATTATGTTCCCTAGGGATATGTCTATAAGTAATGGTTTCAAATGATCTTTCTAGCAAACGTACTCTCCGAAAGAGGCAGAGGAGCACCGGATTTCTAATGGTGTAAATATGGTTTAAATGGAAAACCATGAGTTTTGAGTCCATCAAGACTTCTAGATCACAAATATCCTAGGAGGCAGCTTCAGTCAGAAGACCAATGACTGCTTCATACTCGACGATGTTATTAGTAGCATGACCTATACAAACCGCTCCTGAACTGACCAAATATTCAGTTGGGGAATAGAGGATCCAAGTAGTCGAGGCGAGATTCAAGGTGTGGTAGAAAGCACCATCAATGAAGCCATAGAAAGCCATCTACATGACCAAAACATGGTATAAACATATTCGTACAGTATTATTTTTGCACATTTATCTAGGAACAAATAATCAATATCATCAAGCAATAGTCAACAAATAACTCAAAAATGGTGTTAATCGAAACCAGAATGGTTTCCTCTGTGTATATTCAATAAACAATGAATAGTTACAATTACAATGTCAAGCAATAGCTTGAATCAATGAGGAATTCGAGTACCTTAAGAGGTCCTTCGAATTCAATGAGTGAGTCTAGCTTAACTGACTGTAAGCCATTGGTTCACACTCAGTTAACCACTTGAACAAAACCCTAATTGACTCACCAAACCCTAACTGAAGTTGGAGTGCAATAAATGACTAAATCTCAATTGAGGGAGATCAAACACATGCCATAGCAAGCCAACCATCAAGTGCTAGTGCTCCATGAATTCAATGAACCCCGATGAGGTTAATTGAAGCTAAACTGATCATCAGAAGTTGGTGGAGGCACCCCTGTTGACTCCATATCATTAAATAATAATAAATAATCATTAAATAATATATTTAATGAGAGGAGGTGCCTTAAGTGATTGGTTGAACTGATTGTAACTACCAGTTAGCAATTAGGTGCATTAATATCACTCAGATCACTCTCGGAGTGCTCCAGCTAGCCTCCTTGAATATAGGAGAAGGCTAAGTTAGTCTCCTTGACTATAGGTAGACATGGATGTGACTACATGATGGTAATTAATGCTCCATTGATGTCAATTAATGTCAATTATACTTAGGATAATGGTTTAACTAAGCCAATTTGACCAAAAAGAGTGTGTATGGTGGTAAATGTCTCCAACACCCCCCCTTAAGCTATACTCAGGAAGAGTTAGAAAACATAGATGCATAAAAATGCTAGGGCCTGGAAACTAAGGCCATAGTTCACCTTGTACAATGTTGAAACTGAAACAATGCTCAAAACAAACTAAGTGAGGAAAAGAGGGAAAAACCAGTGGGAAACCCCCCCCTCAAGCTGAACACTAAAAGTAGTCTGAATCACCCTAATGAACTCACCCCCAACAGTGAATGGAGGTAAGTGAACTTCTTTTCTAAAAATCTCTTGGTGAAGATGTCTGTAATCTGCTCATCAGTAGGGTAGTATTGCAGAATGATGGTCTTGTCATGCACTAGCTCCCTGATGTAGTGCATGTGAATATCTACATGCTTGGTCCTCTGTCTGGTAACTGGATCCATGGATATGTTAATAGCACTATATTTGTCAAAAAATAGGACAGTGTATAAAGTACTACCAATATCAAACTCTGAAAGAATGCCTTGCAACCAAACTGCTTGGATGCAAGGATTCATTGCTCCTCGATACTCGACCTCTCCTGAAGATAGTGCTATGGAAGCCTGATTTTTTCTTGACCAACAAATGGGGCCACCACCAAACATGAATATATATCTAGAAGTTGACTTCCAATCAATAGAATCACCCGCCCAATCAGAATCTGTGTATCCAACCAGCTCTAGCTCAGAGTCTGCAGCATAGTGAATGCCATAGGTCCTGGTTCCCTGAATATACTGGAGGATCCTCTTGGCTTCCTTCCAATGAATATCATGAGGCTTCTGCATGTATCTTGATATAGCATTCATGGCATAACAAATATCAGTCCTAGAATGTGTCAAGTACAACAAGCTACCAATCAGCTGTCGATAGATAGTGCAATCCATGGGAGGTGTGTGTTTTCCTTTTTCAAGGCTGATCCCTAAAAGGAAAGGGAATGGTGCAGGCATAAATTCAGCCATGTTAAACTTGAATAACAGGTCTTAATTGTATTTGGACTGAGTGACCATAATCCCATCATAATTTTTCTCGATTTCGAGCCCCAAAAATTGTTTTAGAAGCCCCAAATCACTCATTTCAAAGGCATTGTGGAGAGCAGTTTTGATGGCTGAAATGGAGGCAATTGTGCTACCTGTGATCAGTAATTCATAAAAATATAAAAAAATGATAATTAGATGACCATCATGCTGCTGCAAATATACATTTGGATCTGATCTACATCTCTGAAATTTTTGCGAGAGAAGAAAGGCATCCATCTTGGAATACCACTTTCTTGGGGCCTGTTTTAACCCGTATAGTGACTTCTTTAGCTTGCAAACCAAAGATGGATCAGTGATGTAGCCCTCAGGATGCTTCATGTATATCTCCTCATGAATATATCCATGCATAAAGGCTGACTTAATATCCATGTGGCGGAACCTCCCAGTGCTTGGATGCTGAAATAGCCAAAACAAGGCAGATGGAGTCCATTTTTGCAACCGGTGCAAACGTCTCATGGTAGTCCACTCCTTGGATCTGAGAGAAAAATTTTGATACCAGACTTGAATTATATTTTTATCTTCTTCCATCAGCATCAAATTTTGTCTGAAACACCCACTTGCATTGAACCAATTTCCTTCCCGGAGGAAGAGAAACTAGCTCCCAAGTAGTGTTTTTCTGAAGAGAATTCATCTCTTCATCCATGGAAACTTGCCATCTTGAATCATTCCGAGCATGGTAGTAGGATTTTGGATCTGAAACAATCATCAAATAGCAATTTTTGGACAGCAAATTATCATAACTAGAGAGCGCAATACCTGCTCTTTGGAAATAAGACCGGGTTCTCCTTGGATCATTCGGATTTCCAATGTTGTCTCCTGCGGAGGAGAGTGTCTGTTGGCCTCATGTAGGAAGATGATTTTTCACTTCAGGTTATGATTCAGCATATAATTATTGCTGCACACTAATATCAGAAATCAGAGGATCCAAATCAGGGTCATCACCCCCAATTTCATCATCCAAATATTTAGTAGAATAGGAAGGAAATTCAACAGTTTTCTCCTTCACTAGTTCCATCTCCTGAAGAGGCTCATCGAACTTGACACTTCTCTCGATGATGATTTGTTTGGTATTTATATCTAGTAGATTGAATCCTTTAGATTCATTAGGATACCCAATAAACAGACATTCTATGCTTTGCGGTTGCAAAGCCCTTCTTTTATCAAGCAGAATCCGGGCCCATGCAGTGGACCCAAACACCCGTAGGTTCGACACATCCGGCTTGTGTCCAAAGTATGATTCAAAAGGAGTATTTTATTTCATACATGAGTGTGGCACCCTATTCTTAATTTATTCTTTAGCATGCATGGCTTCATCCCACAAATTTGCAGCAAGCCTCTTTGACTCCAACATACAGGTGGTCATCTCCTTGAGAGACTGGTTCTTCCTTTCCGCTACTCCGTTCTGCTGGGGAGTGTAGGGAATTAAATGCTGGACCTGAATACCAATTTGGGAGTATATGTATAGAAACTCATTACTGACATACTCCCCTCCATTATCATATCTCAATATATTGATCTTAAGCCCAGAGGCATTTTCGATCAAGGCCTTTAATTCAGAAATTTTTTCACATACTTCTGATTTCTTTTTGAGAAAGAAAACCCATGTATACCTTGAAAAATAATAAATAAAAGTAAGGAGGTACCTTGATCCATTCATGGATGTGATATGCATCAGACCACTGATATCAGAATGTATTAGCCCCAATATGCTTGTAGCTCGGTTTGCCTTCCCCCGATCGAACTTGTGCTTAGGGTGTTTTCCAATCACACAGCCCTTGCTAATTCCTGTGGTTTCCTTGATGACTGGGAGGCCTTCAACCATGGATTTTTTCTGTAATTGCTGCAAATATTTGAAATTAAGATGGCCAAACCTCTCATTCCATAGCCTACTAACCTCATTTCCATGAGTTAGCAGAGCAGTGGGCTTTGCATCCGCAACAAAGTGAGAGAACTCATAGGCTTTTGCATGATGATTTGCAAGGCCTTTTGCAATGAGTTTCCCAGATGCAATTTCTGTTATCTCAACATCATTTGGGATAAAAGAGACTCTCTTAGGCATTCCTATATGTGTCATCTAATAGACACTAAGGATATTTGCTGCTAGAGACGGTACATACAAAACATTAGAGAAAAAACTATTTTCAATATCTACAGTACCTTGTCCTTCGGAAATGATGGTGGAGTCATCTCCCATGTGGATGGGGATGGATTTTCTGGTCTCTAACGATGAAAATGAGTCTTTTTCAGCCATCATGTGATTCAAAGCTCCAGATTCAATCGATAGTGATTTGGAATTCGAAGTGCTAGCCATGAGGGCATGACCTTTCTCATGCTATGGTTCCCGATGTTGGTGATCTCTCCTCCGAAAGCTCTCTGGAAGATTAATGTGATTCCTCTCAAGGAGAGAGGTTTCTTCATCAAGATTTTTCTTCATGCAGGCATGTTCAGGGTGAAAACCCTTCCCGCAGTAAGAACACTTGAATTTTTATTTCCCATTATGCCCTTTTCCTTTGTTCTTCCTTGAGCTGGAATATTCATCATGCTGCTGGTTTTCAACTCTAGGGTTGGGAGCATCAAATTTAGTTTTCTGATTCTTTTGTTGCTTTCCTTTACCCTTCAGATCGTTGGGCCTCAAGACATGGAGGGCTTGATCATGGGAAGATCGGATGATCCCCATCTGGACAAGCTTGTCATGTTCATTTGTTAGGGACTCAATGAAGGCATTGAGTGTAGGCATCTTCAAGCCAGGGGTTGTGAGCTTCCCCGAATGGAATGTAGAAACAAAAATTGAATAATCATCCCTGAGTTTGGATAGAATGGCAAGGATGAGCTGATCATCCTCCTTCTCGATGTTGCATTGCTTCAAGAGTAAAATAGTATGCTTGAACTTTGTAAAGAAATCATTCAGAGTCTCGAAATTGGAAGGTTGGAGAGACATGAGTTCATTTTTGAGCTGGTAAACCCTCAAGTCATCATGATTTCCATATAGAGATTCCAATTTGTCCTATATTTATTTCGGTGTCTTCAAATCTGTAATATGGAAGATAAGGTCTCGGGAAATAGAGAGGCACAAGAAACTGAAGGCTTCATCCTTCTTGTTTAAGAATCTTGATTTTTCTACGGCGGATCCAAGATCAACTTAATTGTACATGGTGACTCTAAAAAGTCCTTTGGAGCACAATTGAATCTCCATATAACTTTTCCATGAGTGGAAATTGTATGGATTCAAGAGATCTGCCGAGGAGGCCATCTGGATGTGCTGTAGCGAATGCTTCACCTGTAGAAACTTGAAAATCAAAATAGAAAGGGAAAAATAAGGTTGGATAGCCTGTACATTCTAGGATTTCATCACACCCAACATAGTCAATCAAGCAAGCTTGATCAACAAGTTCTTTACTTGGGATATTGAGTGGTAAGCCTTGGCTTCTGGTGTAGTGCTGAATTTTGAGCTATTGCTCACTTTTCATGGAGAAATATGCCAAAAATCTTGTTTTTGAGAGATAGATCTTCATCTCGCCTTATGCTCTGATACCATATTATTTTGCACATTGATCTAGGAACAAATAATCAATCTCATCAAGAAATAATCAACAAATAACTTAGAAATGGTGTTATTCGGAACCATAATGGTTTCCTCTGTATATATTCAATAAACAATGAATAGTTACAATTACAATGTCAAGCAATAGCTTGAATCAATGAGGAATTTGAGTACCTTAGGAGGTCATTCAAATTCAATGAGTGAGTCTAGCTTAACTGACTGTAAGCCATTGGTTCACACTCAGTTAACCACTTGACCAAAACCCTAATTGACTCACCAAAACCTAACTGAAGTCAGAGTGCAATAAATGACTAAATCTCAACTAAAAGAGATCAAGCACATGTCATAGCAAGCCAACCATCAAGTGCTAGTGATCCATGAATTCAATGAACCCCGATGAGGTTAACTGAAGCTGAACTGATCATCAAAAGTTGGTGGAGGTGCCCTTGTTGACTCTAGATCATTAGATAATAATAAATAATCATTAAATAATATATTTAATGAGAGGAGGCACCTTAATTGACTGGTTGAACTGATTGTAACCACAAGTTAGCAATTAGGTGCATTAATATCACTCAGATCACCCCTAGAGTGCTCCAGTTAGCCTCCTTGATTGTAGGAGAAGGCTAAGTTAGCCTCCTTGACTATAGGTAGGCATGGGTGTGACTAGATGATGGCAATTAATGCTCCAATAATGTCAATTAATGTCAATTATACTTAGGATAGTGGTTTAACTAGGCCAATTTGACCAAAAAGAGTGTGTATGGTGGTAAATGTCTCCAACATACACTAAGCTCAAAACCATCTTGAAAATACTAAAAGCACACTGAAAGTCAATCAATATACATATATACAAGATAAAATCCAAGAAAGACCTAGGCATAGTACCTTTTTAGGTACAACCCATTGCGAGGTTGCCCCAAAGGGATTCCATCATAATCAATGAGCTCGTAATCTCCTTTCTCTAACACCTTAGAAATAACGAAAGGTCCATACCACATGGACTCGAACTTACCCTTCCCTAGTTTGTCATATGTCTGGTCATAAGTCAATACTAGGTCACCCTCATTAAAAACATGAGGTTGGATGGATTTATCATACTGTGCCTTGACACGTTTCTTATGTGCCTCATTAGCCAAGGCAACATCTCTCTGAGTCTCGTCAAGGTTACTCAAGTACATAAATCTTTCTTCCTCTGTGGAAGTGTCTGGGAGAAGTTTGACAACAAGTTGTAAGGATGGAATCTGACATTGGATTAGTAAGACAACTTCGAGTCCGTAGACAAGTTGGAATGGTGTGAAACCAGTGGCTGTTTTCATAGAAGTTCGATAAGTCCAAAGAGCAGAGAAAAGAACGCGGTGCTAGTTGGATTTATGATCTCCAACCATCCAACGCAGCATAGTTTTTAAAACTTTGTTAATGGCCTCTACCTGACCATTATCTTGTGGATAATACGACGTAGATTTTTCATGGCGAAAACCTAGCTTGGCACTCAGTTGTTCCATCATTTGATTACGGAAATGAGATCCGTGATCAGTAACGATGGACTGCAAAACTCCAAATCTAGCTATGATATGATTGAACAAGAAGAGAGCGCCAGTCTTACCATCTTCTACATATGTAGGCATGGACTCAACCCATTTTGTGAAATAATCAACGACTATGATGATGTAACCATGCCCCCTGGTTGAGGTAGGATTATAATGCATGAAGTCAATCCCCCATTTGGTGAATGGGCCAATGACAATGATAGGGTGAAGCGGAGCAAGATGGGTGTGATTTTTAGGATAAAAGTGTTGACAAGGTGGGCATTTCTGAACAGCCTCATGACAGTCTTTGAAGACAGAAAGCTAGAAATAGCCAGCGCGAAGGATTTTCTGGGCTGTAGCCATCCTAGATAAATGATTGCCACATGCTCTATAGTGGCAATCATTCAACACATGTTCAGCCTCCTCATGGGTGAGGCATCATCGAAGAATAGAGTCAACCCCACGTCTATACAAGTTATCATGTAGGATGAGATGGTATTTCGCGTGGTGACGGATACGACGGCGATGATCGCAGGATAAATGCGACTGAAATTGTTGTGTTTGGAGATAAATAAGAAAATATCCATACCAAGGATCAGTAGTGCTAATCAGGAACAGGAATTCATCCGAAAATGAATCATTGTGCTCAGATTCCTTCGAAGCACAGGGATAGATCACACATAAGCTCGAAAAAGACCAAGGATTTCTTTGATGTGGCTTTGGTAAAATCCAGATCAAACTCCTGAAGGATGACTATCCAACGGGAGTACTTGCCCCCAACATCTTGACGAGTCAAGATGTAATACATCAGGTTCTGGTTTGCCAATACGGTGGTAGTGCGGAGCAGAATGTAGTGATGAAACTTTTGTATAGCAATGACAGTGGCCAATGCTAACTTTTCCACACATGAATAACGAGTTTTGGAATCCATTAGATTCTTACTAGCATAATAAATCACGTGCTCCTAATCATGGATATTATCCTACACTAAAACCATGGTGATGGTAGTACCGGAGGCAGCAATATACAAGAGAAATTCCTTTGAATAATCTGGGGGGTGTATCACAGGTGAATGAGTCAGAGCGTGCATAAGATTATCAAAGGCACATTGGGCCTGGTCATCCCAGAAGAATGGAGTGTTATTCTTGAGGAGGTGCATATAACCGTGTGTTTTCTCTGCGAAATTGCACACGAAACGACGGATAAATTTTTCCTTCCCTTGCAAACTTTGGAGTTCAAGGAGGTTAGTTGGGGCTGGTATATCTAAAATAGCGGCAATCTTCAAAGGATCGATCTGGATTCCATATTTGGATACCACAAATCCTATCAGATGTCCCGTCTCAACGCAAAAGACACATTTATGTGGATTGAGTTGTATATTATAATGATGGCATCTCAGGAATATGTCTCTAAGATGACCAGGGTGGTCCTCTCGTCACTGCAAATGAGCAGGGAGGTCATCAAGGTATGGTTCAACAATATGTTTAATGTCATGAAACGCATAGGACATCGCATGCTGGAACATGGCTCCAACATTTTTCAAGCCAAAAGGTAACTTCTTATATGCAAAGGTTCCCCATGGGAAAATCAATGCTGTCTTATGCTAATCGGAGGGTAATATCTCAATATGATTATAGCCAGAGAAGCCATCCATGAATGAAAAGATGACACTTCAAGCACAATTGTCGATAATCTGATCAATATGCGAGGTAGGAAAGTTGTCCTTGGGACAAGATTTATTTAAATCCCTAAATTCGATACAGACTCTAATGGTGCCCTACTTTTTATTGATAGGGACAACATTCGATACCCATTCCATTAGGGGTATAGGATAAATGAACCCAGCTTTGAGAAGTTTCTCAATTTTAGCTTTAATAGCTGCGGCCTTCTGAGGATGGACTTGCCTTAGTTTTTGCCTGACAGGTTTATCTATCGGATAGGTTTTAATATCATGGACCACAATGGATGGGTCAATTCCCAGCATCTCTTCATAGGACAAGGAAAAAATATCATGGAATTCTTTAAAAAGTGCCTTGTATGCTTCAGATTCATCTGCCGAGCAGTTCTGTCCAACATGAACATTCTCAATAGTATCAGGCTTGGCTAAAATGTCAATCGAATTCATCTGAGTAATGTTGCAAAGGTTTCCTTCAGAATCTGTATCTTGCAACAATATAGGACTTTGGGGTGCGTTAACAATATCAGTAGGAAACAAGGATGCAAAATCATGGCTAACCAAACTGGTGTTGGGGAGGAACATGGATCTATGATGGTGATCCTCCCAAATGGGGTCATCCGTATTCATGATCTCCATAATGGACTCATCGGAAGGAAAAGTCTCAGAGAGATAATCTAGAACAGGAAGGGAAGGCTCTAACCAGTACGGTAAATGGTAAGGATCTGAAGCCACTAGATGAAGGTCATCAGTGTGATCATCAGAAAAGGTTTGAATGGTGTCATACATAGCTTCATGTGGACTCGACGAGGTGGACTCAACAACATGTTTACCCTTAGGCTCATAATCAGATGAGGTGATCATATGGACTATCGCCGTATCCGTGCTAAGAGGAGTGGATGGAAAAATCCCCATAAGGGATGAATTCTTCAACGTGCCCACCCCAATCGATTGGTAAGGAGGAGGGGACTGTCCTAACATGGGCATGTTATTAGCCATGGAGGTAGTAACATCTGGCGAATAGAAATCAAGCTGATCAATAGTAACAACTCTCCCTAGATGTGAAAATTGGACTGTTCGGAATACTGTTGAGGCGACAGAAGTCATGGCATAGAACCAATTTCTTCCTAGAAGGAGGTTGTAATATAAAGGGGCATCTACCACTTCTACTTGAATGGAAATAGTTTTCCCCCCTAGCTCAACCTCTAGGGCTGATATGAGGCCATGGGGTTGGAAACCCCATCCATCAAAGGCCTTGAGGGTCGTAGGTGATGTTACAAGCTCAAGAGAGCCGAGAGCCTTCCAACAAGTTAGAGACAACACCGAGGTCGAAGCTCCTTCATCTAGTACCATTTGAAAAAAATTCTTTCCCACTACTTTCGTAATGATCTGAAAAGCAAATTTATGTGGTGATCTAGGCTTATAGTTCTCAATATTGAAATGAATCAAGTTAGTATTATTCGGGTCTAAAGCTCCTAATGCTGTCAACAATTTTTTGCGCTATGTAGGGAAACTTTGGAGTACCTCTAAGGTAGACATCGCACAAGGTTCCTGAGTAGGCTTCTCGATAGATAAGGGGACAATAGACAAGGATTTCAGAGAACTAGTAGAGGGAGCTTTCCCTGAAGAAGAATGATCTTCTTTCTTATCTATGGGTTTGTCATAATTCTGACTTTGAGTTTGTAGATTAATGGTATCTGAGGACATCATACGAATTTCCTTTGACGAACTAGAGTTACCCTAATTAGACATGTGGTCTATCAGTTGTTGTTGAGAGGGGAAAGGATCCGTAAGTACTGCAGGTGCGGGATTGGACTTCAGAAACTGGGAGATTTCATCCCGACGAGGTCACTCCTTTGAAAAATGGTCACCTTCGCATAGCAGACAAGGATATTTTTCCTTCCTTTTCCCTTTGTCATTATCAGTGTTGGTTGGTCTTGGTTTCCGGGTTTTTTATTTCTATTTTTACCTTTATTTTTATTATTACCCTAGGTTTGAGTACTTTGAATGGAATTGACCTCGGTGGAAACCTTAGGAGTCAAAGGAATAGGGGTGGCAGTTTGGAGTTGCTTGGCAGGATTCGCTGCTGATGGGGACTAGATTGAACCAACAATCCCATCAACATGTACTTCTGCTAGTGGCTTGGCAGGATCGGTGCTGGGGTGAGGAGGTTGAGGAATCAGGTCATAAAGAGTTCTAGACTGGGAATAAACCAAGTCTAGGTACTGAGGCTGACTAATAGCCTGCTCTTCAGTAATGGCACTGCCCATATCCACATCTCATGCAATAGGAGGCAACAAGGATTTAGTGAACCAATCAGCTAATAACTGATTTGGGATAGGGGCCTTAATAAGCCTTCTCCGCCTTCTCCACTCATGAATATGATCAGATATGTGGGTGGAGGTGTTTTGTCATAGAGAAGTTAAAAGAATAGTGTATGTTTCATAATGAATAGGGAGCTGAAAGTGTGTAAGAAACACGGTTGCCAACGAGCCAAAATCCACAAATAAATGTTGTGGGAGTTCAATGTACCACTTCGCGGTTGTATCAGTCAAAGTTCGTTGAAAGAGTCGTAACCGAACGGAGTCACCCATGAGGGAATTTGAAGAACACCACAAATGGCATGTCATAACAATTGTTCTTTGGGTTGTCTCCCTGCTTCCCATCGAATTTCGGGATATCCAATGGTAACTTTATCGAAATGGGAGGCCATGAGGGATTGTGTCGAATGGGGTCATTAATCAACTTGGATAAGTCAGCTAAGTCCAAAGTTGCTAGAAAAGGTAACTGTCGGCTGGGTTGCACATACTAGTAATATTGATATGGCATATAATTACCAGTAGGACCATAAGTTGACTGAAAAATAGGTTGTTGTGATGAAGAACTACCAGAAAATCCACCCGCAGGGGGTTGATTTTCAGGATCAGGACCACTAGGACCACTAGGGCCTCTAGGAGGAGGACCACCAAGGCCACTGGGACCATGAGGACTACCGAGACCACCAGGGCCACCAGGACCACTGGGACCACCAGGACCACTAGGACCACTGAGACCACCAGACCCTCTAGAGCCACCAGGAGGTAAACCTCCAGAGCCTCCAGAGCCTCCAGAACCATTAGGCGAAGGGCCACCAGACCCTCCAGAGCCATAAGGAGGAGATCCACTAACCCCCTAGGACCACTAGGACCACTAGGAGCAAAAGGAGGAAATTTGCCAGATCCTCCGGGACCATTAGGCCCCCTAGGGGGAGGACCTACATAAGGTGGTCCTTCGACACCTCCCGCAGTATGTATAGGTATCCCTCCCATAGCCAGCATGTAAGACCAGTTGGGTTTCTCCCATGGCATAAAAGTGTTACTAGGGTATGGAATTCCAGCATAAGGAATTCCTGTAGGATTGGGTGGATGATTACCTATAGGTATTTGACAACCATAACCTCCAGGAGTTTGAACGGTTACAAGTTGTGTCCCCAAGGGCTAACCTTAACTGGATGGGGGATTAACCACATTAGTATGGGTGGGAGGGACATAAACTATAGATGGTTCTATGTTAGAGGTCTGCCCTTGACTAGGTACAATTCCAATGCCAAATAACGTAGGTTGTGCTGAGGGTTTCCCCTCGGCACTAGAAGGTACTGATGAAATGGGAACCGATGGTTGAGCCCTGGTGTAGAAGACCTGGGAGGATTAGGAATAGACATAACATGAGAGGTGATAGGGGTGGTAATTTGACTTGGGTTGTGTGTTGTTACTGCATGATCTATAATTGGTTCAATGGGTCTCATAGAATCGACAAGTGAACGCTATCCCATAGGAACATATGTGGAATGTGATGGTGTCGGTCCTAATAGTTCATCTATTTGCCTATCAATCTCATGTGCATAGAGAATGGTAGAACGGTATTGCCTACATTATTCTTCATCTTCAGAAGAGTTTAAACGGGTTCCAAATGAGGCAATGGCCTGTCTTATCGAGGTATGCCAAAATGGAGCATTGGGACCATAATCTGGATGCATTGTATCATCAACATGACCTTCTGTGGGAGAATGGAACGAGGTATTGCCCTGAGAAGGTTGTTGGACAAAGGGAGGTGAGTGTGAAGAATATGGTACTCCACTTTATGCAACCACATTATCTCCCACTTGGGAGGTAGTAGCAGCTCCTTGGTCGATAGCTTCCATTGGATTTTCTCCTGAAACAGGAATAAAATCGGGTGGCAAGACCCGTACTCTTCTGGACTGTATTAACTCAGCTATTTTGTACAGTTCCTATCTAAACTAGGGTCTGAAAATCTAGAAAACACACCAAAACATTTCCCTACACAAGCTATAGGTCAAAATGAGGACACTTAAAATGATATGAGGGGTTCAAAAATTCAGGTCTCTCACTAGGATTGTCAAGATGGTGCCACTCACGATATACCTCGAGGATACGTGCATAGTAATCTCCCCAAATGCTATTTTCGGTGTATGGATCCAAGCAAGATGGCCAAAGGGATTTTCTCAGATGGATAAGGTATCCTAGTGGGGTCTCTCGATATACTCAAGGTGCGTGGGAGCTCAAATTGGTAGTAGTGTTGTCTAATGCATAACCGTACACAAGGGGCCTTTCGATATATAATCGAGTACGTGAAGTACCTTTCTATATACCTCAAGGGTATGTGAAAGGTCATTCGAGATACCGACAGTACATGGAAGAACCGCACAAGTCCCAGGATGTAATGCAGACAAATAGCAACAGCTCCTATGCTTAACGATGCCCGAACACATCTCTAACTTATCACTCCAATTGCTACATAAATTTTAACCTATAACTACTGTCAATTTTAAAGTGGATGGTTAGGTGAATACATGATATTTTGACAGAAAATTAAAACCATGCAATATGCTTGTGCAAAATATTTCACTTTACCGTTTAGTATGCCTACTTATGGGAGGGAAAGAGAGTATTTTATTTTGTTTCAAAAACCAAAAAAGACTTCCACACAATAGTCTTGAAAACAAAATCAAAGACAAGCAATGCTTTTTCAAACCGATTTGTCTTTTTTGAAAGCAATGAGAAGGGGAAGAATCTCTTTTCCTAAAAGAAAAACCAAAAAGCACACTATATGCAAATGCACTCTATTTTTTCAATTTTCTNATTTTTATTTTTATTTTGATTGAGATAGTTCTAGATGCATAAGAGACGAAAGAACATGAAGATCCTGAAAGCTTGTGAAGCCAATCAGAGAACCGATGTCCAATGCTCAATGATGATAACCTAGTCTCACTAAAAAAAATTCCTTTTTAAAGGAAGGAAAAAGAAGTTTACTATGCAAACAAGAAATGAAACCTAGAAGCTAATCTAGTGTTATTCTTCTAGTCTATATAACAGAAACAAAAATAGATCTTACTAACACCCTAAGCTTTTCAGAAAACAAAAAATCCTTTCGCAAACACAACCAACAAGCATAGAAGCGGATGAACAATAAAAAGCCTAATCTATCTTTTGAATTTCCCAATCAAATCAATCTTAAACCATCAAATTTTAAAGCTACAAGCATCAGATTCTGTCACACAAGCCTGATAATGTAGAACTAAAAGCAACACAACTCAAATTTTTACAAAAAAAAAATGAGAAAAAAGGGCCTTGGAATGATGCCTACCTGGCACCACGCTTCTCTGGTGTTGACAGGGTGGTCCTATCCCAGCACTGCTTCTCACCAACGGGTTACAGGCGGTGGCACCGCATGTTTCCCACTCTATTCAGGCGATGGCACCACTCCTCGTACACTGCATAGGCATGGTTCCCTGTAAAATACCAAAAAACAAAGAGAACGATAGATCAAGTCAGAAAAGGACTAGATCAAGGAAAAAAATTCTAGATTGAGTATGGAAACAGAGCATAAAATATCGAAATGACTCAGATCTAAATAGATCTGGAAGTTTCAAACCCAAATGGACTAATTCAGAAAGCAGATCTGACTGAAGAGAGTTGGAGAAAGAGCTTGGATTCGGATAAGAGTTGAAGACTAAGGAAGATTAGAACAACTAATAAATATATCTATTCCCCAGCGGAGTCGCCAGATTTGCTAGTTGGAATATTTCACCTCCTGTGGACAGTAAGGTGTTCCACTGGTCTAAATGGTTCAGATCCAGAACAAATGAAGGACAAAGGTTGAAGACTCTCTCTGGACGCTGTAGATACCTGGAATGTGATGCTTCAATAGTAACCCTATGTACCTGCAATAAGCTTAAACATGCAAACACATCGAAACTACCAAAATATAATATACTGATCCATGTTAGTGACTAAGGAATCTAACAACATACATGTGAAATCGAACAACAACAATAATTTGGGAGAGAAATCAACTTGCATTAAGATAAAAATATGGAGAAGTTTACAACCAAGCCTTAGTGTTGACATGCATCTCCATGAAACCAACCACTCTCATCCCCATAAGCTCCGACTCTAGCTCTCTATGCTCTCCAATGATTTGGGCCAAGTAATCAATCCAACAACATAACAATACCTTAAGAGCTCCCCTCTCAACCATGGATATGAGCTTGTATTTATAAGGCTCAATGGATAGGGATGGTTGAGAGATTAGTGGATGAGGTGGCCTCTAGGATCCTAGGATGAGGGATCTCAAGCTCAATTGACCCACAATGATAGGGATAAGGGAGGACATGATGCTTATCATCTAGAAGCCTCAAGAATCTTCTCTTTTTCCATTTTTACCCAAGGTACCGTGTTTATCCTTCAATGACAGAGCGGTTTTGGTAAGAAACGCTTATGGACTAAGGGCCATAAGTAGTGGCACCGCTTGTGGACAACAAGGGATAGGCAGTGCAAACAAGGTACCGCTCCTGGACAATAGGGAAAGAACAATGGTGGGAATTTTCATGAAATATTGATAATTAGCATGGGTTTCCACTCCAAGAGCTAGGATTCAAGGCAAGTAGGTATGTTTGATGGTGATAGGATTTTGGTATAACATTACGCTAAGCAAGCCATTCAGAACGAGGCTCAACATGCCACCAACACTACGAACCAAGCCCAATCAAAACCAACACCAAAAGGAACTCCTCCTATGGTGCTCCAGAACCCACTACCAGTCCAAGGGTTGGTGGCAACTGCACCCCCTCCCCAACCCAATCCCAATGCTTCGGGGGTACCTCCCACGACTGAAACAGGTGTCCCCCACTTGCTATCCATGACGAATGAAGAGGTCAACCTACAAACCAGACAGAATCAGTACGGAACCACCAATGAACCTGTTGACACATCAACAACATCAATGTCTAAAACATTCAACCTACCTCTTCAGTTACCCCCATTTCCCTACCCCCCCATACGCCGAGTTGCCAATAACGCCACGGCTAGAGCTACAGTCAGCTATAACATCATGGATGATTTGGACCAAACACCAATGGCCATGTCTTCTCTTGAAGTACTCACAAATATAGTGGAAAGAATTATTAGCCACCCTTGGGGCCATAGAACCCTTCGAATCCAAGTTGATCACATTGGACATGGAGAATGGGGAACCATGCATGCCATCCACCATTACCTTCCAAATCCCAGTGTCTATTTGGAATTTGGTTGTGCATTGATGCATAGTAGATGAGGGGGCATCTACATGCGTTATGTCTACCCTAGTCTGGCAGAAACTTGGATCACCAATTCTGCAACCCCCTCCACAACTCTATGGGATTATGATGGCCATCCCACTAAATCCCAAGGAATCCTCCCCTATATCCCCATCACATTAGCCAGGAAGACAGTCCTGATTGACATAGAGGTTGTCAATGCTCAACTAGACTAAAACCTTCTCCTCAAAAGAAGTTATATGTATGCCATGAGAGCGGTTGCATCAACTTTCTTCCGTCTCATGATGTTCCCCCATGAAGGGAATATCGTGATGATTGATCAACTCACTTATCATGATCCTCAAGGGTTGATGACACCCACTAATGTTGTCCCTACCATTACCACAATTGAGGCACAAGGGACAACCACACATGCCAATGTCGTCCCTATAGTCAACACCATGGTTGAAAGCACACAAGCCTCCCCATTGTTGAATGTGGGCCCTGGGTTGTTTGTCGATACCACCATGATGGCTCATTTCCCCTTAGTGTCACCACCACCAACACAAAATGAGACTGCGGACTTGTGCATGGTCTCATCCAACACTGCTGCACCTAAATAACAAGCGCAACTGCAACCCCAACCACAACCGCAACACCATCCACAGCTGCAACACCAACAATAGCCGCAACATCACCCGTAGCCACAGCATTACACACAGCTACAACCATAATTGCACCACCACATACAACCAGCAGGGAGTTATCTAGGCTCCTCTCCAGTCCATACAATTCCCTTCCTCTTTCCCCCACCTAGTGTCATGAGCAAGCCGGTAATGGCCACCCTGAAACTACCCAACTTTACATTGGGAATTCCCGTGTGGTATCTTGATCCATCAGCTCAACCATCAATTCCCTAGGTAGTCTTAACACCTATGCATTCCATTGTGATTGAGTCCCGTCCTCCAACCAGTCCGCAAAAACCAATCACTGCACCCGCACCTGCACCACCCCACCTGAAAAGGGCCAGGGGAAAGAACGCCAAAGACACCGCAAAACCTTCGTAGATCCCACCTTGCACCGTCTACGAACAACAGGGCCATCCAACTCAAAATTTCCCTGAAATTCCAATCATCTGCGTGCATTTGGACGCCATGGATACAAACGAAAACCTCCCTGTGGTTGAACTTCCAAGCATGCCAACCATAAAAAACAAGTCACTGAGAACAAACTACACTTGCACCCTTTGTGGATTGTATGGACATTATTATCCACATTTCCAAGACTTGTTTGAGTTTCGAATATCTTTAACTGACCTTCGACAACATTCCCTTGAATCAGAGATCACTTTGATCAAAGAAGTTCACCCCCCACCTCCTTCTTTAGACACCATGTCAATTTACATGATTTCCAATTCTATAGACCCTCTTGTCTCCACCATCACCGACGGTCCATCAGACCCATCTCTTTCATTGTTTCCCCAGCCACTACCGCAACCTCAGTCGCAACCTCAACCTCAGTTACCAAGGAAACAGTGGGGTTCATTCCCACTCAACACATTCCTTTTCCTTTTCCTTTTCCTACCATCCGAGATCGTGAGTAAGTCTATCTTGGAAACTTGCAATCTACAAGATTTCACACTACGAGATCCTATGTGGTACCTTGAACCACCTACCATACCTCTGAGGCCCCAATATGTGTTGACTCATGCCCAACCAATTGAGATGATTTTGCACCTACCTCCAGGTCCATCAAAGACTCCTCCTGTCTCCAGGGATGCCCCTCTTCCTCCAACAGAGACTGGGGGCAAGGCTACAAAAATCACAACCAATACCATTTACATGATCTCTAGCACTAGTTTCCCTTCCGTCTCGTCAGTTTTGGATGATCCACCTGATCTATCCCGGTACCACTTACATGATGACATAGATATATGTAAGACTTCCTTCGGTCTTACCCCATTCCCTTTAAACCATAGTGCAGAATCAGTTCTTCCCATAAAAGACTAGATTTTCTCATCCTGCCTTGCCAATGACCTTCGTCTCGGTAAGGGGGCATACCTCTTCGCTGACTCAGACGGTCGACTCTTGAAGAAGCTGTGCAACGGGCTCCACCTCAAGAGAGTCTATGCATGATATAACCACTATGAGTCCCTTATATTATAGTTTTTTCCCTTTCTTTTTCTTCAACATTTTTTAGCACAAGTCAGGGGAAACACCATCAGCTGCTAATCCAAAGTCACTTGGAACCTGTTCGAGATACCCCTCGCACCTATGGGCCCAAATTTCTATCACCTTATGAGACCATTGTCTCATGTTTAACAAAAAAATTTCGGGACTGCTTCCCGAAAGTCACCTTGATTTACGAGCCACAGCATGGCGATGCAAGTGTCTGCAGACCTTTACTTGTATCTCTCTTCCCTACCGCTACTCATGTGGATTTTTGGGCCACCGCCCATTAAGGATTACCATTTTTCTTCTTGTTTTGTATTTTAACACATAGTTGTCTTCTCCATCCACCACACCTTACGCGGACCTTTGGACCATTTTCCACAAAACAATTTATTTCTTTTGCACGTATTTGGCATATAACTACCCCCATGCTTGCACTCACATCACATGTAGTCAATTCTATCCACCACAACTCACACATTCTCTCCTGACCTCTATCCAAGAGCCACCTTAGTTTGTGTGCCTTTGCCACATCGACTCGCGTGCCTTTGCAACGATCTATCCTACGCATGTATTGGTATGTTTGAGAGCCTTCTACTCTATCCATACTACATGAATGAACTTTGGACCATTGTCCACCGTCCAGACATGGGGCACTGCCCGTGCCATTGCAATCGGTTGACCATACTAGATTTTTGTTTAAGCTCTTTTTTGACTCCTAAAAACAATGAAAAGTTAGCTGAGCGCAGCTGCTTCCTTTCCCACTCACTAAAGTATAGTAAAGGGCATCTACATCGTCTCATTTACCTCCTTTTGTGAACTATGTAGACCATCAAGTGAAAAGGACCACCTTGGCGTATTCAAGCCAAGGCCATTCCCCTATGCATACTTTTATGCTTTCTTGGGCAGAGGGGCTGCACCTTATGAAAAATATCACTATAGGTTGTCGTTAAGTTATTTTCTAGCCTTCTCATCAAAAAAAGATTGCTGAGCAAACTTGGTTTCATTCATGCTCGTAAAAGTATCTGAATGACCGTCCAGTCAATATAGGTTTAACCTTTTTTGACTTGATTGGACTATCAACGGTAAAGAAGTCTCTCATCCCCTACAGGATGGGAGAGCTCTCCTATGTATACTTTTATCCCTCTTCAGGCACAGGAGACTACCAACAAAAAATAGCCCCCACTGGAGTCTTCTTCGTTCTTTTAGACTCTCTAAAATTGAAAGCACCATCGAGCATTTACCTTCTCGGGCTTGCCAAAAATCCATGAGATCATACCATAACGGTGTCTCTAGACACCACCCCACAAAAAATAGTTTGGAAACATTCCCACTTTGGGTTTCCTTTGTTCAGAGTACTCTGCAATGTGTCTTCCTTGGATCCCACCTCCTCCAAGTATTTCCCATCTGCAGTGACATTCCCGGTATTATAGCTATGATCCCATTCCCATGAGTCAGTTTCATTTGCTGCCTGGTCTACCCTGTCATCATACTCTGAACAAAGGAAGTTTGATTCTACCACACTCCCCCTACCCCTAATCAATTCTTTCCCTCCTCCTCCCCCCCCCCACCCCATTTAGTGGTTTAGTTCATAGATTGTCTCATGCATTTTGGTTATTTCGCTCACACTTCTGGTCAAGGAAACATCATTTCCTTAACTAGGGGCAGGTCTCCCTCTGTCAATGATAACACACATATTCCAGAGGATAGACCTAGAGGTCCCTGTACCTTGGTTTCATTAACATCATTGATGAGTTCCTTGGACCACTTGAGGGGAGTCCTTAGTGCCTCTCGGGATGGTTGTTTCTCACGTGCTCGACTTCAACTACATCCTTGCACCATTGAGATTCATATAGGGTTTGGTCCATGCAGTATTTGGTCAAAGACCCCGGATGTCACGTGACTCTAGCACATTGATGAGTCTTTTCAAGGGACCTAAACATGTTATGTCCCTTGTGATTTCCTGGTTGTGTTGGAGATAGTGTTCAAAATCCCCACCAGCGCTTCTATATAGATTTATGATTGATGCAACATACTTGTACCACAGAGACTCTGACTCTCAATCAGCGAGACCATACAACTATGTATCAGATCCAGCAGGATGTCATTCATGAAAATATAGCAGTCCATGAGAATGCCATGGGTCCAATATACCAGTTGTTCAGATTAGTATTGTATTTAGCCTTACATTGAGGCAACCACTATGTACCATCAGTTGTATATGATCGACTCTTGTATTTTAGAGCATAGATCAAATTATTCTTTTGACATTGTCACGAGCATGGGGATTCCCGCCTTGTCCATATACATGTCACACATTATTTGTATCTCACCCATTGATGGGAACCATATTAATACAAAAACCAAAAGCCACCATTCCCCAGCCCTGGAAGCACCACCTCTCCACATCAAATCCTATGATGTCCGTTGGTCATACTATGAGCTCCTGCCTCACACATCAGGGGGCAATCTGTTAACCCAAAAAATCCCTCACTTAGCTCTTCATGGCCTACACAACCCAAGGACACCCATGCATGACCCTCATAACACCCCATTAGACCACCACACCCTAAAAAAAGATTAAAAAAGAGTAAAAGGGCTTAAAAACCCCAAAAAGGAGCCTAAATAACTCTCCTAGGGGCTAAAACCCCCTAAAGGAGCCTAAAACCCTAAACAGAGCTAAATTTAGGGCGGAAGGGGCTAAAAGCCCAAAAAATGGGCTAAAGCCCTGACCAAGGGATTAAAACCCTAAAAATCCCCAAAAAAGCTATAAAAGGAGGGGTGGGGGTCACTCTCAAACAACTCCTCTCTTGCATACTGTTATGCTACCCGTGGATGCCTTAAGGCTCTTTTCCTCTCAAGCCACCCATATCCCCCTCTCTTCCACTCATCTTCCCCATTGAGCCATAGCTCCTCCATTGCTGAGTGAGATAGGGAGGTGCTTCTTCCAGCCAGGGCATGGTGGCCCATTTCACCAAAGGAGAGGTATAATTTAGTTTTGTTTTATGTGTTTTCTTTGTTAGTTTAGTTGTTTCTTGACCACTATTTTCTTGCAGGTTTGATCTTTAACATGTTTTGTAGGTTTATTGTAGCTTAATAGTTGTTTGCAGGTAGCCAAGGCGGAGCCCTAACCTTGTTTGTAGAGAGGCTCATGGCCATTTTCTTTCTGTCATTTGCTTCTCTTTCTGTTCAGTTTCTTTTCTACATTTTCCACACGCAGGAACCTACTCTTCCATCCTATAGACGGAAGGGAGCCATTCCTGCCCCTATAGCAAGGAGAAATCCCTTCTATAAGGGAGGAAAAGGGAAAGTTCCCAAAAGCCACAAAAAATTAGTGAGAGATGAAAGCAGGAAACATTAGACAAAGGAGGGCACATTTTCATTTTGGAGATTCAGAAAAGCTGTCATAGGAAAAGCATCAAACACTTGACAAAGGAGGGTGCAGTTTCCTTTTGGAGACTCCGAAAAGCTATCATAGGAAAAGAAGGAAACATTTGACAAAGGAGGGCGCACTTGCTAAGTTGTATGGATGACTTGGATAGGGAAATATATTCACATGGCCCCTACTTTCCAATTACTCAACTGAGGGCACATGACTTGGCCAAGGTTAGGGTTTGTATGGGGATGAATTGCTCTCACAGGTCACCTATCACCTACACCTACTAAACAAGTCACCCTATAATATATTTAAAGGGGATTCAAGCTCCATTTACTAGTTTTGGTTGTTGATGAATTGATTCATGATTATGTGAAGCATAGTCCACTGAGTGTTGTACCTCATCCTTTGGGAGATGAGCCCCAAATCCTTCCTTCCCCACTCTTCCATTCCATTTCATTATTCATTGTAGGTGTGGAGCACATGATGATCAGCCCATGAGATCATATCAGTCACTTATTGCATCCATCATCATCAGTGAAATTGAGCTCCAGTGAAGCCCAAGCTTCACCTATGCTCCCATCTATTCTATTGTTAGTTTTTGGCCCTCTTGCCCACTGTTTTGAGCCCCATTTTGGAGTGGTCAGTCCTCCACTTACTTTTTGATGTGCACCATTCAAATAAATATGATAAATATCTCTGTATTTCTGTCAGAATATTTTTCAATTATCTCATATGTCAATCTTCTATCAATGAGCTTCAATTAATGCTTAAATGTGCGCTTTTTATCAAGTAAATACAATAATAAAGGAGTTAAGTCCATGTGTCTAAGTATGAGTGGTGTAATATGTTGATATAAGATGTATTAGTCTCTATTAATTTCATTTCTCAGTTTCGATGAACTTCTTCTATGAATTTCATGTGTTTCTTTACACCCTAGCTAGATGATTAGTTTAAATTGACTAGTCTCACTGTATCTTCAATTCTGTGAGTTATGTTCACTCAATTTTGATTCTGGAATTTGGTGCCTATTTTTTATTGGCCCCTCTATCCATACATACTTCTATACTGAAAATTAGTTGAGTCCATACACTGTTTGGTTAGCCTCCACTACGTAGAACTTCCCTAGGAAAAAATTGCATAATTTTCCCAAATCACTCCTAAACTCCCCAAACTTCTATAGGACTGTCTTGATCTGTCCTGAAACTTTTTGGATTCTGTATAAATGTCTGAAAACATCTTTGTGCCTTTCCCCAAGCCCCTGGTCAAAAGGAACTCAATAAGTCTTCCTAGTTTCATGGTTGGGTGGTCTAGAAGCATGGGAGTATGTCTTAGCATAGCTGACTCTGAAACCTAAATGGTCCCCGATATAAATGTGTTAGGGAAGATGAGTGCAATTTTATGAAACTCTCCTTTTTTTTTTCCCTCATCCTACTTCCAAGCCTACAAATTTGTCAGAAAACACCCTATTTGCCTAGTCCAAAGTTTTATTATTTGTGTGCAAGTATTTGATCAGAAATTTAATTAAAGTTATAGAAATATTAGTGTTAATATCTGTATATCAGATCCTGGAACATTACAATGGTATTAGAACATGGTCCTCCATACCTTCTTGTGATATTTATCGATGGGTCCAAAATATAATTCTGATTCTAAAAGAAAGGTCCCTCAAGAGAAGGAAGTTGAATCTACGGAAGGGATATTCCACGAAGACAAGGATGAGAAAGATGAGTTGAAGAAATTTTTGAGAAACATGTTGAAAGGTATGCAAGACATTTATACTAACATCATACAGTCTGGTCAAGAGACCAGATAATTCCTAGATAAACAACTGGGAGTTAAAGATGGAGAAGGGAGCAACATTGGTTCCCAATGTGAAGAGAGAAAGGTCACGGGTGGATATATTTTCTCCAATATTGGGCATCAAAATAGGTCTCTAGAGTATAGAGATGAAAAAAAGTTGCAGCCCCAAACTACTAGTATGCCCAAATTTGTAGAGATCCCAAAGGAGGACCATGAAGCACATGCTGAAACAAATATTGTTACATGGGAGGAGAAGTTTTCTGTTTATCAATCCTTGAGTGAAGAATGCAAAAGGGATTTTCTATTTATAGATTTATGTGAGACTCAATATAGGGGGAAATCAAGAGGAAATCCAAGGCTTCCATATCAGAATTATGAATTAAATAATTCCATTGGAAAAATCACCTTGCCATATTTTGATGGCACTTCCAATTGCTCAGTGAGCTCTTGGATCCAGAAAATGGACACATATTTTCAATTGAATCCTATGGCAGAAAAGGATGCCATCAAGTTGGCAGCATTACATATTGATGTGGGTTCCATTGAATGGTGTTGGGGGTTCAATGGTTGTACTCTATTGGATAACACTCTATGAATTACCAGATACCCCAAATACATTTCAAATATGTCGAAGGAAAATTAGTGGTACTAAAAGCCATGAATACTTACCCAAGCCAAGTAATTTCTGCTAATAGCATGAGATCTATTGTGAGGCATGGGGACATTGAATGGGATATTGAATGTCAGATCACCACTGAGGGAACTACTGTCAAGGTTTCGTCTTGGCCCAAATATATAAAAACAATTACTGCACAAGTACAATAGGGGTTTGAATACCTTCCACATGGTAGGCTAGATGACCGTGGCATTGAACACAGAATTTAGCTGGAAGTTGGTACACTTCCAATAAAAATACATCCCTATAAGAATACAAAGAGATTCAAGGATTAAATTGATAATGCCATCAAGGATCTCCTTGAGTTGGGCCTCATCAAACCAAGCTCCAGTCCTTTTGCTTCTTCGGTGGTTCTGGTGATGAAGAAGGATGAGACACTCATGATGTGCATAGATTAGCGAGCCTTGAAAAAGAAGAACATAAAGAACTGGTACCCAATTCCCTGAATTGATGAGATGATGAATGATCTGCATGGGGCCAAATTATTCTCCAAAATAGATTTCCATACATGGTACCACCAAATCAGAATGAGGGAGGAATATGTTGTATTTTCATAAGATTATAGCAGTATATCTTAATTGTATTTATCAATAGGATCACTAGAAGATAAATAAAGCACATAACAATAACACGAGTATTTATCCTAGGAAACCCAAATGGGAGAAAACCCAACAACCTTCATCTAGAGATGATAATTCTGAGAACAATGTACAATGAATAATAAATAGAAAATATGGAAATGCTTTCCAAAGATAGAAACCCTGAAAACAATATTCTTCTGTAGTATAAGTGAACTTCTCTCTCTCTCCCAGAAAACTGCAAACTTCACTGTGCTGCTGTGCTACTGCTGTGTGAAGTAATGAGGAGGGGTGCCTATTATTTATACAGATTTTCCACTAATAAATTAACTAGGACCAACTTCACTTGGGGGAGCAATATAATTTATAGTTGATAATTTTTATTTTGTCTTTTCTTTTGCTATCTTTTCTCCCCAAGGTCTACATTGTTCTTCTAGGGTTTGTATGATTGATTACAATAAGTTCATCTCCTGTAGGAGGTACAATACAAGAACAATAAGAATNATCCCTCTCAATAAGGAAGGTATTCTTCGGTCTTCATCAACATCACGATCATATAGTTTTCATCTGTACATCTATACTATGTCTAACATCTCTATATTGAAGGTTGTCTTTATGAATTTGTTCTATTCATATGTTTGAGAGAAAATCTCTTGCTAACTATCCGTCTCTACTGCCGATGGAATGCTTCCATGCCTGGCTAGAGATCCTGGATGAGGAAATTTTGTATGACCATCTACTACATGTTCATCTCATATTTCGATGGGGTACTCCCATACCTAGATGAGAACCCAAATGAGTAAATGTGCACAACCATATACTTCCTATTCCTCTCATCTACCGATGGGTTACTCCCATACCTAGCTGAGAACCTGAATGAGTAGAGGTGTCTATGCAATCACATGTCCATCTACTACTTGTTCGACTCATCTTTCGATGGGATTTCTCCCATACATGGCTGAGCACTTGGATGAGCAGAGGCACCTGTGTGAACCCAATCATGTACTACATGTCTCTCTCATCTATCGATGGGATTTCTCCCATACCTGGTTGAGAACCTGGACCAACAGAGGTACCTGAGAAAAAGTATGGTAAATGTCTCTTAGTCATCTCTCCCTCTCAAGGAGGGATTCATTCTCTTCTACTCCAAGTATTCTATGAAAGTATTCAAAATTCACCCTGGGAAGAGGCTTAGTGAGAACATCTGCAGTCTGGTTATCTGTTGAAATATATTGGATCTTGATCGCACCTTTCTCCACCATATCACGTATGAAGTGATACCAAAACTCTATGTGCTTCTACTTGTTGTGAAATACAGTATTCACTAACATTTGCACACAACTCTGATTATCACAGTGAATTATGGTTCGCTCTGGAATCTAGCCAAAAAATCATGCAAGAAGTTTACAAAGCCAAACTACTTCTTGGGTTGCTAAACTAGCATCCATATACTCGGCCTCTGCAGTACTGAGAGCAACTGAGTTCTGCGTCCTAATGCACCAGGAAATTACTGCAAAACCCAAACTGAAACAACATCCTGAAGTGATATTCCTATTTGCAGTGCATCCGACCCAATATGATTCTATAAACCCTTGAAATTTCAACTCACATTCTAAATTATATCGTAGACCATATCCCACAACACCATGTAAGTATCTGAGCACTCGGTACAATTTGTCACACATCATTCTTCATGATGGAATGATATTCTTCCACCATGGAATTCTTCCAAACTTGGTGTTTGGATGCATCTTCATAAGTGGTGGGTTCTAATTCAATGATATGACTCATCAATGCAACATAAATGGAGAACTTCTGAGGTCTTTTGCTTTCTCGAAAAGTGCCATGTGGAGATTCATGCCCCTCTGCATGCTGTAAGGTTTGTTGTGCTCATCTAGGTATTTTTAGACTTACTGTCATATCTTCGGGAATATCAACTACCACGATTGGATCAATGGGATCGATGGGTTCATATTTTCCTGCTAACTCATTCTGAACCGGAGAGGGAGATGATCTCATCTCCAATTCCTCCTCATCGATCTCCATGTCTGATCCTCTTCCTTTCCTAACGTCCATTTCTTCTTCAAAGGTCACATCCTTGCTAACTTCTATCTTTCTGGATCCTGGGATATAAATTGTGTAGGCCTTTGAGGATTCACTGTATCCCATGAAATTTCTTTTTTTCCTGAAGGTTCTAACTTCGTCCTTTTCTCCTTGTGCACATGAATGTAGATTGGACAACCAAATATTCAAAGGTGACCCACTTCTGGTTTTACTTTTGTGAAAGATTCTTTTGATTTCATGTTCTTTACTACCTTATGCGGGAATCTATTCTATACATATACAACTGTTCTGGAAACTTCTTCCCATAAGAACATAGGTAGACTCTAGTCATGTATCATGGATTTGGTTGCCTCCATAATTGTTCTATTCTTTCTTTTGGAAACCCCGTTTTGCTGGGGATTGTAGGGAATGGTGAGCTCCCTCTTAATTCCTACTTCCTTGTAGAGATCATTGAATTATGTAGAGGTGTATTCTCCACCATTATTTGATCTTAGAATCTTCATCCTCTTCTTTGAAAAATTATTGACTTGTGCTTTGAATTATTTGAACCTTATGAGTACTTCCTCAGATTCCTTGGTCTCTAGAAAGTAAATCCAAGTCTTCCATGAGTAGTCATCAATGAAAGTCACATAGTAATGATATCCTCCAATGAAGAAAATGTCATTGGGCCACACAAGTCAAAGTGCACTAGATCCAGGATTTCTTTGGATTTGCTCTCCCTATCTAGGAAGAATTTCTTGGCATTCTTTCTAAGTGCACATCCTCTACATGTTCCATCATGGTCTATCTGTAGTACTTGTATACCTGTAACAATATTCTTTACAACTGTCAGGGATTTGTAATTTATATGAGCTAGTATTCAGTGCCATAGCTCACCCATACTTGTAGAGACATGGAAAATGGCTTGGACTAGTAGCGTGTTCAGTCGATACAAGCTCTCTTCTCTCATACCAATTACCTTTGTTGTGTCCATGCTTGAGTTCTTCTGCCTAGCAACTACTTTTCCATTTGAAAATGCTACTTTATATCCTTTGTATTTTAAGGTTGAGATAGAAACAATATTTCTTTTCATACCAGGTACAAAGAGCACGTCACTTAAGTATAGAGTATAATTAGACTCTAGTTGAAGGGAGGTGGCCCCATAACCCTTCATAGCGTAGTTAGAATCATCTTCAAGTATGACATGAAGATAAGAATATTTCTCAAATACTTCTAAGAGATTTTCTTTATATCATGTCATGTGTCTAGATGCACCACTATATATGAGCCAAGTATCACTAGTGGTTGGAACTGTACCTGATAGAGTTGATATGAAGAAGAATTCTGTATGATATTTATTCTTCTTTTTCTTTGGATGACGATATTATTCTGGTTCTAGGACCTGTGCATTTACAAGATGTAATAGGTCATTTTTAAGGAGAACCTTAGATTTCCTGGAAATGAAGTTGGAAGCCCCTTCCAAATGATCTTCAACCTTGATGATAATCATTTGTAGACCTGTATTTGAAACCCTAGAATAGACTAGGTCAAAACTAAAGTTTGGAGTTTGGAAAAATGACCCCACAGATAGATGCACCCTAGAGAGGTGAGTTGAGAAGTGGTAGAGTCGATCCAAAACTGTGGAGGGAGTAGGTCAAAGCTGAAACCCTAATTTATATTGTAGCTACAGAATTAGGTTAGAAATTGAAAATACTCAGAATTGAATTATGTCTTCACCAAAATATGTGCCCTCCTTATAGAAAAATTTACACGGCTCTTTTTCTGCCAAAAGGTTGAGTGAATATCTTGAGAGATGAAACCCTAGTTCCGACAGGTTTCCGATAGAGTTTTGATAATGGATTCTTCTAGAACTGCTCTAACACCATGTTAGATTTTCATAAGATTACAAAAGTATATCTTAATTGTATTTATCAATAGGATCACTAGAAGATAGAAAAATCATAGAACAATAACATGAGTATTTTATTCTAAGAAACCCAAATGGGAGAAAACCTAGAAACCTTCTTCTAGAGATGATAATTCTGAGAACAATGTACAATGAATAAGAAATAGAAAATATGGAAATGATTTCCAAAGATAGAAACCCTGGAAATAGTCTTCTTTTGTTGTATATGCAAACTTCTCTCTCTCCCAAAAAACTGCGAACTTCACTTGTGCTGATGCTGTGTGAAATAATGAGGGGCGCTTCCTATTTATACAAATTTTCCACTAATAATTTAACTGGGGCCAACTTCACTTGGGGGAGAAATATAATTGATATTTTATAATTTTTTTTGTCTTTTCTTTTGCTTTATTTTCTGCCCGAGGTATACATTGTTCTTATAGGGTTTGTATGATTTACTACAATAAGTTAATCTTTTGTAGGAGGTACAATATAAAAACAATAAGAATAGCTTATGAAATTGCACAAAATCCAACAAAAGGCATACAGAAGACAACCTTCCATTGTCATTTTCGCCATTTTGAGTTCCTAGTCATGCCATTTGGATTGAATTATACTTCGACAACCTTCCAATCATGGATGAAGAAGGTGTTCAGTAAGAAACTCCATAAGTATGTCCTTGTATTCTTCGATGACATTCTGATCTATAGCATGACATGGGAGGAGCACCTGCACCACTTGGAAGAGGTACTCACTTTGTTTGCAGATCTGTCCTTCTGTGCCAAAATGTCTAAGTGTGAGTTTGGCATGACTGAATTTCTATATCTTGGCCATGTGATCTACCAAGAATGGGTCAAGGTGTATCCAAAAAAAATAAAGGCCATATTGGAATGGACAAGCCCAAGGAACCTCACCGAACTAAGAGGCTTCATTGGCCTCTCCAACTACTACCGTAGATTTGTCAAAGGTTATTCCAAGTTCACTACACCTTTTATATATTTGACTAATAAGGGTGCATTCAGTTGGAATGAGAAGGATGAACAAGATATCCAAAAGTTAAAGGATATAATGAGCAACTGTTCGGTACTTGCTTTACCATATTTTTCCAAACCGTTTGTGCTAGAATGTGATGCCTCCGATGAAGGAATTGGAGCTGTGATGATGCAAGATAGGTACCCTATTGCATTTGAGAGAATAAAATTGCAGCCACATGAAAGGATATACTCAATTTATTATAAGGATATGATGCCCATTATGCATGCATTGGCCAAATTCCAACAGTATTTGGTGGGAGGTAAATTTATAGTGAAGACTGATCACGACAGTCTTAGACACTTCCTAACCCAAAAGGAACTCAATGACATGAAGCATAAATGGGTGAGTAAAGTTCAATCATATGA
Source organism: Pseudotsuga menziesii (assembly GCA_001517045.1). Taxonomy (NCBI): domain Eukaryota; kingdom Viridiplantae; phylum Streptophyta; class Pinopsida; order Pinales; family Pinaceae; genus Pseudotsuga; species Pseudotsuga menziesii. The sequence continues at coordinate 160,017 of LPNX010624846.1, forward strand.
TTTTGATATTGAGTATTAAAAGGGGAAAATGAATGTTGTGGCTGATGCACTCTCTGTTAAGCCCACATTCTCTTTGTTGCAGATGCCAACTGAGTGGAAGATCCAGTTAGCCACATAATATTCTAAGGATTCATTTTCTTGTGAAGTTTTAGATGGGGTAATCCAGAATGAAGAATACAAAGTAGATTATGACCTCATATACTACAAAAATAGAATCTTCTTAGTGCCTAGATCTGCACTTAAGAGGAATATTTTGGAAGATGCACATGATGCACTAGTGGCTGGTCACCTTGGTTTTCTAAAGACTTATCGGGAGGTAAGGGAAAGATTCACTTGGAAGGGACTTAAAATGATGTTCTCATGCATGTGAAAGAATGTTCTGCATGTCAACAAAACAAAGTGGAGAACACACACCCTACTAGACTCCTCCAGTCTCTTCCTATTCTAGAACAGAAATGGGAGAGTGTCTCCATCGATTTTATCACTGGGATGCCAAAATATCAAGGAAAAGACAACATTTATGTGGTGGTTGACATGTTAACAAAATTTGCACATTTTTTTGCAATTACATCCACTATTTCAGGTAGTGAGTTTGCTTCTCTATTCTTCAAGGATATTTTCAGGCTACATGGATTACCCAGAACAATAATCAGTGACATAGATAACAAGTTCACTAGTGTCTTCTGGAAGGCATTGTTTGGGTTGGTTGGAACATACCTGAACATGAGCATAAGCTATCATCCCCAGATAGATGGAAAAAATGAAAGGGTGAATCAATGGATTGAAGGGTACCTCCATAATTATGTTACGAGACAACAAAAGGCTTGGGTAACATGGCTCCACTTGGGTGAGTTCTGCTATAATAACACCTTTCACATTTCTATCAGAATGCCCCCATTTATGGCTTTGTATGGGTATGAGGCTCCTAATTTTTCATATTTGATGTTTGGAGACTGTAGAGCCCAAAAAGCTAAAGATTGGTTGTAGGAAAAACAATAAACTCTAAGAGAATTGAAGGAGAATATGCAGATGGCACTGAACCAAGAAAAGGTATATGCAGATAAGTACCGAATTGACATGGTATTCCAGGTAGAAGACTTGGTCTACCTAAGGCTGCAACCTTACAAACAATATTCTTTAAAGAAGAAAGGGGCTGAAAAAATTCAACCAAGGTTTTATGGACCCTACAAGATGATCATAAAAGTTGGTGAAGTGGCCCACGAGTTGGAATTGCCAACATAAAGTAAAATCCATAATGTTTTCCATGTGTCTTGTCTGAAGAAGATATTTGGCCAACAAATAGTAGCCTCTAAAGAACTACCACCCCTGGATGATGAAGACCATTTGGAATTAGTACCATAGAAAGTTTTATTGGGTAGAGAAAGGAAATTGAGGAACAAACCAATCAAGGAATATATGATACAGTGGAAAGGATTACCTAGTGAAGATGCTACTTGGAAAAGAGAGAGGATCTTGCAAAACCTTTCTTTTCTTCTGCTTGGGGACAAGAATATTTGGGAGGGGAGGACTGTCATGTCCCCACCAGATTGACCAACAAAAGTGTGGACCATGCTAAACACCTAGGGGGATTATGCGGTATTAATTAATTATCCTAGGGAAAATTTGATAAATAATTATTATTGAGGCATGTATTTGGTTTTTATTTATCATGATTATTTATTTTGTAAATTAATTACGTGGAAATAAGCTTGCCATGTCAAGGGGGCGCATTGGGCAAGCCAACTTTCCAAGGTGAAAGAATTGGAAACTCTATGACAAAAGTAGTCAGGGAGGAAAAGGGAAAGTGCCCAAAATCCACATAAAAGTAGTCAGAGATAACAACAGGAAACATTAGACAAAGGAGGCTGTAGTTTCCTTTTGGAGACTCAGAAAAGTTGTCATAGGAAAAGCAGGACACATTTGACAATGGAGGGCGCAGTTCATTTTGGAGACCCAGAAAAGATGTCATAGGAAAAACAAGAAAAATTTGACAACGGAGGGTGAAGTTTCTAAGTTGTATGGATGAATTGGATAGGGAAACATCTTCACATGTCCCCTAATTTCCAATTAGTCAAGGAAGGCACATGACTTGGCCAAGGTTATGGTTTTTATGGGGATGACTTGCTCTCATAGGTCACCTATCACCTACGCCTGCTAAAAACATCACCCAGGAATATATTTAAAGGGGATTCAATATCCATTTACTAGTTTTTGTTGATTATGGATTGATTCATGCTTATGTGAATCATAGTCTACTAAGTGTTGTGCCTCAACCTTGGGGAGATGAGCCCTAAATCCTTCCTTCCCCACTCTCCCATTCCCTTTAATTATTCATTGCAGGTGTGGAGCACATGATGATAATACCATGAGATAATATCAGTCACTTATTGCAGCCATTATCATCATTAAAATCAATCTCCAATAAATCCCAAGCTTCACCTACTCTCTCATCTATTCTATTGTCAATTTTTGGGCCTCTTGCTCACTATTTTGAGCCCCATTTTGGAGTGGTCAGTCCTCCAATTCCCTTTTGATGTGCACCAGTAAAATAATTATGATAAATATTTTTGTATTTCTGTAAGAATACTGTTCAATCTCGCATGTAAAATATTCTATCAATGAGCTTCAATTCATGCTTAAATGTGGGTTTTTTATCAAGTAAATACAATAATAAAGGAGTAAAGGCCATGAGCATGAGTATGAGTGGTGTAATATGTTGATATATCTGTATTAGTCTCTTTTAATTTAATTTATCAAGTCTGATGCACTTCTGATACGAATTTCATGTGTTTCTTTACACCTTAGCTCGATGATTAGTTTAAATTGACTAGTCTCATTGTTTGTTTAATTATGTGAGTTTTGTTCACTTAATTTCGATTCTGGAAGTTGCTTCCTATTTTTTATTTACCCTTCTATCCATACATAATTCCATACTGAAAATTAGTTGAGGTCGTACACTCTTTTTGTAGCCTCCACTGCACAGGACTTCCCTAGGCCAAAATTGCTTAATTTTCCCAAATCACTCCTAAAATCCCCAAAATTCTCTAGGAATTTCCCAAAATATACTGAACCTTATTGGATTTTGTGTAAATTTATGAAAAAATCTATGTTCCTTTCCCCAAGCCCCTGGTCTAAAGGAACTAAATAAGTCTTCCTAGTTTCATGGTTGGGTGGCCCAGAAGCATGGGAGTAAGTTTCAACATAGCTTACTATGAAACATAAATGGTCCTAGATATAAAGGTGTTAGGGAATATGAATTCAATGTTCTGAATCTATCCTTGTTTGTTTCCCTTAGCCTTCTTCCAAGCCTACAAATTTCTCAGAAAAACACCCCATCTTCCGAGTCCAAATTTTTACTATTTGTATGCAAGTATCTGATCATAAATTTAATTAAAGTTGCATAAATATTAGTGTTCAGATATGTATATCAGATACCGTAACATTACACCCTATATTTGAATCATATTTCTTATGTTATTAAGATAATGTATAGAGTTGTTATCCCTGACAATTTTAAACAATGGAAAGTGTTTGAAGATAATGTTCATATTAACAATTTTTTGAATCTTGTGGAGGAATATCCAGACACACATATAGATTCATAGGAGGTGTTATCTCCCAAATAAAATAAATTTATTTTTGATAGTATGAAGAATTTAAATGATGCAATAAAGGATATGAAGATCACTAACAATTTTGAAGACCTCTATTTTTTTATGCAAATTTCATAAAGTTGTGGTTTGGGTGGCTTGGGTGAGGATCAGAACATCTCATTAGCCACCGAAAGATGGAAGATAAATGGCGAGTGGAAGACCCCTTCGGTAGTTAGGCATATTGATAAAAATTTTACTGCCATCAGAACATTTTTAGACAGTGATCGGAGGTGTAGTCCTCTATTTTTCTGCCACTGCGGAGAGGATAGTGGCTAAAGGTTCCGCCACTGCAAAGAATATAACTATTAAAAGTTCCGATGGTGATAAGGTTTGGAGTTCTAATCATCGACATTGTGGAGTCTTTGTTCACTATGGCACCACCACTACAGGGAATACAGTGACTAGAAGTTCCACAACTATGGAAAATATAATGATTAAAGGCAGCCAATAAATCAAATTCACCGCCAATCAAAGGGAATGGAAACTTCGACGTCGGAACTTGAAAGAACTAACGATTGGTAGGATATCCCCCTAAGGAGCCGAAACTGCAGAAGACAAACAGACAAGGCTTCCATGACCAAAGGAAAACTGTAGTGATTGGAGGTTCAAGGGACTAACGATCGGCGAGCTAGTATACTAAAGAGCCGCAACGGTGGAAATCTAACTGACTCCAGCTTCCAATCGATGACAAAAAGCTTTCCGATAGCGCGACGATAGATGAACACATCGGTGATCAAAGGGGCTAAATACTAACCCACAGCGAAATAGTTCACTGCAGAGCTGCAACGGTGGAAGAAGGACAGACTATGGGTTCCGCGAGCAAATGAAAACTTCAGCATCGAAACTTGAAAGAACTAACCATCAACAAGTTAGTCCACTAAATAGCCACAACGACGGAAGAAAGACAGACTATGGGTTCCACGAGCAAATGAAAACTTCAGCATCGAAACTTGAAAGCACTAACCGTCGACGAGTTAGTCCACTAAAGAGCCGCGACCATGGAAGAAAGACAGACTATGGGTTCCACAAACAAATGAAAACTTCAGTGTCAGAATTTGGAATCACTAGTTGTCGGCAAGATAGTTCAAGGGGTAGCCACAACGGCGGAAAAAAATTAGACTACGACTTTCGCTAAATAAAAAAGTTCGCAAAGAGCAACAATAAAAGATCATCGGCGATCATAAAGACTAATTGTCGGCAATTTATCCCGCTAACGAGCTGACACTACGACAAGGATGAGGCTTGGAGGGCTGATGGAACAAAGGAAAAAGCCTCTGGTCAGTGACCCCGACTGAAAAATATAGAAAAATTGAGGCATGGAGTGCCAAAACTGTGGCAGCAGTCAGGCTTGGAGTGCCAATGTGATAAAGGAAACAACGTCTGATCGGCGATTGCAGCAACAAAGAATAAGTGTTGGGTGGATTGAATAGGACTGGAGACTTCAAATAAACATTGATACACTAGCTGTTGGCAGCAATTCCATAGTAAACCAGCAGTGGTGGTTATGATCTATTACTTCAGTCATTAAAATTCACTCAGTGAACTAGATTTTTGTAGTAGATAAAAAAATAGTTAGCAAGGGTTTGAATCCCTAATCTAGAAAAACTGTTACTTTCAATTATTTTTGTGTAAACAGATCGGTTTTTCAAGATCTATAACTTTTGTAAAAGGCTATAAAGCCCATGATTATTTCATTAATAAAGGTTCGACTGTGGGGATTTATGAGCATGTTCCATTATCAAGCATCTCATTTGGTTTATTCTAAGTATAAGCTCTTTTTTTGTGATTTGTTCAGCCATATCTTTCTTTACTGTGTTTATTGCCTGAATGTGCATTTAGGTAATTTTCAAATTTATTAAAGGGTTGATAGCTGTCATCCTATTGGTTATTTAGTGATATTTTATTTATAAACACCATCCTCAGAAAGATTTAGCCATTTATATGCATGTGTTATGTGTGTAAGTCTGCCAGCCTGGTGAGTTCTCCATCCTTGCACCTTTTTGTCAAACTACTGAACAAGTTGTAACTAAAAGCCTTGTGATTGAGTGAGCTTCATGCATGTCTTGAGAGTGAGAGGTTATATAGGTTATCCGGCTTGATCCAATTCAGAAAAAACCCCAAAAAAATAGTTTAAGTTACCAGGCATCCTCAAGCTACAACCTAGAGGAGTTTCCTGGAGTGATAACAAAGTGGCGCCGTTGCTAGGGAGAGGAGATTGAATCTCAGCTTCCCTAGGATACGACATAGATCCATGCTTTGATGAGAGACAAGGCTTGGACATTATTATGGTTGTAATCATCTATCTGGAGACTCCATTGATATAAGGTGGCTTCCAGAATACCAAGTACTAGAGCAAACCCAAAGGGGCCACCACCAACACCCGTTTCAGATCCAGAAGAAATATTGAGGAAAGCTAGGGCTTTACTAAGACAGACTAGGAGTGCTGCACAAAATGCTACATTAGGTATTTCAAGAAATATTTTTGCTGTTATTTCTTCTGCTGAAAATTTTAATTCCCATAAATTTTTAGATACATCAGAAAAATCTAGGGCTTGGGCATCTTCAAGCACTGCTGCTTGTGAAGATCCAATCCCTAGTGACTCCACTGGGATAAGTATACCACTTCCTTCTCAGCAAATATTTTCATCAATGATGCCTTCCACATCCCTGTCCATACCCATTTCCAATATGGCTACCCCTCAATTGACCAAGATGGAAAGGACCCTAGTAGCTAGGTATGCGCCCCTAATTTTGCCAAATCCTCTTGCAGCCATGCCTATCAGGGATTACCTCAAGTATATGCCTAAGTTTACAGGCGAAGGGGATTTCACTGTTGAAGAACATCTAGAGGCTTTTTATAGCTATGCTGAAAATATAAATATAGAACAAGCAGATGTATGGACCCAAGTTTTTGTGCAAAGCCTAGATGGCCAGGCTAGGAAGTGGTTTAAAGAACTGCCTGATGGGTCAGTGGCAGGCATAGAGGCCCTAGATGACATTTTCCTAAAGCATTGGTGAGAGAGGAGAGACCACCTCTACTATATCATAGAATTCACTGACTTGAAAAGAGAAAATGGTGAGTTTGTCTTCAAATCTACCAAGAGATTCAACAACATGTACAGCAAGATCCCCATTGAGATTAATCCCACCGGTACCTCAAGCTATGATAACTTATGCGAATGCCTTTGACTCTGACTTCTGCCTACTTCTTAGAGAAAGGAGGACTACCTCCTTATCACTCATGCAGGATGATGCCCTAGAGGTAGAGTAAAAAATTATAGCATCTCAGAAGGTCAAAGCGAAGGTAGACAGGAGAAAGTAGCCAACAGACTACAGTGGGGCTTCGGCATCAGAAAACAAGATTGAAAAAATGACCAAAATTTTAGATAACCTAACTGCTGAAATGTCTAAATTGAAGGAATGAGGACATCTGCCGGTGAGGAGTAAAGGGCCAAGTGACTTTGCTCCTTGAAACCCAATTTTTGTCCCTTATAGAAGAGGAAACCCCCCTATTCAGATTCTCAGAAGGGAGAGAAATCAAGGGCAATACTAGAGGATAAGAGCTCCATTTCAAAATGTTGTATTAGAAGAAGGGCCAGAATTCATTGAAGAAGAAGGAGAAGCTGAAGACAATATCCACTGCATGGAGGATGAGGTGGACTAATATTTTCTGACATAGGAAGAGTATGAAGAAGCCCTGATTGATGAGCAGATCACTAAATAGCATGTCTATCAGGCTGATGGTCAGGGAGGTTACCAACTGAGGTCTAGGTTGGTTGTTCCACTCAAAAAGAATGCTGTACCCGTCAAGCAGCCTGCTGCACCTGCTAGAAAGGTTGTTGTTTTACCAAAGAAAGTAGTTGTGCCATCCAAAGCATTGCATAAACCAGGACCTTTAGCCACACCTGATCAAGTCCAACTCAAACCTACAGCTCATGAGATAAGGTTTCCAGATAGGTTGTATTATTCCTTCAACCTTGAGTCTGAAATTCAAAAATTGAAAATCCCGTTCCCTTTAATTGAGTTGATGAAGAATGATGCATTTAAAACCTCCATTCTGAATTCCCTTCAGCCGAAGGTGCACATTGACACTGATTTTGTGAACCTGGAAGATGTCAAATCGGTTATAACCCTGGGCCCTTTGATCGAACACCTAAAGGACTCTTGCCCACCATTCTATATATCCTTGAACATCCATGATAAAATTCTCCATAACTTTTTGCTGGATTCGGGAACCTCTCATAACTTAATGCTAAAGGCTGTGATGGATGAGATCGGCCTCAGCATTACCAAGCCCTACCACAATTTATTCTCCTTTGAATCTAGGAAGTTCAAGTGCTTGGGCCTCATCAAAGACCTCGTTGTAAACTTAACTCAGCTACCTTCGAAAAGTGTAATGATGGACATCATAGTGGCTAGTATTCCTCCAAAATTCGGCCTTTTGCTGTCCCGATAATGGAGCAAAAGATTGGGCGGAACCCTTCAGATGGATCTCACATATGCCACCATTCCCATGTTTGGAGGAGAAACTAAGATACTGTATAGGGAAAATCAGCTAGCGTATATTATAAGAAAGGAGAGTCGCTCAGTAAATCACCCCATCTATGCTGTGCACACCGATTTTGGATCTTGCATCTTTCCAATAGATGATAATCAGCAGACATCAGTTCAGCTCACTGAACCTACCCATCCACAGCCTAAAGAAGTCACAACAGTGATTTGGACCATGTATTTCAATGGGGCAAGTGCTCAAAACTCAGCAGGCGCAGGGGTCGTGTTGATCTCCCCATCTAAGGAGAACATTCACCTATCATATAAGCTCGATTTCAAAACCATGAACAACGTAGCATAATATGAAGCCTTGCTGCTAGGAGTTAAGGCAGCGAAGGAGATGGGGATCATGTGCATGAAGATTTTTGGGGACGCAGACCTCATCATACAACAGGTCAACAACACTTTTCAGATGAAAAATATCAGACTCAAGGCCTACAGGGATGAGGTATGGAAACTCAGAGACTCATTTATGTTTTTTGAACTGTCACATATTCCTAGAGATTTGAATCACCTGGATGATTCTTTGGCTGTCTCTGCAAGTCTATTTGTTCCTCCTTTACCCCCTAGGCTCAGCTATGATGTTCAGGTCAAGTACAGACCCTCTCTACCAGACAATGTAAAATTTTGGAGGGTGTTTGAAAATGATGGGGAGCTTAGTAAATTCCTTCAGTTAGTGGATGAATTCTCTGACATACACATAGACCAAGAAAACCTTAACCTGGAGGAATCCAAGCAGCTCAAGCTAAAATATAAAGTGACTGAGCAAAATATCATCCAATTGCCTAGAAACCACATACCTTGAGATCTAGTACCACTGGAAGAACTATTTGATCACAATGATGTCCCTTTCAAGCCTGCTAAAAGGGAGCTAGATCCTGCTATCCAAGAGCACAACATAGGCAGCCAGAGCCATCCAAAACTGATAAATCTATCCACTGGGCTGATTGCTAAATAGAATTCTAAATATTGCAGCTTGATAAAAGAGTTTGTTGATGTCTTTGCATGGGAGTATAGTGACCTAAGAACGTATGAAACCAACATCATCTAGCACAGGATTCCTTTGGATAAGGACACCATTCCTTTCAAACAAAAGCTAAGACCCGTAATCTCTCTTCTATTACCAGTGATTGAGAAAGAGATCCACAAAATACTCAAAGCCAAGATCATAATCCCCATCAGGTATTCCCAGTGGATCGCAAATCTAGTAGTGGTAAGAAAGAAAAATGGAGAAATCAGGTTGTGTGTGGATTTTAGAAACCTGAACAAATGTTCCAAAAAAGACAACTATCCACTGCCCAAGATGGAACATATACTGTAGAGAGTCTTAGGGGCTAGGGTCATGTCCTTCCTTGATGGCTTCTCTGGATACAACCAAGTGGCTATGCACCCAGATGACCAAGAGAAGACTGCCTTTACCACCCCCTGGGGCACCTTCATGTATGCTAAAATTCCATTTGGGCTAATCAATGCTGGGGCTAATTTTCAGAGAGCTATGGACCTAGATTTTGTAGGGCTAAAAGATAAATATGTGCTGATATATTTGGAGGACTTAACAATTTACTCTCACAACCATCATGACCACTTGCAGCATTTGAGAAAGGTATTTCTGAAGTGCAGAAGGTATGGAATATCACTGAACCCCAAGAAGTCCCAGTTTGCACTCAATGAAGGAAAGCTCCTAGGCCACATAGTCTCAGTTGAAGGTGTGAAGATCGATCCAGTAATAGTGGAGGAAATTTAGTAGCTGTCAATACCAAGGTCAAAAAGAGACATTCAATCCTTTTTAGGCAAGATAAACTTTTTCAGGAGATTCATTCCAAATTTCTCCGAGCTGGTAAAGCATATAACAGTCATGCTAAAAAAGGATGCAGAAATCAAGTGGAACGACTAGGAAAGAAATTATTTTGAAGAAATTAAGAAATCCATCATGGAGGCCCCAACCCTGATTAGTCCCGACTACACCAAGGGTTTTTACATTTTCTCTTTTGCATCTTATGACACAGTGGCAACTGTATTGTTACAAAATAATGATGAAGGTCTTGATCATCCAATTGCTTTCTTCAGTAGTACCCTGAGAGATGCTGAGATGAAGTATGACCCAATTGAGAAGCAGGCTTATGCCCTCATAAAATCTTTAAAGAAATTCAGAATCTGCACTCTCCATGCAAAGGTCATTGCGTATGTCCCTTCACCTGCTGTGAAGGATGTTTTCACTCAGCCCGACATTGATGGGAAGAGAGCTAAGTGGATTGCCAAACTCATTGAGTTCGATGTAGAGGTGAAACCCACCAAGTTGGTAAAAGGATTAGGTCTGGCCAAACTCATGGCCAAAGAAAACTGTGAACTACTGGGAATGAATTTCACATACATCAGGTCAGCAAAGGTGCAGACTATGGTGGCAGCGGAAACAGAGGAAAATCAATATTAGAATAACAGTCCAGCAATAGCTGAGAACATATCTTCATGTGAGTGGTACTCAGGTATCATTAAATTTTTGCTAAAATTAGAAGTTTCTCCTGATCTTACTCCTAACCAAGCACGAGCTCTTAAATTGAAATCTGTTAAGTTTTTCATAATTAACAAACTGCTGTGACTTGAGGGATCAGTCTAGGATTTTGTTAAGGTGTCTAGATAAAGAGGAAGCAGAATGGGTCATGCATCACTTTCATTCCAGTATATGTGGAGGCCACCACTACTGGAAAACCACAGCCCACAAGATATTAAAATCACGGTACTATTGGCCAGTCCTTTTTTCTGATGTATGCACTTTTGTAAGGGCCTATGACAAATGTCAAAGATTTGAAGGGAAGCAGCAGCTCAAATCCTTGCCCCTTAGGCCTATTACAGTGAATGGGCCTTTCTAGCAATGGGGTCTGGATTTCATAGGTGAAATAAATCCATCTTCCAGTGGACAGCATAAATGGATCTTAGTAGCCACTGACTACTTTACCAAATGGATAGAAGCAATACCCACCAAAAATGCCACTCAGCAAGTCATCATGAGATTCTTATATGAGAACATCTTCAGCAGGTTTGGTTTCTCGGTAAGGTTAGTAACTGATAATGCACAAGCCTTTAAAGCTGGGGCATTGGTTGAATTGTGTGAATCAATGGGTATTCAACTGGTGCAATCCACATCCTATTACCCACAAGGCAATGGCCTGGATGAGTCATCCAACAAAAGCTTAGTCCGGATCATTAGGAAATTGCTAGAGACAAATAAAAAAAGATGGGATTCAAAGCTTAAGTTTGACTTATGGGCTGATAGGGTGACAGATAAAAGATCTATAGGGACTTCTCCATTCAAACTAGTTTATGGCACTGAGGCCATCTTTCCTATCCAGCTCACCCTTCCAGTGGCAAATTTCTTTCAGGAAGAGGAAGATGAACCAAATGATATGATTAGAAGGATGATGGATTTGGTGGAGTTACAATAGATCAGGGAGCAAGTAGCAAGAAAATCAGAGGCTCATCAACAGAGGATAAAGGGCATGTTTGACAAAAGAGCAAAGGCAGACAACTTCTAGGTCGGGGACTGGGTCCTCAAGTGGGATGCTGTCAGACAGGACAAGGGGAAACATGGAAAATTTGAATCTTTATGGATTGGTCCTTTTGTTATAGACTAGGTATATAAGAATAACATCTTCAAACTATAGAATCTGGAAGGTGAAGAGGTATTCGATGGCCCAGTAAATGGGTGGTTCCTAAAACTCTATTTTATTTGAGGATCTGAGGCCTTATAATTGTAAATTAGTAGATTGTAGGTTGTTTTTTATTTCGGAATAAGACTCCATTCCCAATGGAACAATAGAGAATAGTGTTAAGTTACTTAGTTGCTTTTAGGGAAAGGCATTTTGGTCTGGGGTTCTTTGGACCTCACAAGGAGGTTCCCATCCCTGAGTAGGAGCCAGATGTTATCTCCCAAATAAAATAAATTTATTTTTGATAGTATGAAGAACTTAAATGATGCAATAAAGGATATGAAGATCACTAACAGTTTTGAAGACCTCTATTTTTTTATGCAAATTTCACAAAGTTGTGGTTTCAGCAGCTTGAGCGAGGATCAGAACATCTCATTAGCCACCAAAATATGGAAGATAAATGGTGAGTGGAAGACCCCTCCGACAGTTAGGCATATTGCTAAACTTTTTACTGCCATTGGAACATTTTTAGACAGTGATCAGAGGTGTAGTCCTCTATTTTTCCACCACTGCGGAGAGGTTCATGGCTAAAGGTTCTACCACTGCGAAGAATATAATTGTTAAAAGTTTCGATGGTGAGAAGGTTTGGAGTTCTGATCACCGACATTGCAGAGTATTTTTTCACTATGGCGCTGCCACTGCGGGGAATACAGTGACTAGAAGTTACGCAACGATGGAAAATATAATGATTAAAGGCATCCAATAAATCAAAGTCACCGCCAATCGGAGGGAATGGAAACTTCGACGTTGGAACTTAAAAGAACTAACGATCGACAGGATAGTCCCTTAAGGAGCCGAAACTGTGGAAGACAAGCAGACAAGGCTTCCGCGACCAAAGGAAAACTGCGATGATCGAAGGTTCAAGGGACTAACGATCGACGAGCTAGTCTACTAAAGAGCTGCAACAATGATAATATAACTGACTACGGCTTCCGATCAATGACAAGAAACTTTTCAATAGCGTGATGATAGATGAACACATCGGCGATCGGAGGGGATAAAGACTAACCGATGGTGAAATAGTTCACTGCGGAGCCACAATGGTGGAAGAAAGACAGACTATGGGTTCCGTGAGCAAATGAAAACTTCGGTATTGGAACTTGAAAGCACTAACTGTCGACGAGTTAGTCCACTAAAGAGCCGCAACGGTGGAATAAAGACAAACTATGGGTTTCGTGAGCAAATGAAAACTTCGGCATCGGAACTTGAAAGCACTTACCATCGGCGAGTTAGTCCACTAAAGAGCCACAATGGTGGAAGAAAGACAGACTATGGGTTTTGCAAGCAGATGAAAACTTTGGCGTCGAAATTCAGAATCACTAGCCGTCGACAAGATAGTTCAAGGGGTAGCCGCAACGACGGAAGAAAAACAAACTACGTCTTTCGCTAAATAAAAAAGTTCGCAAAGCGCAACAATAAAAGATCATCAGTGATCATAAAGACTTATTGTCGGTGAGTTAGCCCGCTAAGGAGCCGACACTACGGCAAGGATGAGGCTCGGAGGGCCGATGGAACAGAGGAAAAAGCCTTCGATTAGTGACGACGACTGAAAAATAAAGAAAAATTGAGGCCTGGGGCGCCGAAACTGTGGCAGCAGTCAGGCTTGGAGCACCGATGTGATAAAGGAAACAACATCCGAGCGACGATTGCAGCAACAAAGAAAAAGTCTTGGGCAGATTGAACAGGACTAGAAACTTCAGATAAATGTCGATACACTAGCTGTTGGTGGCAATTCCACAGCGAACTAGCAGTGGTGGTTATCAGCTATTACTTCAGTCATTAAAATTCACTTAGTGAACTAGATTTTTGCAGTAGATAAACAAATAGTTAGCAAGGGTTTGAAGCCCTAATCTGGAAAAGTTGTTACTTTCAATTATTTTTGTGTAAACAGATCGGTTTTTCAGGATCTGTAAATTTTGTAAAAGGCTATAAAGCCCATGATTATTTCATTAATAAAGGTTCGACTCTGGGGATTTATGACATTGTTCCATTATCAAGCGTCTCATCTGGTTTATTCTAAGTATAAGCTCTTTTGTTGTGATTTGTTCAACGATCTCTTTCTTTACTGTGTTTAGTGCCTGAATGTGCTTTAGGTAATTTTTAGATTTATTAAAGGGCCGATAGTTGTCATCCTATTGGTTATTTAGTGATATTTTATTTATAAACACCATCCTAAGCAGGATTTAGCCATTTATATGCATGTGTTATGTGTATAAGTCTGCCAGCCTGGTGAGTTTTCCATCCCTGCACCTTTTTGTCAAACTATTGAACAAGTTGTAACTAAAAGCCTTGTGATTGAGTGAGCTTCATGCATGTCTTGAGAGTGAGAGGTTATATAGGTTATCCGGCTTGATCCAATTCAGAAAAAACCCCAAAAATAGTTTAAGTTACCAGGCATCCTCAAGCTACAACCTAGAGGAGTTTCTTGGAGTGATAATAGGAGGAAGGAGATAAGGTGGAAGAAAATGCTATAGAGAAGATAAAGGAAAAGGAAGAATCACTAGAAATGATAGGAGGATAGAGGGTAAAAAAAATTAAGACCAATTACCTCCCTAAAGGATTGGTCCCATTGGAAATATTGTGTTGCTTAGATGAGTTTTCATCCAAGACAACCATTAAAGTATATTTTAATGATATTTAAGAATATAATTTGGGTGATCACACTGATCCTAAGGTCATGAAGTTGTCAAATACTTTATCCACTGAATAAAGAAAACAATACATAGAGTTTTATCTCTTTGCATGGGAGTGTGAAGAGCTAACAACATATGATCTAGACATCTTCCAGCATTATATTCATCTTAGAGAAGATGCCAAACCTTTTAGGTAGAAACAAAGACAAGTGAATCCTATGATGTGGCCTCTAATAAAAAAATAAATCCCAAATTTGTTCTAGGCCAAGATAACTATACCTACTAGATATTCTGAAAAGGTGGAATTCTTAGTCCTAGTGAGGAAGAAGAATGGATAAATCAGGTCATGTGTAGATTTCATAAAGATAAACATGGAATCACTCAAATATAACTACCCCTTTCCCAAAGTTGACCATATATTACAAAATGTGGTTGGATCCAAAAAAATGTCTATGTTAGATGGTTTTTCTGAATATTGAAAACTACTCTTACCACCTTGTGGGGTACTTTTGCACATCAAAGGATTCCATTTGGATTGAAAAATGAAGGGTAAAATTTTCAAATAGAAATAGATTTTTCCTTTACTAATTTCAAGGATCATTTCGTTGTAATTTACATTGATTATTTGACGGTGTATTCTAAGAAGGATGAAGATTAGTTACAACACTTAAAGAAGATCTTTACGAGATGTAGGAAATTTGGTATATCACTAAATCAAAATAAATCTTTCTTTAGAATGGAGGAAGGTAAACGTTTGGGTCATATTGTATCAGTTCATGGAGTGAAAATAGAAATTGACATATTAGAGGCCATTAATACCATCCCTTTCCCTAGACACAAGAAGGTTTTGTAGTCATTTTTTGTTACCATAATTTTCCTCAGAAGGTTTATTCCAAAATTTGCAGAGGAAATTTAAGATATGACCCAAATGTTGAAAACATATGCAGAAGTTAGATGGGGCGATAAGGCCAAAATATATTTTTCTTCTATAAATAAATATTTGGGAGAAGCCCTCATATTGACTTGCCCAAACTACAGAAAGGACTTCTTGATCTTCCCATTTGGCTCTGAGCATACGATAGATGTAGTCCTACTGCAAAAGAATGTCGATGGTTTTGAGAAACCTATTGTGTTCTTCAACAAAGATTTGAGATACAAGGAACTGAGATCCAATTATGGAAAAATAAGATTATTCCCTAGTCAAAGCCCTCAAAGAATATTAAAAATATGTATTGCAGGAACCAATACTTTATTTTATCCCACACATTAAATTCAAAGAGATATTGTTCCAACCTTAGGTATATGGAAGTCAAGGTAAATGGATCACCAAGGTTTAGGAATTTAATTTGGATACTAAGCTAACTAATTTGGTAAAAGGAAAAGTTTTAGTAAACCTAATGATAGAAACAAATATACAGGTCATTGGAGTTAACATGGTGTGTGCAGTTCAAGAATAATATTGGATTAGGTAGGTAAGTGATTATTTTCATACCTACTACTATCATCCTAACATGTATAATGACATTGTAGACTTGTTGGAAATTGGTATCTATCTCATAGGGATAGAGAAGTATTGAAGATATTTGAAAGTCAAATATTTGTATTGGAGAAATCTTGAAGGCCTTTTTCTCAAATGTTTGTTGGAAAATTAAGTTGAAACAGTGGTCAAAGAGATGCATTAATAGATTTGTGGGTGGAATTTTGCAACAAAAACAACATCTCGTAAAATTCTCAGGTTTGGATATTATTGGCCCACCTTGTTCTCTAATGTGCATAACGTTTTGAGAAATTGTGCCTCCTATTAAACCTTTTTTGGGAAACAAAAAATGCCAAACCTTCCCCTGGAACTTGTTCAAGTTGAAGAAACTTTCTAACAATAAGGTATATAATTTATTGGGGAGATTTACACCCTATATAGTAAACAACATAGTTGTATCTTGACTACAATTGATTACTTTACCAAATGGGTAGAAGTAATACCTTCTAGATAGGACAAGGACCTCATAGTGATTAAGTTTCTTGAGAGGAAAATGTCCTATCTAGGTTTGGTTTCCCTAAGATATTTGTGATTAACAATTCCATATCCTTGAGTTACATTAGGAATATTACCTTTCGTAAAAAAATCAATATCCTCTTAAGTCATTCCTCCAACTATTACCCTGAAGGAAGTGGTCAAGCCGAATCTACCAAAAAAACCTCATGGAGATCATAAAGAGGAATTTGTCTAAAAAAAAGAAGTCATGGGATTCTTAATTGAGATATTCCTTGTGTGATGATATAATATATACAAAAGGGACATAGGCAAATCTCCTTTTTATCTGGTCTATAGGTTTGATATTTCCTATACAGTTAGAGTTGTAAGCCATGATGATGTTGTAGGATTTAATTGTGGAGCCTAACAAAATTATGAGGAGAGTGAACCAACTGGTGGAATTGTCAGAGAAAAGAAACATAGTGTACTAAGATTTCAAGGGATATCAATAAACATCAAGGTTTTCTTTGATAAGAAGGGTATACATAGAGAATTAGTCAAATGGGTTATGGTTTTGATTGGGATAAGAGGCATGGAGTTCTTACAAAACATGAAAAGTTTGATAACCTTTGGCTTGGTCCTTTTGTGATTGAGAAAATCACAGGTCTATCTCCCACCACTTTCCATCTTATAGATATGGAAGGGAAAATTCTTGAATACCTTGTCAATGGCAATTTCTTGGTGTCATTTTAAAAAATATGAGATAAAATGCACATACCATTTGTTATAGTTTCCCTTTTTGTCTGTTTTGTTTTACCCAAAGCATCAAAATAGAGATTCTACCTGCTCCATTGAGAAAATATATCTATGTATGCAATCATCATTTTGTTCCTAAGAGGTTTCTCTTGTAAGTGCTCAAAGTTTTGACTAACAGTGGAATTTAATCCATGTCCTAATGCATAATGCATTGGTATGCTTACCTGATATATATTACTTGGGTTCTGACACCTAACATGGATGATTTACTTGGTGTCCTCTTTTTCAACCCCCTAAGGCCCCAAATAAATCTACAAAAAACTCCTACGTGAATGAATGGGATCATATTGTGCATCTCCTAATCAAATATCTAGGCCATTCATGGTGGTAAAGGTGCATGGTAATATAGTAAGGGAAATTGTGCATGAATGACAAATATTAGGCCTAACAAATCCTAGAAAATGATATTGGGAATTCATGGTGGTAAATATGCATGGCAAGATAAATGAAGGGTGCATGCACGAATAATGAAGATTAGACCATGCAACTCCCAGCATAACATCTAGGCCATTTGTGGTGATTGATTTAAAGGATGGAACAAAAAGGGGACCCATGAATTAATGGTCATGATTAGTTCAAACATTTTTTGATGAGACATCTGGGTCATTTGTGGTGATTTAGTTGCATGATAGAATGGAAAGGGGACCTATGCATTAATGATTAGGATTGATTGGTCATGTTGATTATGGTCGATTAGGGATGTTTGTTGTTAGGATATTTAGACACTTAGGAGTTAGTTAAGATCAATTTGTGTAATATATCCGTTAGGTAAAAGTGTGTTTCTTTA
Source organism: Pseudotsuga menziesii (assembly GCA_001517045.1). Classification (NCBI taxonomy): domain Eukaryota; kingdom Viridiplantae; phylum Streptophyta; class Pinopsida; order Pinales; family Pinaceae; genus Pseudotsuga; species Pseudotsuga menziesii. The sequence goes on from LPNX010624846.1 coordinate 178,133, forward strand.
GTATGCATTAGTATGCATTTGTAAATATTCTAATCCAATGGTCACAATATGTTCTAGACATAAAGTGATCCGACAGTTCAACTTCTCTTAGATCATACCTACCATTGATCTGTGGCTTAACACCTGATTGGTTTATGATCTCTATTTAAAGAGCATAGAGGGTCCTTGGCTAGTTGATCGATTATGAGAAGCTCATGTAACTTTCTTTCTTTTGCATAATAAATTGCTCCAAGTAGCTATTTGGCTGGGGCCATGGACTGTTTCCCTCTCGAGGGTTTTAATCACGTGACAAACATCGGTGTGTTGATCTGTGATATATTTATGTGAAGCAGTTTCTCAAGGTGTTTGGTCTTTTGGGAGTACCCTGTGTACCTGAACATGATATCGGAGCGTTTATGAAGAGCTGCTTTCAGTTTTGATCTAGATCTAGAACCAGTGTTGTCGAAACTTTGAAAGGGTTTCTGGTTATGGATTTTTTGTGCATTTTTGGGCTATGGGCATTGTTCCATTGTGTCCGGAGTGCCATTTCCATTGAGAAATAGTTTTTGTTTCATCAAAAACTGTTTCCATTTGTTCAAGAAACACCCATTTTGATAAATCTAAAGGTATAATGTTACAGCAACAAATTTATTTTTTTAAATCTCTCATATTTTATCAGTTTTATTATTATATCTTTACTATTTTAGTCTCAGATTGTTGCCTTCCCTGGCTGCGTATGCTCTTTGCCATGCACCTTGCGTGATCGCGGAGAATTAGAAACAGTAAGGGAAAGTTTTTTTCCTTGTCTTCTTGGCTACATATGCTCTTTGCCATACACCTTGTGTGATCATGACAAATCAGAAATAGCGAGAAAAATTGAAAAAGTAGACTTTCTGGGTAAGCTAACCAAGATCTAACCCCAATGTGTCGAATTTTTTTTTTTGGTTTTTCTTTTGTGATTTGCAGAGAAAAAAGGAAAGCACGGAGAACGAGAGAGAAGAGTAAAGAAAAAAAAACCCCTTCTTCTTTCCATTCTTTTACGTACCTTTTAAACTTAGCTCAGTTGGTCCAAAGTTGTTTTATTCCTTAATAAGTCTTGAGTTCAAGTCTTATTAAGCTACTTTTTAGTGTATGCAATTTCTATTTTCAAGTTACTTTATTGTAAAAGTGCATCTCACATAAATAAAATAAAAATAAAAGTGAGTCACTTAAGTCTTTTAATTTATTGCCGCACTATTTAAAAGTAACATTATTGTAAAAGTGAACCTCACTTTTTCAACAAAAGTGATTCACTTCAAAGCAACTTTATTGTAAAGTGATTGTCAAGGGTTGATCTTGGGAAGAGGGGGGTTCTTTTTTTTAGTTGGTCAAATTAATATTTGCCACGTCACTATTGGGGACATCTTCAACATTTTCTTTGATCAATGATAACTTCATCATCCAGAATCAGTTTTCAGTGCCGTTTTTTTTAAAACCACATATTTTTTTGAGCTCTTTGCATCTAGATAGTTAGTTTCTATTATTTCAGCCATTATTTTACAATATGGTGGCCCCTTGTGATATTATACTTTCAAGTTCTAACTATTTCTCATGGAAATCCCGTATGGGGGATGTTCTGCGAAGTACGGGACTTTTCAGGATAACCTTAGGGAAAGAAACAGAACCCACTGATGATGATAAGAAAATTAAATGGGAAAATAGATGTGATGAAGCTTGTGGATTGATTGGGATGCCAATCTCTATTGATATGTGATTCCACATATTTGAAATTGATGAACCTGATAAAGCTTGGGAAAAGTTGGAATCTATGTTTGGTAAACACAATGAAATTCGAGGTCATCAACTCGAGAATGAGTTAATTTCTTTGAATCCAAATGATTTTTAACGCATTCAAGACTATTTATCTAATTATAAAAATCTTATACTCTTATGTGCAGAATGCAAGATTAAGAAAGAAGACAAACAATGTATTTATCATATTCTTTCCAAACTTGGACCTGCCTATTATGTTTTTGTATCTACATTCTACTCCATGAAAGAATCCTTTACTGCAGCTAGCTATCAAGAGCCTAGTCTTGAATCCTTTTGTGATTCCTTAATTATAGAGCAAGATAAGCTCATTCATCTTGGAATAATTAACAATGCAGATACATCTGGGAAAGCCTTATTGTCCCAACAGAAAGAAAAGTCCAAGCCTCCCAAGAAATAGAATTTTCACAATAATAAGCCAAACAACAAGAGTCCCAAACCCTCTCAGTCAACTCCTTCTTTAAAAAATGACAAAGGATTCAAGCAAAAAGGAAAGAAGACTGAGCGTCATTGCAATTTTTGTGGGAAACATAATCATGATGAATCTAAGTGTTTCAAGAAGATGGTAGCCTTGGAAGCAGCAATGAAGAAGCACCACATCAGCATAGATTCGTCTTCAGAATATAACTCTCATGGACATGCACTTTGTGCTTCTGGTTACTCTTATACTGCATCTTCTTCTTCTACTTCAAATGAATGACTCATTGATTCTGGAGCATCTTATCATATGGCTAAGGATCAAGCCATATTTTCTACTATGCAAGAATGTAACACCAAACAAATATTTGTTGGTGATGATAGATCTCTAAGTGTTGTAGGATCTGGAACAGTTCCAGTAGAAAATGGTCATTTCAGTGATGTACTATGTGTTCCAAAAATTTCCAGCAATTTGTTATCAGTCTATCAAATTACTCATTCAGATGAAGGTAAAACTATGAATTTTACACCTCACCAAGTTGTAATCAAGGATTTTAAAAATCCTCAAAATGTCCCAGCTACTGGAACTGTTGATGATATTACTAGGTTGTACAAATTTAACAACTTTGGGTCATCACCTTTTCCTTCAATTTTTGTTGCTCATAGTGATAACTTGAGAAAATTTTGGCATGAGTGATTTGGTCACTTAAATTATCGCTCATTGCAACAAGTATGTAAAGACAATATGGTGACTAGTCTTCCAATGGTATCTTGCAAGGATGGTGTTTGTTTTGGTTGTGTACTCGGAAAACATCATCAGGACATTTTTGACAAATGTGCCTCTTGGCACACCTCGGTTCCTTTAGGGCTTGTGCATAGTAACTTGTGTGGTCCTCTTCCTCTTCCATCTTCATCCTTTTCTGGTTTCAAATATTTCTTAACTTTCATTGATGACTACTCCAGATGCACTTGGGTTTACTTCCTAAAACTTAAGAGTGAAGTATTTAACATATTCTTGGCCTACAAGGCCCTCGTTGAAAAACAATCTGGTCATCAAATTATTAAGTTAAGATCTAACAATGGATGAGAATATGTTAACAACCAATTCACTACTTTTTGCACTGAACAAGAAATCCAACAACAACACATTGTTCCATATACACCACAACAAAATGGTGTAGTTGAATGGAATAACTGCACTTTAAAAGAAATGGATAATTGTATGATCCAATCTAAGGGACTACGTCTTCAATATTGGGCTGAGGCCATAAATTGTGCAAATTACATAGTTAATCACACACCCACTAAATTTTGACAAGGTATAACATCGTTAATCACACACCCACTAAATTTTGACAAGGTATAACATCGAAAGAAGCATGGAGTAAAATTAAACCAGATGTAAGTCACTTCCGCGTGTTTGGTTGTGAAGCATGGGCTCACATTCCAGATAAAAAATGGAATGCATTGCAGCCTAAAAGTGAAAAGCACATATTTGTTGGATATTCTAAAGATGTAAAAGATTATAGACTTATTCAACCCCATTCACATGATATAATCATTAGAAGAGATGTTAAATTTAATGAAAATCTCTTGGCCTGCAAGCCTAACTTGGTGGGTGTTCCATCTTTGGCCTACGAGCCTGTTTCGGCGATTGTGCCTTCTTCTTCTTCTTCCAAATTCCTTGACAGGTTTCCAACTCCAGTTTTTGATGATGATAGTGAGGATGAAAATCCACCTCCGCATGCTCATGTTCCTCAAATTGCACCAGCACCAATACTTCCTCGATGGGTCCGTTCAACATGTGAAGTAGTTGGTGATCTTATCGGTGATCCTAGAGAGCAACGTCGAACACATTCTCAGTTTCAATGAGCCTCTTCTCTGTTGGCTCAAGTTTCCAAGAATCATGATCCAAATTTTTTTGTAGAAGCTTCAGGAAATCCATATTGGGATGCAGCTATGGATGAAGAATATCATTCCTTAATGGCGAATGATATTTGGGATCTTGTTCCTCTTCCAAAAGGAAAAAAACTTGTCAGATGTAAATGGATCTATAGAACTAAGTATGCATCAGATGGAAGTGTTGAAAGACTTAAGGCAAAGTTATTTTCCAAAGGTTTTTCCCAAGTTGAAGGGATTGACTACAATGAAACCTTTGCCCTTGTAGCAAAAATGAACTCCATCCGCCTTGTTCTTTCCCTTGTAGCCTCACATAATTGGGAATTCCATCAAATGGATGTCAAGTCTACCTTCTTACATGGTGATTTACATGAGGAAATTTACATGGAACAACCTCCTGGATATGTTTAGAATAACTCTAGCCTTGTTTGCCTTAAGAAATCCTTATATGGCCTTAAGCAAGCTCCTAGAGCTTGGTATGCCAAAATGGATAGATTTCTCCTTGACATTGGTTTTTCTAGATACCATTCTGACCCCAATGTCTATACCAAGAAAGTAGGAAACCATCTCATCATACTTGTTATTTATGTTGATGATCTTATCCTTATTGGTAGTGACCCTAAACTTATAACCCATGTGAAATCCAGTATTAAGCAAAATTTTGAAATGTCAGACTTAGGACATTTGCATTATTTTCTTGGTCTCCAAGTCTTGCAAACCAAAGAAGGAATATTTATTTTCCATTCTAAGTATGCTTGTGACCTTCTTTGTTGCTTCCACATGGAAGATTGTAAACCAGCCCCTTCTCCCTTTCAGTCTGGAGTCAAACTTTCTACCACTTGTACTTCCCCTAAAGTAGATGACACCTTGTATCATCAACTTGTTGGTAGTCTTTTATACTTGACTCATTCCTGTCCTGGACTTTCCTTTATCGTTGGTCGTGTTGCCCGTTATATGCAAACTCCTCATGAAAGTCACTGGAAAGCAGCAAAAATAATACTTCAATATATTCGAGGTACAATTCAGTTTGGGATTCATTACAGTATGGGGGGGGGAACCTTTTTTGGTTGGTTTCATTGATTCAGATTGGGCCGGCGATCCTGATGATCAAAAGTCTACTGCAGGTTATGTTTTCAGTCTAGGATCTGGACCTGTCACTTGGGCTTGTAAGAAACAACAAGCTCTTGCTCTTTCTTCAGTAGAAGCAGAATATCAAGCTACAGTTAATGCCAGTTAGGAAGCTTTATGGTGTCAACAGATCCTTTCAGAGTTTGTATTCGAGCAGTAACAACCTACTCCACTTTGGTGCGACAATAAAAGTTCCATCAAGCTTACCAAAGATCCAGTTCTACATAAGCGCAACAAACACATTGAGCTACACATGCACTTCATCAGAAATCTTGTTCATGATAGTGTTATTGAAGTTCTCTATTTCCCTACAGATGATCAAGTTGCAGACATCTTCACCAAGTCTCTTACAAAAGTGAATTTTTCTAAACTTTGGTCTATGTTAGGAGTTCAGGAATGTGTCCTTAAGGGGGGATAGTCTCTAATGCCTCCTTCCTTCTCCTAATAGTGTCACTTTTGTAAATCCTTCTATCCTATCCCAAGTTGTTCTTAAGGGGGGATGTTAGGATATTTAGACACTTAGGAGTTAGTTAAGATCAACTTGTGTAATATATCCGTTAGGTAAAAGTGTGTTTCTTTAGTATGCATTTGTAAATATTCTAATCCGACGGTCAAAATATGTTCTAGAAATAGAGTGATCCGACGATTCAACTTCTCTTAGATCATACCTATCATTGATCCATGTCTTAACACCCATTTGGTCTATGATCTCTATTTAAAGAGCATAGAGGGTCCTTGGCTAGTTGATTGATTATGAGAATCTCATGTAACTTTCTTTCTTTTGCATAATAAATTGCTCCAAGTAGCTATTTGGCTGGGGCTATGGACTGTTTCCCTCTCGAGGGTTTTAACCACGTGACAAACATCAGTGTGTTGATCTATGATCTATTTGTGTGAAGAGGTTTCTCAAGGTGTTCGGTCTTTTGGGAGTACCCTGTGTACCCGAACATTTGCATTCACAAGAGCCATGTGATAAGTTCAAAAGTGTTACCTCTGCAAATGGCCATGATTAAATCCCCCACTTGTTTGAAAATGAATATGGACAACTCATGCTGGGGGGTTTCTTTGACACCAAATGATTTCTCTATATATTTATCAAAGCACCCAAGATTCATTGAGAAAGTGAATATACAACTCGAGATATCATCAGAATAATTAGATTCTTTTATTTTTCCAACTAAGGTTGAATCTATTAACAGGACCTGGCCATTTAAAAGAAGTAATTCACTATTTATGGAAAGTATCTTTATACTCCTGCTCGGATTATTCCCCAACACCTCCGCAATCACCAATTAAAGTGCAATCTATGCCTGATTATTTTGGTTTAAATGGAATTTAGACATACAAAAAATAATTGTGAATGTTGCTCTCAAAAGAATACTGATGCTATTAATTGCTCTCTTTCTCACTAAAATATGGTAAGGAAACCTAAAACATCCAGAACATGAATTACCATAGAACATTTCCCACCATATCCTGCTTGTGTATCCACATCAATTATTTAGCTAATTTCTTTAAAAAAATTTGCCCATCTATGTGAATTTCCCTTCATTGTGTTTAGTCTGTTGAACTTAGTTTCTTGCAAAAGGATTGTATGCCATTCATGCAATATACCCCCCAGCTCCTGTTCAAGTAATCATTGACTATCCTCTAGCTGAAATCCATTATGACTAAGAGAAAGAACAATTCCTTTGAGAGTTCCTCATCCTGAGCTACCTTAGTAAGGTAACATTCAAGTCCAGTGCTAGCGATGTCTCATTGCCATAATAAATGGTCTTCGTATATTTATGGGCTATTGCAACCATGCCTAGAACCACAAAATACTTGGTCTGATAGCTCATATAGTTTTACCTCATCAAGTTATTGTGTCCAAAATCCACCAACAAGTTTTGGCCATTTGGGATAAATTAGAACTTGATCCCTGTTGTTTTCCCTTTCCCTGAATTTATTCAATTATGTGCCAAGAATTTTAACCCATCTACCTCGGATATCACCACCGATGAAGGTCAAAATAACATGTTCCACTCTCAAGGCCCTATATCGCCCAAATGATGGGCACCTTCTCAATGGGTGAAGTAGTATCCTTAAAAAATCAATCTACTTGGTATAGTAGGATGAATTAACCTCATAAATATAAGATGTTTGAAAAATGGGGACTTGAATATATTGTCCCTATAAATTCTTTTTCCTCAGCTGGTCACATCTTTATTTTAACAACAATTCATTATTTTAGTAAATGGTCAAAAGTAATTTCTTTGAAAAATGAAAAAGACAAACAAGTCATTTCATTCATGGAAAACACCATTTTCTCTTGCTTTGGTATTCCACTTAGCATTGTCACAAATAATGGTCTTGCTTTCATTTATGCCAAATTTACTCAATTCTACAACAAATTTAAAATCAAACACTCATACTCTTGTTCTTATTATCCACAAGGAAATGAACTTTTGGAGTCAACAAATAGATAACCAATCAAAATATTAAAAAGGATCGTAGCAAATAAACCTTGTCAATGGAATATTTAGCTTCCTTATGCCTTATGGGAAGATAGGACTATTTCAAAAGCTACTACAAGAGTCACTCCTTTTCAATTACTCTATGATCAAGACACATTCATGCCTGTAAAATTATAGTTAGCTTCCTACAGTCTTGCATTCCAACAAGAATAGTTATAAGAATCACACTTGAAACAACAATTTTACACCATGTTGGCCTTAGAGGTACACCATGAATGCTTTAAACAACATCAGAAAAAGTCAACAAATAGTAAATAGATACTTTGACAAATGTGCTAAAACTGCAACATTCGAAACATGAGAGAAAGTTTTGTTATGGGATTCATCTCATACAGGAAAAGGGAAAACATAATAAGTTCCAAAATCTTTGGATAGGACCTTATACAGTTTCCTCTGTAGTTGGAAATAACTCATATTTGCTTAAATACGAAGACAACAGACTCCTAGCATACACTACCAAAGAGTCTCATCTTAAACATTATTATGATCCACCATAGGATCATATTAGTGCTTAAATGTTTGAATTTTGATTTTTCTTGTAATTTTGTTTTGTTTTGTTCTGTGTTTGTTTTGTTGTTCTCACTTGCTTTTCATTTCTTCAATTGTTGTTTTCTAAATTGTCAAGGGTTGCATTTTGTGAAGCTTTGTTTTATGTCACCATCATGATTCTCATAGAACTGCTATAGTGTTACACCATTTGTGATTAGAATTTTCATCATGGACCATAGATACAATTGAGCTGTTTGGTTAGAATTAATTATTAATAATTGTTTACTGCAACTAAATGAATACTATAATTGAGTTATATGAAAAATCAAATGTGTTTCTTGAAAATCAATGATTTTTTCATTAGCAGGTTTTAATGTATTATCTTTTCTTGATATTCAATTTTTCACTCAAGAGGTTCCTTACTAAAAATAATTGTTTCCATCCATGTCTTTTCTTATGCCTCTCCCTTCTCTACCTAATCGTTCTAATTTGCATGAAACCAACTAGTGACTTACGAATTCTATTATACTATTTTCCCAATCACCCAATGATATATATTCATCCATATTCATTATGCAAAACCAGAGATTCAAGGTTCAAACTGTCACATATTCCTCCTAGTGAATTTGCCAATGTTGATACAATTCTACATCTATTAATATTTTTGCGAAGTATTGAGAAAATTCAAATCTATGAGAATTGCTTCTCAAGTAGATCTAGGAGGTAGAACAATATTCACTATTAATGTGTTTGACAAAATATGCAAGACAACAACAAAGAGACTGAAAAAACACATATGAAAGGTGCTAATATCTAACCATTATATTACAAAACACCTTGTAGATGTGAATGATACATATTTATAGTAAATTGGAGACAATTCATGAGCCCTTGGTGGCCATGTGAATGCACCCAAGTGTCAGGATAGGTTTTAACCCCTAACCCCCCTAGGTTGACCAATAGGATTTGAAATCTATCCAAACAGTCACGAACCCATGTGTGAGTAGGTGTGAACAGGTCAGAAGCATGCCTGGGTCATAAATGAGGGAAGGAAAGCATGGGTGAGTGGAGGAATCTTTAGGAGGCAAATAAATGCCAAGGAGACCACACAAAGCCACATTCACACACACTAGCACCCCTAGTCAAAGATGGAAGTGGTTTACAATTAATGCACAGTCTGAAATGTCAGGATGTTCAAACTAGAGTGCCTCAACTATCATTTAATGAGACAAAACCACCTATTTGACTAGTATTGATCAGTATAACCTAAGTTAGACCATAGAACATAATCACAAGGAAAATGATTATGTATGGTAGGTAGATGATCATGGTACTAAGGTATATTATTTCTCCAACACCCCCCTTAATCCTAACTTAGTACACCACGTGATTTATTAAGGCCTTGACAACTAAGGCACAATTCACCTCTTACAACAAAATTTTGTTGATCCATGTAACTGAGGTAAGGAGGAAAACCTCATGGGACAAAACCCCCCCCTCAAGAATGGATACGGCATAGAAACAAAAATATGTATACACTCCAAATTAAATGAGTATGTTTGGAGGAATCTTCTTCTTGGGAAGAAGTGGAATGTGCTCAACCAGCTCAGGAACAACTGCATGATGAATCCTCAGATAATGTAGAACAACTGAAATGCATTGATAGGAGAGCGAATGGTGCTCTTCAGACTTGAAATTCGAACCAAACATGATTCCATTCCCAAAAGAGACTTGAAGTGCTTGAGAATAGGTGACCCCAAGCGAGTCATAAGGATCTTGAAGTATCAACTTTGAAAGAAGGTTGTAATCAACTCCAAGAAGGTGCGCCATTGTGATGGCAAAGGCTTCTCTATCTTCACATGAACTTGAAGGAACTCTACTAGTCATGGTGGAGGAATACATGGGAAAAAGAATGTGAAGTAATGAGAGATATTCACTTGACATCCAAACCTCTCCATATTTCGAACCAATACTCTCATGTGAAGAAAACCCATCTTCTAGAGAAGGCTCACTATGAACATCAACTAGCAATACATCTTCACCATTCGTAACATAACACATGAGGAGAAGTACATAGAATGGATAGATAATTGTTTAGTAGTAGTGATGGTAGAAAATAGTATGCTATCTTCATGAAAAATATCTTCTTGACAAGGATAGGAAGCCACATAGGAAGAAACTTGAGTTGGATCATTTGCTGAATCTCTGGCTGTTTCTTCTTCTTCATTTCAAACAACTTCTTGAGAAATGCATGAGGTCGAGGTCATAGGAGGAAGAACACATAAGGAGGTGCTCATTCTGCATGCCAAGATCACATCTTCTTTCTGCATGCCAAGATATTCATTTATATTTCTCCAAAGCATTAACTCCACCACCGTGTCCACTACTACGTTGATTTACAACCCCAAGACTATAGTTCATACCACTCCAAAACGCATTGTGACATCTGATTACCATGCAATTCATAAACCCCAACAATGGTCTCATGGACTTATGATAAAGCCATAATTCATGGCATATTTAATATGGCATGAATGGCTTATAATATATCATCAACATTATATACAAGAACCTTAATAAACATATGGTCAAGATTTAACTTTGTCATAAGACTTATACAATACAAAATAAAAATATAAATTTTAAGTACGGGTTTAAACTAAATCAAGGTATTAAGACCATAAGTAATAATGGTAACCAATATAGATGTAGGTATAAATAACCCAGCCTTGCGTAAATGATAAACGCTAACCACCGTAATAAGAGATGCTAAGATAGGACTTTGGTCCTGTAGTCTTCAACGAAATAACAAAGTTTAGCATAGGTGGTATGACTTTGTTTTAAACTGTTACCACAAGTCTTCTATCATCTAGTGCACCTAGACAAGGAAGAGATGCATTATTTCTATAAGAACTAATTAAACCCTACAGGGACAAGTAAAACCAATTACCTCTCGAGGTTTTTTTACAAGGGATACAAGTCCCGCCACTCCACCCCTTAACGATATAAGTTAAGTCGGGATTGTCCATAAAACCGTAACCAAACCTTATAAATAATAAGTAAGCAAATAAATGTACATACATACATGTAAATACATGATAAGAAGCAATCAATGAACATGCATAACCATCTAACTTAGATTTAAGTAACATAACCATAACATAGAATTACATTACTAACCACATCGCAGAAAACATCTAGAAGAAGGTAAGAACAACTTACAACAATTCAGTTTAGTGAACAAGGTACGACACATTCCACATAAGCTAAGATAATTTCTAGTTCAAGTAGTAATTAACTAGCCTAATACTTTTTATTTTTTTTTTCAAATTTTGGGGACATTACAGTAAGAACTATGAGCCTCGAAACCTCTCATCCTTGATGAAATGAAAAACGTTTCCTCCTTGTTGGTATGGCCTCGTTTGGAGTTTACAAGGGTTCATACAAGCTTATTCGATGTTATGGTAAATATTCTAAATTTTTGCCTCTAAGAAGTTTACTGTTACATATGGAAAATGATGGTTCTGAAGCCTCAAGGTTAACAAAATTAGTTTAGAAAAACATTGTTTTCTTATTATAGACCATGGCTCTGAACATGTTTAAAAAAAAATTCCCATGGGGTATGAATATGTTTAAAGAAAAATACTAAAACATGTGTGCATGGACTTTTGAACTTGAAAATTGAACAAGTAATTGTTCTTGTTTGGCGGATTACTTAAAATTAGAACTGAGTGCAACACACACAGTAACATTTGGATCCTACTATGGGACATGTGCGTCATATGGTCTATAGTAAAAGAGAGCATGCAAGAACCATATAATATCTAGTTTCAATCATCTGTAAAACCATCTCAACTTGAAAAGCTAACCTTAGTAGAAAAAAATATTGTAAAAAGTGAGCGAACCATTAAGTTTGTAATATCTCAAATTTTGGACCTAACACTAATAGGCATGTGCCTATTGATTACGATGATTATCTTGATGTTTTACTTTTATATTGGGTCAAAGACCCCACTGCATATGAACATGATGATTTGTCTTATATATTGGACGTAAGCCAATTATTGATGATATATGTATATGCTTGTTTGTGTTGGGCATGGACCCTGAAGCACATGATTGACAAGATGTTTTGTGTTGAGTGAGGAGCTCTGGAACACTTGAGTGATTGATAAATTGTGTTGAGCAAGAATCTCTGGAGCACATGAGTACTTTTCTTTGTGTTGAGTGATAAGCTTTGGAACACACGAGAATATAATTGGATGTTTTGGGCATAATCCCTCGAGCCTTCCATGTTGATGTTGAGCATAATCTCTAAAGCATCGTATCCTTTCCCATTGTATCCCTACGTGTATCGTACAAGTATATCCTGGCATTTAGTGTTGAGCGAAAGCTTTGGAATTTCACTATGTTTGTAACTCCCTCCTATAGGTGTTGAGTATGGGCTCTCGTAAGCACTAGGGTTACTGAAAAGAATTTAATAACTTTCGAGTGAAAATGACTCGAGAAAAATATTGATCACATCATACTTATTTATAAGTGATTAAATGAAATTTTGAATTTCTGTATTCTCATCAAAGTACTGAAGAGCTACCACATTATACGAGGGAAATCCAACATGCAAGGACGTTCAGAGTTGTCTAGCCTAGTAGACCTGAGCCACCTATCTACTTGATCATAATGAAGAAGTGTCATTAATTCTAGCAATCATGGTACATGATGCCCAAAAGACAAATATTAACAAGTGTTATAATACTATGTATTTTATACATAGTACGTATAAAGAATTAATTATGATTAAATATATAATTAAATAAAAGAAATAAGGGAAGCTCCATCAATTATTATTTATTATTAAAGGATTAATAAATAATATAGTGCCTATGAAAGTTTAACTAGGAACTAGGTAAGAGTTCCTAAATTAAGTATTGAAAATTATCCCAGTAATTAAAAAGGGTTAAATCAAGAAATCAAGGATTTCTTGATTTAACTGTCCCTTTGACTGAAAAGTCTATTTATAAAGACTCAAACCAAGAAAAGGATTGGGGGTTCTGATTTTTATCTTTGGAGAATTATTATTCTGCTTGCCTTGGCTCTCAAGTGTTTTCTTGGAGAAATTTTCCCCACAAGGAAAAGAGGATTGATTTAGAACTAAATACCAGTTAGGAAACCCTACCTTAGGATATCTAAGCTACTTGCATGTTGGAGTCCATCTCGAGGGGATCTAGATTAAAACCAGGAACGGTTCCGGGTCATGGTTGGGTGGAACATGGTAGTTCCCACGTGATTTGGTCATCAAACAAAGGTTAGATCTGCATTGAATTGTTAATGCTGGTTATTTGAGTGTGTAGGTTTAGCCATTAACAGAGCTTCAAATTCAGGTATGAAACCCTTGACTTCCTATTCCATTTTCCTAGAATAACTGTTGTTTATACTAGGTAGATGATTTCAATTCATATACTAACCTTGCTGATTTGATTCTCTGGTTAATAATCGGTTAGGGTCTGTATTCTTAAAATGCTAACCCTAGGTTGTAAGTTTTAATATATGCTGTATATTACATGGTTTGTATCCTTAAGATTGTTTTTGTATTATTCCAATTATATAGTTTATGCTAACTATAACTAGGTTTTGTTATCAGTAGTGTAATTATTTATTCCTTTGGTTTTAGTACTCTGCTGACATATTACATTTGTCAGCAAAGGCTTGTTTCAAGTTTTAAATAAAACTAGTCCAGCAGTAAATAAACCAGAATGCTAAATATGACTATTTAGTAACATAACTAGAATATAAATTAAATTCACTAAGAACAGATTATATCTAAAACAAATCTAATCAAATCATAAGGAACTTTCAATGTGTGTATCCATATTACAAATTAATTTTAAAATACTCCACATACATCAAACAACATTATGTTACAAGAAATAAGACTGGAATTGGCTGCTAGAAAAATTGGAAATAAGAGTGAACAACTGGTGCAACAGATGGCTATCAAGGGCTGGAAGTCTAGTATTGATTAAATTAGTCATCGAATCAATTCCAGTATATTGGATGGAATTGGCATGGATTCCCAAGTCAATTTTGAAGAAGACAAAGAGAATTTGCACAAATTTCCTATGGATAGGAAAGAAAGAACAACAATTTATCCCTTGGGTAAAATGGGACCAAATTACAAAACCAAAATCACTGGGAGGATGGGGTGTAAAAAATATCTTTTTCTTTGCAAAGGAACTGGCTGCAAAAGTAGGATGGTGGCTCATCTCAACCCAAAGCTTATGGACATAAGTCATCATCCAGAAATACATATCACCAACTCCTCTTTTGGATTGGATCAAAGACATGCGCAATACAAACCTTCCAACTAAATCAATCATTTGGAAACCGTTATGCAAATATTTCCCACTCATTTCTGGAAGACTAGTTTTGGAAAATAGGGTATGGTACAAAAGTTAGAATTGGCACGGATCCATGGAGAGGGTGCTCAAAAAATCACTTACTTCCACTACAACTAATACAGTTGATTCATCAAAAGGGTTTTTTTTCACCTGAATCAAATAACAAACCCTAACTCAACAACTCTTTGGCATCAACGATGGAAGAAAATTCAGGACTTAGAACTACCAGATCAATGGTGCAAGACATGGGATCATTACATTCTTGCTCTGCACTCCTCACATATTTGTATAACTAACAAAGTAGATGAGATGATCTGGGAGCATGCACAACATGGGTAGTACACACCTAAAACTGGATATCAACAACTCTGCTTACATCACTATTAGGAAAATTAGAAGTGGTGGTGGGTAGGTATTTGGAAGCTCAAATGCCCCTTGAAGGAAAAAATCTTCACATGGTGCACTCTTGCAAATAAAATCCACACCTGGGACCATCTCCAAAAAATACAAATTGTAGGATCTGATTGGTGTAGTCTTTGCAAAGACAACGAGGAAAGCACAAACCACCTATTCCTAAATTGCAATTTTTCCAAGCAAGTTTGGGAGCAGTCACAACATATCACTTCCTCCAGTTTAAAATGGGAAGACCCCACATTGGAATATGCATGTAAAAGTTGGTCAACTTCTCCCCGAACTACTCAGATAAGAGCCCTTCCACTTCTCCACATGTAGGGAATTCGGCTAGCGAGAAATAAAGTCATCTTCCATGAAGAATCCAGCTCTCCAGAAAAAGTAGCCCGATAAGGACTAGATATTATTTCTTACTTCCCTCAAACAAAAAACAACCCCACTCCAAGAATCATCATTCCTGAGCAGCTGGAAAAAAACACCCCTTGGGCTTATTTTGATGGTGCTTCTCAAGACTTGAACTGTGGAGCTGGAGCCACTCTCTCCCTAACCCAACACCACCACTTTAAAATATCTATGGGTCTAGGATCTAGAACAAACAATTATGCTGAACTCATGGCTTTGAAGCTTCTCCTATGCCTTGCAATTGAAAGAAATTGCAGAAATTTACAAATTTTCGGTGACTCAATGGTTGTTATAAACTGGATCAATAAAACAAAGAGATGCATAAACACCTCTCTAGATGCACTTGTTTAAGAAGTTAACATAATTCTTGCAAATTTTGATTTCCTTTTGCTCAAACATGTCTACAGGGAGCGGAACATGGAAACAGACAGACTCTCAAAGGAAAGAATAATCTTGGTGTGGGGAACATGGAAAATCGTAGAAAAAAAGGAGACAGAGGTCTATGAATACTATCATAGGCCATTTTTGGATCTACCACAATATAAAGATATTTTGTAGTTCAATTACAAAATTGGACAGGTCTTATGGCTTAAACAAGAAGTTCACAACACATCTCCTTCAGTTTTTTTCTCATGACAGGAGGCTACAAGTTGCAAACAATTTTCTGTCACACAACAATTAGATAGTCAACACTTGCTACAGTTTTGTCTTGTTAGTTTTCTGGAAGAAATCTCCCTATAGAAAATTTTGCAGCAATCCTTTACAACTCAACATTTTCTCTTTTGTTTTGATATGTACAAAAGAAGGAAAGACATCAGAAATGATGTGATCTTCAAGATGTAACCTCTACGTGAAGCAGGAACAATACATACTTTCGTATGTAGTTTTTGATTAATAAAATCAGCTTTTTTTCTTAGGGAAAAAAAAAGATCAAACAACATTATAAATAATCAGAGGAGGCATCGTGACCATCCATGTGGTCCTTTATCAAAACTATGTTTACATACATAATAATCCAAAATACTATTTAAATTACCCTAAGCACATAACATTAACCAACTAGTAATTAAAAACTCTTTATTATCCAACAGAGGTCACGACATCGATTCCCATGGATGTCCTAGACCCAAGGCCAAAGTAAAAATTAATAACCATATCATAAATTTACAAACAATAATCGAATAACAAAACCATTCTATTGTTCTTTAAAATAGTAAGAACCATAACTAATACTGAAGAACTGCCATGTTATACGAGGAAATCCAACATGCAAGAATGTTTAGAGTTGCCTAGCCTAGTATACCTAACCGTCTACCTATTTGACCTTAATGAATAAGTGTCATAAGTCTAGGGATCATGGTATATGATTCCCAAAGACAAATGCTATATTCTTATGTATTTTATACATGGTATGTATAAAGAATAAATATAGTAATAATATTAATGATGAAAGAATGAAAGAAAAGCCTCAACATTATTATTTATTACTAAAAGATAATAAATAGTATAATTCCTACAAAAGCCTAAATTAAGAACTAGTTAAAAGTTCTGAAGTTTAAATATTAAAAATTACCCAAATGTATTAAAAATGGTTAAATCAAGAAATTAAGGATTCTTGATTTAATTGCCCCTTTGACTAAAAAGTCTAGCTGTAAAGTCTCAAGCCAAGGAAAGGCTTAGGGTTTTGATCTATCTTTTAGGAGTCATTATTCTGCCTGTTTTTTTTTTTCAAGTGAATTCTTGGAGAGCATTTTCCTGAAGGGAAAAAGGAGAACTGATCCAAACCTGATATACCATCTTGGAACCTTACCTTAGGAGCTCGAATATACTTGCACATTGGAACCAGCTCGGGGGAAATATGGATTGAAATGAGGAACAGTTCTGGGTCATGGTTGTGTGGAACGTGGTAGTTCCCTATAATATCTCGAATTTTGGACCTAACACTTATAGGCATGTGCCTAATGATTATGACGTTGACTTCATATTTTATTTTGATATATTTTGTCGAAGACCCCACTACATATGAACATTATGATTTGTTTTATATGTTGGGTATAAGCCAATTGTTGATGATATATATGTATACTTGTTGTGTTGGGCTTGGCCCTTGAAGCACATGATTGATGAGATGTTTTGTGTTGAGAGAGGAGATTTGAAGCACATGAGTACTTAATGTTTTTTGTTGAGCGAGAGGCTCTGGAGCACATGGGTGATTGATGTTTTGTGTTGAGTGAGGAGCTCTGGAGCACATGGGTAATTAATGTTTATGTTGAGAGAGGAGCTCTAGAGCACATGAGTACTTACATTTGTGTTGAGCAAGAAGCTCTGAAACACATGAAAAGATAATATTTGGAAGTGTTGGGCATTTAATCCCTAGAGCCTTCCATGTTGATGTTTAGCATAAGCTCTAGAGCATCATATCCTTGGCCATTGTATCCCTAGAGGTATCATACAAGTGCATCCTAGCATTAGTGTTGAGCGAAGAGCTCTCAAATTACACTAAGTTGTAACTCCCTATTAAAGTGTTGAATATGGGATCTGGTAAGCGCTAGGGTTACTGAAAAGAATTTAATAACTCCAAGTCAAAGTGACTCAAGAAAAATATTGATCTCATCATACTTATTTATAAGTAATTAAATGAAATTTCGAGTTTCTGTATTCTCATCAAGTACTGAAGAACTACCATGTTATACGAGGGAAATCCAACATGCAAGGATGTTTAGAGTTTCCTAGACTAGTAGACCTAACCATCTACCTACTTGACCTTAATGAAGAAGTGTCATTAAGTCTAGGGATCATGGTATATGATGCCCAAAGACAAATATTAACAAATGTTATATTATTATGTATTTTATACATGGGATGTATAAATAATAAATATAGTAATAATATTAATGATGAAAGAAAGAAATAAAACCTCCATTCATTATTATTTAGTATGTAAAGATAATAAATAGTCCAAAACCTACAAAAGTCTAATTAGGAACTAGTTGAAAGTTCTTAAGCTAAAATATTAAAAATTACCCAAAGTAATTGAAAAGGGTTAAAGAAAGAAACCATGGTTTCTTGATTTAACTGTCCCTTTGACTAAAAAGTATGTCTATCAAGACTCAAGCCAAGGAGAGGATTGGGGTTCTGATGTATCATTTGGAGGAGTCATTTTCTTCCTATTTTCTCTTAAGTAAATTCTTGGAGAACATTTTCCTGGAAGGGAAAAAAAGGAGAATTGATCCAGACCTCATATACGAGATAGGAAACCCTACCTTAGGAGCTCTAAGCTACTTGCATGTTGGAGTCCAGCTCGGGGGGGATCCAGATTAAAACCAAGAATGGTTTTGGGTCATGGTTGGGTGGATCGTGGTAGTTCCCAAGTGATTTGGTCATAAAAATAGAGGTCAAATCTGCCTTTGAATTGTTAATGCTGGTTATTTGAGCATGCATGTTCAGCCATTAAAAGAGATTCAAGTTACAGGTATGAAGCCCTAGACTGCCTATTCTATTTTTCTAGAATAAATGCTCGCTATGTTAGGCCAATTATTACATTGTATTTCCTAACCCTATGTAATTGTTTCTCTGTTTAAAATATAATAGGGTTTGCATTATTTAATATTAACCCTAGGGTGTAAGTTATTTTCTATACCAGAATTATCGAGGGTTTATTCATCATTTTACTTCTGCAAGTTTTATTTATTTATAAATGTTTATCAAGGTTTATGCACCCTAGCTTTAATTCCTGTATTATTTTTGCTCGGTTAAGTATAAACTAGGTTTTATTTGAGAACTAGGACCTATCTTCTTTTTGGCCTTTTTACTCTATTGACATATTTCATTTGTCAGCAAATCCATGTTAAGTTAATACTAGCTCATATCTAATGTGCCATTTAAAACCTAGATTAGAATCTATCTAATTAACATCAACAATAAACAAATCATAATACTATTTATAAGTATACATTAACAGTTATAAATTGGAATTATGAATCTAATCAACTAAGTACAAACTATAATTATTTCTACGATAAATAAACCAGTAAAGACCTTTCTGGGTCTGAATAATTAAATACATGCTAATTACTGAACCATTCCATTAAAATAACATCATCATAAAGAATGAATAGAGTAGGTATCGTTACCATTCTTTGGTCCAAAGATCAAATCTCTTTTCACTATTTAAAATCCATAGTCTTATAATATAAATCCACATAATCAAAACATATGCCAAAACTCGAATAGGCCCATTTAATATCGCTCACAACCATAGTATAAACACTTAACCAAAACAATGCCATAATCATTAATTAATGTACTTAAATATTACATTAAGATCGCAGGAACAGATCCTGTAGACTATCATGCTATTCACTACATAACAACAATGCCCTCATATTAAAACCTACAACAATTAATATTAAACCGTAACCAAATAACTTGCCATTTATTTAAACTGAAACCCTTAAGCTATCAAAGGTCGTAGTATCGACCCCTGTGGGTATATAAATCCAAATCACACCCATTTCAAATTACATACTCAATAATTCAACCACGACTAGGATTCGATCCCTGTTGTGTTTTTGCTTACCATAAACATGACCCTGCTATACACAAGGTATATGCGGGCTTAAATAACAAATTAAATAAATTCGCTACAGCAACATCGCAAGACCCTAGTTCTGCACCCACGCTGTAAGCACGGCCACAACCACAAATAACTATATAACACAATCCATTAAAAATAAACCTGCAACAATGATAGCCATAGTGGGTTTTCACCCATGGCTTTCCCACATTCCACATAATTATTAATAAAACGAAACAGTAAAGATTTCAACCAACAAAGCTATTACAACAACACTGGAAGGGATCATGCCTCGCACGACATGGCCATCAACCCATATGCTGTCAAACATTACAACTAAGAAATAATTACAAGAAATTACACAGATCATCCCCGTGGGAAAATGCCTCACCTAATACAAGTAAATAAACACCTATGGGACCATAAGAATTTTGTAATGTCCCCAAAAATCGAAGAAAAAAAAATTTATACACACGTAAAAACTACCTAAATGGAATATTATTCACTTGTGGAACTATATCGTACACTTCATGTACCACTTCTTACTCGCAAGTTGTTCTTACGTTCTATCATTTACTTCCATTCATTATTATTAATGTATCTTACTTATGATGTCATACTGTTGTTTACTGCTTAGACTTATGTTTACACATCTGTTGCATATGTGTCGTTACTGGATTTAGTTGATTTGTCCTTTCTACATAGTCATACTTGTTATTTATAAAGTCCCAACTAAACTTTGTTTGTGGAAACAAAGTGGGCGGAGTTGCAGGACTCGTTCTCCCATGACGGTTTGAGAGATAAAGGTGTTTACTTGTTCGAAGGCTTACTTAGTTCTCTGAACTAAGACACCTATTTTATTTCACATGCAGTTCATACTTTGCGACATGGTCTTGTTTAAAGAGTATTGAGTATCTTGATCCTAAAGGACATACTGTTGATTGTTACGGATTCCTTGTCGACTCATAGTTATAACCTGATAAGTGCTATTCCTGTCAATTTAGCTAACACAAATAGATTTCCTATAAACTACTATTGCTTCCTTATGTTTTATATTTTGTCACTTGCATCTTAGTATATTTTACGTTCGATGTTTATCTTATTAAAAACTATTAAAATCTCCTATGTTTTCTATTTACACGTTATTGTCTTGGCTTAAAGACATACCTTTGATATTTAACATGGCATATTCCATATACCATGTTCACTAATCATTAAGCTTAGGACAACCTTATTATGTTTAAGGCTTTAAGCCTATGGTTTACATGTTATAATTAATATATATACCTTGTGGCTTGACTTATGACTAGTGCAGAACAAGCATGGACTATGCACTATGCCGAACATCGTAATGTATTAAACCTTGTAATATAATGACCTTGTGATATGATTTGGGGTGGCCACATATCATATGGTTGAACGATATACATTGGGGTTTAATGATTTCATGGTGGCAGAGACTATTGTTTGGCAACGATTGTAAACAATGGCAAGGTGGGTTTATGGCTTTGAAGGTGGGTACCAGCTGGTGCCATTAATGCACCTTGGTTTTTGTGGCAGCCCACACTTAGGCTTGGCTCACAATGGTTTGGTCATTTCACTTGTCAATTGGGGTTTATCTTGGATCTGCACAGAGGATAATGGAGGTGACCTCCAAACTAGGAAGGTAAGCTTTGCTAGGGGTTTTCTTTCCTGCTATTTCGTGTTGTTATAAAACTTCTATAATTTCCATACTTCTAAATCATGGTTTCGTTGGTTGGTTGCAAGTGTCAAGGTATGGTGGAGAGCATCTTGACTCCAGCTCTGTCATGGTTTTGACTGGGAACGAAATGCAAGGTAAGCCTTGCCAACAATCTTACGCTTGTTGTCTCTCAGCCTGTCTGCGTTGTGTTCCATCGTTTGATTTTTGGGGTTCTCTATGGGGTTTGAATTTGCATTCAGGATTTGTAGTGAACAAAATTGGGGTTTTAGATTACTAGCATGGGTTCTCGCCATGGAGCAAATTCGCATTTCTCACAGGCTCTATGTATTTAATTTTTTGGTTTTGTAAATTATCAATGGATTGGGGCTTTTGACCCATGGGCTGCACCATTGCTTCCAATGGTGTCGTAGCCCATTGGCACGCTTGTGTGGAATTGACTGCGATGATGGCATTACTGTGCATAATGTAATTATTCTATGTTTTATAAAGTGGCCCAGGTTACTTTGCTTACTGTGTGTATGGATGTAATTTATGTTGCGTTAATGGTTTCTTGTCATGGTTTTTATACAGACATACGCCTTCATTATGGTCTGTGTGTTAAGTATTTACATTTGGTTGTAATGGTTAACAGTGTGGTTAAAGGCCATGCCATAAATGGCTTGAGCGTTTCCCTTAGTGTTTGCGATAGATTCAATGTGTTTTATTACTGTTTACATTTCGTTGATTAGAGTGTGGGGTGAAATCGTTAACATAGTTAGTTTGTTATTAAAACCATATTGTGTATCTTTATTTGGAAAGCCGTGGCTTGGGTGAATGTTGTGCAGCCTCAAGTGGTTGTTTTATTGTTTAATGATTTCATTAGTTGGAAGTTATTATGGATTTTATATAAAGCTACCTGGGGTGCAAGCCCATGATGGCCTTCGTCGTTGTAGTTAGACTTTCAAAGAGGAACTCTATGTAATTTAGATGGTGAAGGCCGAGGTTGTGCTTACAACATTGGACAGAGACAAGGGTCTTACAACCTTGCTGTAGCATATTGGGTTGTTTATTATAGTGTTGATTTTATTTGATGTAGCCCGCATACTCTAATGTATAGCATGGCCTTGATAAATAATAGGCACAGGGTTTGAATCCTATACGTGGATAATTATAATACACTATATTTTAATTTATAAAAGAGGGTTGGGCTTGTATGCCCATAGGATTCGATTCCTGTTCCCATTGTAATACTTGGGTTTGTAATATGATTTCGATGTGGTTTAATACATGCTACGCTTCCTGTATATGATGTATTTTTTAATTTGTTATATGGAATGAGATTATATGTTATGTAATTTTGTTTAATGTTTATGAATAGATAAAATAGTTGTTTATAGAGGCCCGCGACTTGGGTTTGTGAACCCACAAGGTCGTATCGCGACCTCTGTTTAAAATGGTAGAGTTTTTTAATTATTTTAATTGTTTACTTGGCTAAGTTATATGCAATAGTTATGAGATGCCTTTAGATATTCATGCATGCGATTTTGGTATGGTTTAAATTAGGACTGTGGGTTTTATATGCGAACAGAGTTGTGAATCTAGGACCAAAAGGATGGTCATGACACTTCTTGCTCATTTAATTATAATGTTGTTGTTTAATAGAAGGGTTTACTATTTAGTTTGTATTTAATGAGACACACCTTGAAAGGTATTAATGGTTTATTATATTGGATTCAAATGTAGAGATAGCTTTCATATTTGTTTATGTATGATGTCCTTATATGTTTATATATATATATATATAATAGTTTAGTTATAGCTAGTACCCTAGGTTATCTAGCTTGTATATTTATGTATTTTAAATCTTGTTTCTAAGATTAAGCTATTTTAATCTATAACATGTCTCTACTAATAAATGGAATATGTCAGTAGAGTAAGCAAGTTTAATAATACCTCTATATAGTAATCTGAAACAAAACCTAATTTTGGCATTAAACCTAGTTTAAGTAATGAAGATAAATAAACAAACCCAAGTGAATACAGCATGAAGTATCATTTGCAGCTTAGGTTTACAATTTAAGAAATGTAAACCCTAGAAGATATAGATAGAACAATCATTTCTAGGGTTAAAAATATAATATGAACCTTTTCATAAGAAGCCATCATTTATGCTAGAAATGAACTTGACATAATAAGAACTCATACCTGTAATTTTCTGAAGCTCCTTTAATGGCTGAACCTACACATTTTAAATAACCAGCATTAACCAATTAACCCAGATCTGAGCTCTTGTTTTGATGACCAAATAACTTGGGAACTACCATGCTCCACCTAACCATGACCCGAAACCGTTCTTGGTTTTAATCTGGATTGGCCCGAGTTGGACTCCAACATGAAAGTAGCTTAGAGCTCCTAAGGTAGGGTTTCCTATCTGGTGTGTCAGATCTGGATTAGTTCTCAATTTTCCTTCCAGGAAAATGTTCTTCAAGAATTACTTGAGAGAAAACAGGTAGAAAAATGAATCCTCTAATGATAGATCAGAGCCCCAAGCCTTTCCTTGGATTGAGTCTTTATAGAAAGACTTTTCAGTCAAAGGGACAGTTAAATCAAGAAACCTTGGTTTCTTGATTTAACCCTTTTCAATTACTTTGGGTAATTATTAATATTTTAACTTAGAAACTTTCTTCTAGTTCCTAGTTAGACTTTTTAGGTGTTGGACTATTTATTATCTTTTAATAATAAATAATAATTGATGGAGCCTCTTCTTTTTTCATTTATTTATATTATTAATATATTTAATTCTTTATACATACCATGTATAAAGTACATAATAATATAACATTTTGTTAACAATGTATTTAGGCATCTTATACCATGATCCCTAGACTTAATGACACTTCTTCATTAAGGTCAAGTAGGTAGATGGTTTAGATCTACTAGGATAGGAAACTCTAAACATCCTTTCATGTTGGATTTTCCTCGTATAACGTGGTAGCTTTTTAGTAACTGATGAGAATATAGAAATTCGAAATTTTATTTAATCACCTATAAATACGTATGATGAGATCAATACTTTTCTTGAGTCGTTTTCACTCGGAAGTTATTAAATTATTTTCAGTAACCCCTAGCGCTCACCAGAGCCCATACTCAACGCTTTAACATGGAGTTACAATTCCATGTAATTTAAGAGCTCCTCACTCAACGCTAATGCTATGATGTACTTGTATAATACACCTAGGGATATAATGGCCAAGGATCCGATGCTATAGAGATTATGCTCAACATCAACATGGAAGGATCTAAGGCTTATGCCCAACACTTCCAATTATATTTTCATGTGTTCCACAGCTTCTCGCTCAACACAAAGGTAAGTAGTACTCATGTGCTACAGAGCTTCTCACTCAACACAAATCGTCAATCACTCAAGTGCTCCAGAGCTTCCTACTCAACACAAATCATCAATCACTCAAGTGCTCCAGAGCTTCCTGCTCAACACAAAACATCTCATAAATCATGTGCTTCAAGGTCCACTCCCAACACAAGCAAGCATATATATATATATCATCAAAAATTGGCTTACACCCAATATATAAAATAAATCATCATGTTCATATGCAGTGGGGAATTTGACCGAATATAAAAATAAAACATCACAATAATCGTCATAATCAATAGGCACATGCCTATAAGTGTTAGGTCCAAAATTTGGGATATTACATCCCTCCCCTCCATGGTGTTCTAGGGACTCAAAATGACATCATGAAATAAGGTGGAGTAAGCCTTTCTCATGGTGGAATCATTCTCATGAGTAGCCTCATCAGCCTCAAAGTGCTTCCATTTCACTTTCAATTAGACCACAGTGTGCTTTCGAAGCTACACCTCTCTCTTGTCCAGTATATGAGTAGGCTCAGGGGCAAACTCCCCTTCAAGTTCCACCTATAATAGGGACCAATCAACAACATGTTTAGTATCATAAACATATTTATTTAACAAAGATGCATGGAAAACATTGTGGACTCTTACATGTGTAGGAAGCACTAGTTCATATGCCACTGGCCCTTTCTTGGCAAGTATTTCCAAAGGTCCACAAAATCTAGGTGCTAACTTACCACACCTACCCAAGCTCAATGATATTCATTTGGATTTTACTTTCAAGTAAACATGATCTCCTATTTGGAAGTCCTTATATTTTCTTTTTCGATCTGCATAACTTTTCTGGCGATATTGTGCTTCTTTAAGATTCACCTGGACCTTGGTAACCAACTGTTCCAATTCCATCAACAAATCAGGCCCTAACATGATTCGATCCACTGGGCTATCCCAAGTAACCGGTGTTCTACACTTTCTTCCATAGAGTACCTCAAAGGGGCTCATCTTGGTGGAAGTCTAATAACCATTGTTATATAAAAACTCTGCGAGGTGCAGGTAATCCTCCCACTTCGTGGGGTTGTTCATGACATACATTCAAAGCATCTCCTCAATAATTTGGTTTATTCTCTCTGTATTCTAGTCTGGTGCTAAAGTTCAACTGCGTCTCCAATCCGGAGAATAAATAACTCCAAAAGTTTCCTATAAAAATAACATCTCGATCCGAGATAATTACTTTGGGTATCCCGTGCAATCTAAATATCTCTTTCAAGAATATATCAACAATGTTCACAGCTTTGTAGGTCGACTTCAGAGGAATGAAATGTGTTGCTTTTGACAACTTGTCGATGACCACACAAATAGAATCATTTTGCTTCTTAATTTTTGGTAAACGAGTGATGAAATCCATACTAATGACCTCCCACTTCCATTGTGGAATGGGAAACGACTGTTGTAATCCTAGAGGATGCTAATGCTCAGATTTGACTAGCTGGCATTCCTGACATTTCACAATAAACATTGCAATGTCGGCCTTCAACTTAGGTGAGAAAAAGTGTCTCTTAATAGCGAATATCATCTTTTGATATCTCAGGTTCCCCGAGGAGGGTGCCTGATGAAATTTCATGAGGATGTTGGACCGAAGGTCTCCTCCTTCTAGAACATAGAAGTGATCCTTGGACCAAAGCAGTCTGGATTCGTCTACCTTATATTTTTTTTTTGGTTGAAACAACCTTTCCTCCTGGACTTTGTTGAGGATATCAACATAGAAGGGGTCAAATCCATTGGCTGCTCTAATCCTCTCATGGAAATTTGCATTGGTTTGACTCAAGGTCACCTCATAAATCATATGAGTTCGTTGGCTCAAAGCATCGACAACCTTATTCTCTTTTCCCTTAATGTGCTTTAGCTCGAACTGGTACTCTCTAAGGAAATCCAACCATCTGGCTTGCCTCGCATTTAGATCCGGTTGATCAAATAAATACTTCAGACTCATATTTTCTGTCTTCAGAAGGAATTTGCTTCCATGAGGTAGTGCCTCCACATCCTCAAAGCATGGATGATGGCAGCTAACTCAAGATCGTGCATAGGGAAGTTTTACTCAGGCTCTTTTAACTTCTGTGATTCATAACCGATCGCATGATCATTCTGTAAGAGGACTCTTCCAAGTCCTTCCTTGCTTACATCCATGCAAACAACGAAATCCCCATCGGGATCCGAAATTTGTCACATCGGCACGGTCATCAAAAGTTGCTTAAGCTTTTGAAAACTTTCTTCACACTTAGCGGTCCATAAGAACTTACTTGCTTTCTTCTACAAAGTGGCCATGGGGAAAGTGATTCTCGAGAATTTCTCAATAAACTTTCGATAATATCTGGCTAATGCCAAAAAGGACCTAATGTCAGTGACACTAGTAGGGGTAGGTCAATCCTTTATGGATTTAATATTTTCCGGTGTAACAGCCCCAAGTTAGTAAAAAAAAATTCCTTATCCAAAGACAACTTATACCTTTGATACCACTACACAACTACCGCCACTCTCAAAGCGTTCCTCTAGGGTTCGGATCTACTTATCAATATATACATGCATCCTTGTTAATTTACTCATGACCCACACATTTATATAAATCCATAATCTTTAGTAGAGTCTTTTATGCATTATCATCTTTCTAACAATCCTTTAGACTATAGTTTTTCAATGAAGGATGTACCTTGTAACTATGACATAATACACCTCCATTTATGCTACAAATGCAAATCTTGAAATAACATAAATTTTGTGATCTACAATTCATTCTGATTATACATAAATTCGTTTGATCTCAATAAAGAACTATTTATATGCAGCTTCCAACTATCATTTGGAATACCTACTCAATTCACTTAACCATGTTTCAACATAGATTGACTTGCGACTAACATATGGTCTCTTAAGTGATTAAATTCACTATTTCTATCATTGATATTTATCCATAAAGTATCTATCATCAATGATGTCGAGTTATAGATATACCATCCCTTTAAGCAAAAGATGCTCTGTTTAAAGGACTATCCATTATTTAATTCTAACCAATGAAAGACAAGAGCCACATAGCATAACTTTACAATCTTCCATCCCCAATATATTAGTCATCTTAATGTAATTCCAATAAATTATCATTTATAGCTTAAGAGGTGTAGTACACAACCATTTCATCCTTAAAGTGTCTTTAAAACAATTCTAGTGGGTAGATAAAGTCATTAAGGTAACCATAACTTTCCTTGATTATCCTTTCTAAGGTAATTAATCAATTTACAAGGTTGCAGAACAATGCTATAAGTACAAAAATAATACGAGAAAATTAAAACATTTAGACACATGAAACGAGAGAGACACCAATGTACATGGTTCACCAAATCCATGGGTTACGTCCACCAAATGGTCACATCCTGTGAAATTTATTTCTTTAAAAAGGTTACATTCCACAAAATCAATTCTTCCATAATTATTTCTATTAATCTCATAGACTCTCTCACCGAGAGTATCTATAAAATAACACTAGAATTTCTTGGTATTGAATCCAAATAGATCAATCGTCAATTTTTTTGTGCAACCTATAATGAAACAATGTTTGTAACCAAGTTTGAACTCAAGGCTAGAACATTCCTTTATCTTTCCTTTTTATTGTCATACAATTAGTAACCTATCTAGGGGTAGGGTTGTGCATTCGCTTGTTAGTACACAACCCATACCACAATAAAAAAAATCAGTGTTTCTCCAAAAACTTTACACACTGGGAACTACCCTACACATACCAACTCTACCCATCATTGCACTATGTAATGGTGCTTTTAAATGTAACTCACTCTGTGTGCCATAGTGAAGTGTCTTTACTCAACCCTAGTGGGATGCCTTCACACTTGTTAAGTTTATATCTATTTACCATACCAGTGAGATACATCAAAGTTGGATGTTTAAGTTGGATGTTTATAGGTAAGTACGAATATTTATCTAATCCACAAATAGACTATACAGCTCATAGCATATTTTTCTATATCCAAACAAGGCATGGAAATACAAAAGAACATTAGAACCCCTAAATTTATGTTTCAATATATTTATAATGGGGTATTACATCTAATTCGCTTATAAGTTCATCCTCATACATACATACATACATATATATATATATATAATTCACATTTAAGTTACATCCTCATATTTTCATATGTATATATGAAAGGCGTAGAGAAAAACGTCTAGCATAATTACAAGCCAAGGACTATCTCCCATTGCGTAGGGAAAAATGTAAACAACCATCCGAACTAAATATGAACACGGTATATAGGCAAGGCTACCTCAAGTTTGTAGAGGAAAAAGGTAAGTGTCCAACAACCTTAAGTCTGCGCATGATTGAAGGTGCGACTTCCTCAATTTAGCAGAGGTAAAAGGTAAATGTCCAACTGCTTTATGTTTGCGCATGATCCGCGATGCGGCTACCTCAATTTCGTAGAGGAAAAATACCGTGGGGATCACAATGCAATGGGATTACAGACTATATAAACCGTCTCTACAATCAGTCGCAACCATCAACCAGATGGAAGGTGGTTAACCAGAATGAAGACTCCAGATCCATGGATCTAGTTCATGCAGAGGTTTTGGAATCCATTTTTTCCATAATTTTTGGTACGCCATAAATAAAATCCAATAAATCAGTCCTTGCTCACTGCAAATTGGTGGAAGACGCAAAATTGTATACACCATTTCTAGATTTGGTAGAGTTCTAATCATCGTAGCAAAATACAAAAAGAAAGGGAACATTGGAGATCATGCTTTAGATCTAGAATGCGGGTAGTGGAAATCACAACACTGTTCATATCTCGGTTGCAATATACTCAGTGTGCCTAAAATTTTGAAATAAATAATAACAAATACTAGGAGCATCTTACCATGCGATCCTCTTTATATCTACAACTTTATAGCCAGTAGTGTTTTCCCCAATAGTATATAATAATGCACTTGCAACATTTTATTTAAATTCTCACAAACCGTTCAATAATAATAAATTACTAGTAGGGTATTACCATAGCATTCTCTTCATATTTTAAATAATAAAATCGTCGGCATGACCTATTCACATCACAACAAACAAATCGCAGGCTAAAAAAAATTAGGGGTCTAGATCTATTACCCAGATTTTAATGCAAAGTGACATCCCATACTTGGCAGCTAATCATACACTTCCATACAGTGCACTTGATTCCTCTAATATTCAACCAATGGTGTCCCAAAGGGTTGTTGGGGAAACCAATTGCGCTTCCCTCTGGAAAGCGTGAAGATCCTGTATACAAACACAGAGATCCTCCCTTCTTGAAAACGCAGGGATCCTAAAAAATGCAGAGGTTCTTTATAAAATATTATTCCTTATAAAACTCAGAGCCCAATGCTTCTCCAAAGCACAGATATTTTTCTCCATAAGCACTCAGCCCCCTCCCAGATGAATTCGTAGCCTATTAAATAACCAAAGGAGAACGATTCTTTCCCTAAGGTGTGCCATGCTTCCCACAAATCAAGGTAGTAAATATGCCATTAAATTTGCTGAGGCAGGTCTCCCTCAATCTCGCAATCAATCTCACAGTTAAATAACCACCTCAAGGGCATGCATCCAACCCACGACCAGTCTTTTAACCTAAAAAAAAAAAAATTCTTTTTCCAAGAATAATGGTTAAGGAAAATATGTGTATAACACACTTTAATAATCCTTTTCATTGAGAGTGATTAAATCAATTACTTCTCACTCGTCATAGAAAGGAAAAATATTCTTTTCTTAGGTAAATGTACTTTATTTATAAGTTGCATATATAAAGGACTTTTTTTCTTTAATCACCCTTTATTTTATTTATACAAAGGATTCTCCCTAAGTATTTTCAATTGTTGTGATTATTAGGGATCCTTAAGGAAATATAATTAAACCATTTCACTCATCATGCCCACCAATGTAGGCATTTCCCTATCACCATTTAACACACACACACACACACACACACATATATATATATACACACACATCTTAAATTCATATATTAATCAAATATATGTCAAGTATGATATAAGTCTTTATATAATTAGTCTTGGTAGATAATATGTCCCCAAATTATTAAACGAGGTATGGCGAAGATGATATCTTCCTTTCGATTTTTCAAGGGATCTACAACCTATAGTCCCTTTAACAATTAAATCCTTAGTTTGTTTCCCTCCTTTAATTTTAAAACTTAAACTCCTTGACTATTTTATGTTGACATTAAGATGATTGCAACTCCCTCTATCATGGCTTAATAATAGGATTAGTAACTATACTATGGTATCTTAGCTAGGATAATTTCAGCAAAGTAGGAATCCCTGATAGGGTGAGTCCTTATCTCCAACACTACCATAATCAAGATGATATGTAAAAATACATCCTTGAATTATGGCTCCCTAACCATTTGTTTTTAGCCATAGTGGGTTTAGTTGCTTGTTGTTAAGTTGCGTCAAAGTCTTAGGTCTCCTAAGTTTATCACTTAGGTAATTGACTCATATATATTTCCAAATCTTGTCTCTAGTGGGGCCTTGGCATTGAGATCCTCACAAGAACAATCCAATAAAAATTTTACAATTACAAAGTATTTATGGATGTGCAAGAGGGATATTACATCTAGGTCCAAAGCTATCCCTGTCTCAGAGATAATGTGACCTAGATACTGTATCTGTGGTTTGTAAAAATCACACTTACTGTTGTTCTCTCAACACTTGTAGTACTACGTGAAGGTTTTCTTCGTGTTCTTCTTTATTTTTTGAATAAACCAGTATGTCATCTATAAATACTAAGACAAAATTATCCAGATACTTACTAAAAATGTTGTTCATCATACACATAAAGTTCGTTGGTGCATTGGTCAACCCAAACGGAATCACTACAAACTCGTATTGCACATACCTTGTACGAAAGGCGGTTTTGTGAATATCCTCATTGTGAATTTGTACCTGATGGTACCCGGATCATAGGTAAATATTTGAAAATATTTTGGCTCCTCCCACCTGATTGAATAGGTCATTGATCCTAGGGAGTGGATAACGGTTCTTGATAGTCATTTTTTTCAACTGACGGTAATCGATGCACATCTGCATCATACCGTCTTTCTTCCTTAAGAATAGTATTGGTGCTCCCCAAGCAGACACAGTGGGTTGGATATACCCTTTCTCTATCAACTCTTGCAACTGCAGTTTGAGTTCCACCAACTAAGGTGCACTCATGCGGTAAGGGGCTTTGGAGGCTGAAACTGATCCTGCGGTTAGCTCGATTGTAAAGTATAGGTCTTATTTTAGAGGTAATATGGGGATTTCATCGGGAAACACATCTTTGAATTATTCAAGAATGGGGAAGTCTTCTATGTGTTGTTCCCTATCAGACTCTATGTCTCATATGTTTATTGCAAACAACTTGTAGCCTTTCCTAACGCATTTCTTCACTTGTAAGGCAGACACTAGTACAAAAGCGCAGATTTTTCCACAGAGGTTTTCCACGTTTCTTACTTTTTGGTGATAAAATCCGATGTACAGGAACGAGGTGTCGCTGTATCCACGCCTAGACTCTTAGCCGTCACTGTATCCACGCCTGGACTCATAGGCGTCGCTGTATCCACGCTTGAACTCTTTATTTTGGGAAGGGAATAAACCTTCGTGTCAAATCTTTACAAAATTGACCTATGAGGTTATTGCTAACTTTTCTTTTTATTTCTAGGGGAAATTGTGGTTCAAGTGCTTCTTCTAGCTTTGTCTAGAAAACCGACTCTTAACATAGGACAACATACTATTTAGGGAGTTCCATGGTCCTGGTATGTGTTATATATGTAAAAAAAACTATGAAAATCTCCAGCATTTGTTCCTGATTGCCCTTTTGCTTGTTCAGTTTGGGAAATGTGCCAGTAGTCTTGAAGATCAATGATGATAGGGTTGTTGATACCTTTGAAGACAACATTGCTTCATGGGTGACACAACATGCCAGTCATAAGTAATTATTAATATTTATTTGTTGGGGTTTATGGAGGGCATGAAATGCCCAGAGATTTTTTAAGACACTACAGCCTGTGCTCATATGGTTAGTTAAAAAACACTTGGTCACTATAAGAAGTACCATTCAATGGTGACCTTGATTGTTCCTATATAGGTTGTAAAGTTCACCTATCTTGAAGATGGTGTTGTATGTTCTTCAATGGGGTTGCTGCAAAGAAGTTATGTGGTTGTGGTATGTATTTAAGAATTAATGACCATTCCTCTCATCAGATTTGGTTAGGGGTTGGGGTTGGTACAAATTTTAGGGAATTATTACTAGCCCTTTGGGGCAATCTTTATTTTTCTCTTAAACATAACTTTCTCAAAATACACATTTTTGGAGACTCCAAAGTCATTGTGGATTGGGCCAAGAAGTGCGATTTTCCATGATTAAAAAAGATTTTCCAAAAAATTTGAATTTAGCTCTTAATAATAAATATATAGATATATTTATTAAATATAATCAACAATAAAAAATTTACATAAAACTACATTATTCTCTATCATGCTTATCGATTCTTGAACATAACTCTCATTCCAATTCCAATATATAAAGCCAAGGTTAATGCAATTTCCACATAAATATTTGGACAATGTCTCCTTTTCTAATCTTCATTTTTTTCTCACAATAAATAATCTCATTTAATGCCATACGTTTTATTTGGACAAGGTCTCCTTTTCTAATCTTCATTTTTTCTCACAATAAATAATCTCCTTTAATGCCATATGTTTTATTTAATGTTTCTTCGAGAAGGCAAACTATAGAGCTTAGGGTTTGCGTGCTTTTTAAATAATCAGATTTGGTGTGACGGATAGAAGAATGAAACCCATGGTCATATGGTTTTTTTTGTGTAACATTGGTTGCTGTATTCACAACGCGATTGGTGTGACCGTGGCGGTAAATATTCAAAAGGCCCGCAGATTTGGTGGCAAAGTTGAAATATCGGCGGGAATTTTAAACTGGAAAAATTTTTAGAGGGAACCCATTTTCCCCATTTTCCCAACTGCATTTTCACCGGTCATTTCATATCGTTAAACTATCGCTATTGTTTTTGACTCGCCTATGTGATCAAACCGAACGGCCATTGGATCTACCCAGTAGATTTATTCACAGGAGGGGCCGAGGCCACACAGAAGGCAAAGTGGAGGACCGATCGTGAAATTTCAGCTCTCTGGATGTTGCTCAATTTGGCAGTTGAATTGAGTTCCTGATACTTCTCCGACTCCGTCCATGTGCATTTTGCAGGAATTCGACGGTTTATAATTGATATTTAAAGAAGAGAAGCTTTACAAACCCTGATTTTATTGATTGAATCTTGGCACTCTGTTGTAAGGATTCGCCCTTGGAATCGCAATAAATTACGAATATCAAGTATGCAAACCCTGCTTATGTTTAAATGATTTTATATTTTACCTAGACTTGCCTGGCCACAGCTTTGATGATCTCCAATCGTAATATTGTCTTCCTCAATGATGCAATTTCCCGTTTGCTGAAATTTTCATGGCCGTATAAATTTGTATTCATAATATTGTATGCCTGAATAATGCCTAGCCTTGTTTCCTTTTGTGGGAAGATGGCTGGCCCTTGAGCCGCAATAGTTTCGTTGAGTAAAGATCTTGAACTCCTATCAAGATGATCTTCCCCCACCGCTTGAACAGTTCATTTTTTATGCTTCTCGGCCTTTTCCACAATCCTGTGTTCTAACTTTAAAGACGTTGGTTAAATGCCGTGATTCACCACATTTAGTTTCGTCTCAAGGATTTTCAGGAATTATTAAATAACTTGCATTTTTTATTGTAATCAAAGGTTTTTTCCCCCTTTTCTGAAGGTCGAATTGGTACCGAATCAGACAATCCCATCCTTTGCACGATGACTGGAGCCGCTCCATTATTGGGCATCACAGAAGGGGGGAAATTGGAGAATAATGAAAATGATCCACCTTTCTCTGCGGTGATCATCGAAGCAAAGCCTTCTAAACTGATGGATACTGGAAATGATACACAGCTTTGTAATCCTTCGCCTCGGCCTTGTGGCTGATCTCCAAAAAATAGTGTAAATTGCTCTCCCAACTGTCAAGGGGAAAGGAAATTTGGTCTACCTTTAAAGTCCCCTCGTCCTCGTGGTCGACCGCCTAAAAATGTTGTAACTCTGTTGCCATGTTCCAATGGCATGAAGCCTGAGTTTTCGCCTTCAAAACCTTGTTCTCCTGGTCCAGCTACAGAAAATACTATAACGCTGGCAAAGTCTAAGAAGAAGAAATTGGATTCCTCGGTTTTGAAATATTCTACTGTTAAATCAAATGCAAGTCCCTATACCGGAGGTACAGAACTTAAGCAATCCGGGGGTTTAAATGCGCCTAAAGCATCTGAAGAGAAATATGTTTTCAGCACCAATGACGTTATTATGACCCCTGTAGACCCCAACACCCCTGTAAATCCATCTGGTGCTAGCGACAGTAAAAATAAGGTTTCATCCACATCCTGTACACCTTCAACAAAGAAAACATCAAAGAGAAAGCACTCGTTATTTCTGGAAACCTTAGACCCAGAGTCTAAAGCAGCTCGTATTCGTCAATTTGAGCAGGAAATTTCTTCACTGTTCAAGTATTTCAATGAAGGGTTTGAAGATAATAGCTCTGCAGGCTCTGATGAAGTCGTGGATATGGGAAGCTACACTACCAATGTGATTGTTGCACGCTTGTTGGAAGAAAGTAGACTTCCATACTCAAAACTAGTGCAGCAGATTTATGACAAGCTGAAGAACAATATAGATCAAAACGGAGGAGCAGAGATCAGCCTGGAAGTTGTAAGAAGTTCAGTGCTACTTATTGGACAGCGTCCTTTCTATGGCATTTCAAATGCAGATGCTGATGTTCTGGAGGATGAATCAGAAACTTGTCTCTGGTGCTGGGAGGTAGAACACAAGTTATAGTTATTTCATTCTTTCTCTTGTATCTAAAAATCTATAAACAAGCCGAGGTTCATTTTATTGAAATGCTTTCACATGGTTTTGCATCATGTCAGTGTGTAGGATTTTGTACTGCTGATTTCAGCCGCTTGGCTGTCATCCAATCCATTTTATTTCTTCAACTCATGTTTTCATTAATGAAGGTTTAATATAATTAAATATGTTTGATTTTCCCATGATAGGTTAAGGACACGAAGCTATTGAACAAGTCGCAGCGTGATCTTGTCAATATTCGTCGTCGATGTCGAAAAAAGATTCATGAGCGCATCACTGCTCTTTCAGGTTGGGAATGATTCCTCCTAGTAATCATGACTTTTAGTAATCTGTCAAACTGTGCACCTACGTTTTCTTTCATAATGTATGAAAATGATTTACTTTCTTATGCATGAACAGGGTGTCTCTTTGGATGACATTGAGTCAGATATGGAAGATGATATGCAAGAGGGTTTACCTTCCTATATTGTGCCCCAAAATGGTGGCAATAACCAACGACTAGAAACTGAGTCTGAGTGGCATGCATTTGAGAGACAGCAAAAATTCCTAGAAAATGCAACAGAACAAGCCTTGCGATCAAACCATGTTTTTGTCATAATGAATCTGCATAATTTGAAGAGTGAACACTGTCCTCCTGAGTCGAGTGCTAGGCATAGACTGGAACAAATTTGCTTACAAGCTCTTCGGATTCAGATTTGCTCGCCAGAAATACTTATTGAGCCGCCTTCCGAGCCTCCAGTAGAGGTGAGCCTTAAAGAGGACCGGGAGGCTTCTAAACAACAAAAGAAAAACTGCTCTGTTCTTCCATACTCGGACATACCTGAATTGGTGAGTAGTCTTGCTTTCCCATATGAGGGATTTATGATTGGGGCTTCATAGACTTTTATTTTGTCTCACACCTCTCCTGATATATGTTTTCTTCAGGTTCGTACTATTCAGTCCTCTACCCAAGGCATGAATAAGATAGTTGAGTCTCTGCTTAACAAATTTCCCAGCATACCTAAGAAGCAGTTGAAAAGCAAAATCCGTGAAATATCTGATTTTGTAGAAAACCGTTGGCAGGTTTGTCTGGTTACTTGTTCCAAAAATTTGTTTAGTTCTTTGTGAATTTACCTGTACTAGTTGCATCCTGGCATTCACTAAACTTGTTATATTTTATATGTAATTGTTGATTTGTTAAAAACTTAAATACTTGTCTTGGTGTAGGTCAAAACGGAGGTCCTCAAAAAATTTAGTATGTTGCCTTCTCCAGGTAAGGGTTATGGCCAGTATATAAACACTTTAAATTTAACTTTGCAGTCCATATGCCAGTTCTGGTTCCTTATTACTCATTTATCATGCAGTGCAAGCCTCGGAAGTGACAAGCACTCCAATACTAAATTCATTGGAAGTGACAAAGACTTCAACACTAAAAGCTTCAGAAGTGACTGAGACTCCAACAAGGAAAATAAAGGGCATTACAACGTACTTCTCAAAGCAATGTTTACCTCCTGAAGCATCTAGAATGAATATGCAGTCTTCTCCTGACAATGATAATTCTGAAAAGCAAAAGAATATGCTGCCTGCGATGGTGGAGGAGTGAAAAGTAAACATGCTGTAGTGTAGTCTTAAATTATATAGCTCATGTACAAAAAGACTCACTAATGGGCCATAGGGTGAAGCATCATGCCCCATATATGGATGAAAAGTTATCAACAGTTATCACTCTTTATTACTGAGGTGCGCATGAGTCCTGTGGTCAGTCTAAGCATTTGGAGAATGGCTGGGCCATTAACCCATGTCACAATAATCTATTCATTGAGATTTGGCTTACCGATATTTTGTTTAGTAGAATCTGAAATTTGCAGTGAAAGAAAATAGTAATGGCATAACCTTTTCCTTAAAGCAGGTTGTGCTTGGTTTTGTAACAAAGAATTTAGATGATGCATCTACATTAAGTTTAATACTCAAAAATTTCGATGTTGATTTTTGAGGGGCACTCAAAGAAGTGATTGCATGGCTCGTTGTAATGCCTTTTATGCAGTGAAACGTGAGGATGGATAATATTTGAAAACGATAATGAGGATAATCATATTATTATTTCACCGTCGCAGGTATAGCATCCCCGTCGTAGGTATAGCATCGCATTATAAATGGTGTTCAAGATGTGGTTTGTACTATTAAGGCACTAGATAATGAGAAAGCCAGTTGTCATGCATGACATTTTTAGGAGTTATAGCTTCCCCCAGTATGGCCATTTACTGTGTGAGCTGGCTTTCAATCTTTTCTTTTTAAGACCACATTGACTTCATATTCTCTGCCAAATATGGAATGCGGATCTCCAGATCAACGAAGAAGGAAAAATCACAGGAACTTTGTCTAGTCTGCCCGTCGTAATTCCTGGGGTTTGCATTTTTTTTTTAAACTTATACAAAGCGTGGATATAGCGATGGCAAGGCGTGGATACAGTGACAGCAAGCCGTGGATATAGCGACAAAAAGGCGTGGATACAGTGACGATCAGGCGTGGATACAGCGACGGCAAGCCATGGATATAGCGATGGCAAGGCATGGATACAGAGACAGCAAGGCATGGATATAGCGACGGCTTAGACATCTAACGAAATATAGAACATTGTCTCTCTTGCAACGCAAATTAGGGGTCGTCTCTATTGCGATGAAATTGTTTCCACAGAAAAAAAAAACACTTAGACGTGGCAATATCCACGTTTTTTCGTGGATATTGCCACGTTTTGCCGTGGCAAAATTGATCACTTGTACTAGTGAGATATTTGTCTTACATAAACTTTCTTTGGAATTCCCTGAACCTTCACTTGGTTTCCTAGGATATCAGTACACAAGATAGACTTATGCAAACAATCGAGCATGACATGGTGTTGTTCAAGCCATTCCATGCCAATAAGTACATCGTACGACCCTAAAGGTAGGATGTTCAGGTTTATTTTCATAGGAAAACCATTCAGGTTTAACATTACTAGCGTGGTATCCAAATTCTTAGGCATGTCGAATTCAATCATGTCCCGAAAATTGGGAGGAATACATCCTAGGAACTCCTAGATCTTTACCTTTTCTTCTTTGATGT
Organism: Pseudotsuga menziesii; assembly: GCA_001517045.1. Taxonomy (NCBI): domain Eukaryota; kingdom Viridiplantae; phylum Streptophyta; class Pinopsida; order Pinales; family Pinaceae; genus Pseudotsuga; species Pseudotsuga menziesii. The sequence goes on from LPNX010624846.1 coordinate 217,317, forward strand.
ATGGTACATAATGCAACATATCTAGAAATATGTTAATGAATGTGTCCATATTCATGGATCCCATGTGTAGTTCATGAAAATATTTCACTTTTCGGTCAAAGAACATTTCCGACATATATTTTTCTTGAAAAATATTTTGGAAAGTATCCCAACATATTTCCTGCAGCTCATCTTTCTTGGTGTGTTTTAAATCCCTCCACCATCTTGTTGCTTTACCATTTAAGTTATAGATGGAAAGCCAAGCCTTCATCTCACTTGAATAGTTATGAACCTGGAAATACTTACTCATGCCCAGCAACCACCCTTCAGGATTTTCCCCATTGTTTACTTCACCTTCATAGGTCGGGGCTCTTATTTTTCGAAACTACTCGTGAAGACAGTCATTGATTCTTTGCTTCTTTCTTTGGGGAGAAAGAGAGTCATCATTGGAATGACTGTGATGGTCTCCTTTCAGTGCTTCAGGGGTTCATTCCTCTTTTTCTCCTTCTCTTGGGATGCTGGCCCATTTATGGTATGGTTTTCTTTTGGAGCTGTTTGCGGAATGGGTATATTTTCCCTGCGGGATTCCTCCCATCATATTTCTTAGTAATTCTTCATTTATAGCTTGTTGTTCTTTTCTTTCATTCAGACTGTCTTCTTTGAGACTTCACAATTCTGCTTGAATACTGCGTATAGTCTTCAAAATATCATAGTTCAGCTCAACCACTAGTTCTCCTTCTGGGGTGGGGGTGTTCATTCTTCCTTGTTGGCTGTTATCTTCCTTAGTGTTCATAAACTGAACTGTTTAGTAAAAATTTCCTGAAATTTCAAAAAATTTAAATAACAGAAAAATTTCCCATTAGTAACAAATTTAATATCATACTTTATTTTCCTGGCAGTGAGTGCTTGGTGTGCCCCTAGGTCTTTTAGTATTGAAATTGGGCTATGATACCACTTGTAATGTCCCCAAAAATAAAATAACATAAAATAAAAAATTATAGGCTAGTAAAAACTACCTAAACGAAACATTATTCACTTGCAGAACTATATCGTACACTTCATGTACCACTGCTTACTCGTAAGTTGTTCTTACGTTTTGTCATTCACTTTCAGTAATTATTATTAATCTATTCGTAGTTATGATGTCATACTACTATTTACTGCTTAGTATTATGTTTATACATATATCGCGTATGTGTCATTACTGGATTTAATTGCTTCATCCTTTTTGCATAGTCATACTTATTATTTATAAAGTCCTAGCTTAACTTTGTTTGTGGAAACAAAGTGTGTGCAGTGGCGGACTCGTTCTCACATAACGGTTTGAGAGGTAAAGGTGTTTACCTGTTTGGAGGCTTACTTAGTTCTCTGAACTAAGGCACCTATTTTATTTCACATGCAGTTCATACTTTGTGACGGGGTCTTGTTTAAAGAGTACCGAGTATCTTGATCCTAACAGACCTACTGCTGATTGTTACATATTCCTTACCGACTTAGAGTTATAACCTGGTAAGTTCTATTCCTGTAATTTAACTAACACAGATAAATTTCATGTACACTACTATTGCTTCCTTATGGTTTTATATTATGTCACTTAAATCTTAGTATATTTTACATTCGATGTTTATCTTATTAAAAACTATTAACATCTCCTATGTTTTCTTTTTGCAGGTTATTGTCTTGGCTTAAAGACAAACCTTCGATTTTTATGAGGGTTAAATGTTTAACATGGCATATTCCATATGCCATTTTCACTAAGCATTAGGCTTAGGAAAAGATTATTATGTTTAATGCTTTAAGCCTATGGTTTACATGTTATAATTAATATATATACCTTGTGGCTTGAATTATGACTAGCGCACACCAAGCATGGACTATGCACTATGCCTAACATCGCAATGTATTAAACCTTGTAATATAATGACCTTTTGATATGATTTGGCGTGGAAACATATCATATGGTTGAACCATATACGTTGGGGTTTAACGATTGCATGGTGGTGGAGACTATTGTTTGCCAACAATTGTAAACTATGGCAAGGTGGGATTATGGCTTTGAAGGTGGGTACCAGCTGGTGCCATTAATCGACCTTGGTTTTCATGTCACCCCTCACTTAGGCTTGGCTCATGATGGTTTGGTCATTTCACTTGTTAATTGGGGTTTGTCTTGGCTCTGTGCAGAGGATAATGGAGGTGACCTCTAGACCAGGAAAGTAAGCTTCGCTTGGGGTTTTCTTTCCTGCTATTTCGTGTTGTTCTGAAACTTCTATCGTTTCCATACTTATAAATCATGGTTTCATTGGTTGTATGCAGGTGTCAAGGTATGGTGGAGAGCATATTGACTTCATCTCTGTCATGGTTTCGACTGTGAACGAAATGCAAGGTAAGCCTTGCCAATAAGCTTACGCTTGTTATCTCTCATCCTGTCTTCTTTGTGTTCTGTCATTTGATTTTTGGGGTTCTCTGTGGGGTTTGAATTTTCCTTCAGGATTTGTAATGATTAGACTTGGGCTTTTATATTACTAGCATGGGTTCTCGCCATGGAGCAAAATCGTATTTCTCACAGGATTTGTGTATTTAATTTTGGGGTTCTATAAATTATCTGCGGATTGGGGCTTTTGAGCCATGGGATGCACCATTTCTCATAATGGTGCCATAACCCATTGACATGCCTGTGTGGACTTGACTGCGATGATGGCATTACTACACATAATGTAATTATTATGCGTTTTATGAAGTGGCCCAGGTTAATTTTCTTGCTATGTGTATGGATGTAATTTATTCTGCGTTAATGGTTTCTTATCAGGGTTTTTAAACAAGAATACGCCTTCGTTGTGGTCTCTGTGTTGGTTATTTATGTTTGGTTGTAATGGTTAACAACGTGGGTTAAAGGCCATGCCGTAAATGGTTTGAGCCTTTCCCTTAGTGGCTATGATAACTTCAATGTGTCTTATTACTGTTTAAATTTCATTGATTAGAGTGTGGGGTGATATCGTTAACAGAGTTAGTTTGTTATTAAAACCATACTATGTATATTTATTTGGAAAGTCGTGGCTTAGGTGAATGATGCACAACCTCAGGTGGTTGTTTTATGGTTTAATGATTTCGTTAGTTAGAAGTTATTATGGATTTTATATAAAGCTACCTGGGCTGCAAGCTCACGATGGCCTTCGTCGTTGTGGTTAGAATTTTAAAAATAGACTATGTGTAATTTAGATGGTGAAGGCCAAGGTCGTGCTTACAACATTGGACAGAGAAAAGGATCTTACAACCTTGCTACAACATATTGGGTTGTTTATTATAGTGTTGATTTTATTTTATGTAGCCAGCATATTCTAATGTATAACGTGGCCTTGGTAAATAATAGCCATTGGGTTTGAATCTTGTCCGTGGATAATTGTAATACATTGTATTTTAATTTATCAAAGAGGGTTGGGCTTATATTCCCACATGATTTTATTCCTGTTCCCATTGTAATACTTGGGTTTGTAATATGATTTTGATATGGTTTAATACCTCATACAATACCTATGTATGATGCATTGTTTAATTCGTTATATGGAATGAGATTGTATGTTATGTAATTTTGGTTAATGTTTATGAATAAATGCAATTTTTTTTTATAGAGGCCTGCGACTTAGGTTTGTGAACCCACAGGGTTGTATCATGACCTCTGTTTAAAATGGCAGAGTTCTTTAATTATTTTAATTGTTTACTTGGTTAAGTTATATGTAATATTTATGAGAGGCCTTTAAAGATTCAAGCATGTGATTTTCGTATGGTTTAAATTAGGACTGTGGGTTTTATATGTAAACAAATTTGTGAATCTAGGACCAAAAGGATGGTCATGACACTTCTTGCTCATTTAATTATAATGCTATTGTTTAATGGAAGGGTTTAATATTTAGCTTGTATTTAATGCGATAGGCCTTGAAAGGTCTTAATGGCTTATTATCTTCGATTCAAATGTAGAGATAAATTTCATATTTGTTTATGTATGATGTCCTTATATATATAT
>LPNX010624846.1:221761-347659 GCA_001517045.1 Pseudotsuga menziesii
TCTATTTTAATCTATAACATGTCTCTACTCACAAATGGAATATGTTAGTAGAGTAAGCAAGTTTAACAATACCTCTATATAGTAATATGAAACAAAACCTAGTTTAAGTAATGAAGATAAATAAACAAACCCAGGTGAATATAGCATGAAGTATCATTTACAGCCTAGGGTTACAATTTTAGAAATGTAAACCCTAGAAGATATATACAGAACAATCATTTCTAGGGTTAGAAATATAATATGAACCTTTTTGTAAGTAACTAACATTTATGCTAGAAATGAACTTGACATACTAAGAACTCATACCTGTAATTTTCTAAAGCTCCTTTAATGGATGAACCTGCACACTTTAAATAACCATCATTAACCAATTAAGACAGAGCTGACCTCTTGTTTTGATGACCAAATCACTTGGGAACTACCATGTTCCACCCAACCATGACCCGAAACCATTTCTGGTTTTAATCTGGATCCCCCCGAGCTCGACTCCAACATGCAAGTAGCTTAGAGATCCTAAGGTAGGGTTTCCTATCTGGTGTATCAGATCTCAACCTGTATCAGATCTCGATCAGTTCTCCTTTTTCCTTCGAGGAAAATGTTCTCCAAGAATTACTTGAGAGAAAACAGGCAGAAAAATGTCTCCTCTAATGATAGATTAGAATGCCAAGCCTTTCCTTGGCTTGATTCTTTATCGACATACTTTTCAGTCAAAGGGACTGTTAAATCAAGAAACCTTGGTTTCTTGATTTAACCCTTTTCAATTACTTTGGGTAATTATTAATATTTTAACTTAGGAACTTTCTTCTAGTTCCTAGTTAGACTTTTTAGGTGTTGGAATATTTATTATCTTTTAATAATAAATAATAATTGATGGAGCTTCTTCTTCTTTCATTTATTTATTTTATTAATATATTTAATTCTTTATACATACCATGTATAAAGTACATAATAATATAACATTTTGTTAACAATGTCTTTAGGCATCATATACCATGATCCCTATACTTAATGGCGCTTCTTCATTAAGGTCAAGTAGGTGGATGGTTTAGGTCTACTAGGCTAGGCAACTCTAAACATCCTTGCATGTTGGATTTCTCTAGTATAACGTGGTAGCTCTTCACTACTTGATGAGAATACAAAAATTTGAAATTTCATTTAATCACTTATAAATAAGTATGATGAGATCAATATTTTATTGAGTCATTTTCACTCGGAAGTTATTAAAATATTTTCAGTTACCCCTAGCACTCACCAGATCCGTGTAATTCTAGAGCTCCTCTCTCAACATTAATGCTAGGATGTACTTGTATGATACACCTAGGGATACAATGTCCAAGGATCCGATGCTCCAAAGCTTATGCTCAACATCAATGTGGAAGTCTCCAGGGCTTATGCCCAACACTTCCAACTATCTTTTCGTGTGTTTGAGAGCTTCTCTCTCAACACAAAGGTAAGCACTCATGTGCTCCAGAGCTTCTCCCTCAACACAAATCATCAATCACTCAAGTGCTCCAGAGCTTCCCACTCAACAAAAATAATCAATCACTCAAGTTCTCCAGAGCTTCCCGCTCAACACAAAAATCTCATAAATCATGCACTTCCGGGACCATGCGCAACACAAACAAGCATATATATATATATATATATATATATATATATATATATATCACCATCATCAATAATTGGGTTATTCCCAATATACAAAACAAATCATCATGTTCATATGCAGTGGGGTCTTTGACCCAATATAAAAATAAAACATCAAGATAATCATCATAATCAATAGGCACATGCCTATAAGTGTTAGGTCCAAAATTCAGAATATTACAAATTTACACACCGTCTAGTCTATTAATCATTGCCAAAAACTTGAATGCATTATAAAATTATTTACACAGACACCATTAAAGCCCGAAATAGAAGGTTAAACAGTCGTGCCAAGGGCTATGGCACCATTGCAAGAAATGGTGCTTCCTAGGATGAAAAATCCCTAAACCAATTTACAATTTACATAAACAAAATGCAGAGTTTTCTATAAGTCCCGAGTTTCCCTTTTGATGTTAAATGACACCATCAATTTACAAACCCAAAACTTGCATACACAGACCCGAAAGCAAATCAAAACCCCAACTACAACAACGATATAACCCAATCCTACCCACAATGCCGAGAAGTGACAAGATTTGCTTGTAAAGTAGGCTTACTATGGCCACATTGGTGTCACCCTTAAGCTGACAGCGAAGCTCTGAGACATCCCACCTTCGCTTAGCCTGTCAACTGCAAATGCAACCAATCCTAATGAGGATGAGAAGTATGACAATGAAGGAGCCATGAAATAAACAGAAAATGCCATCATGAAACCAAATGAAGCTTACCTTTGTCACCCAGGGCATTGCCTCCTTCACAGCATAGAGTTGAGACCACAACCATCAACATACTAAACAAAATGAACAAACTATTCGTGGAGTCAATCCCTAAGATTGGGCTTCCCCAAACCCCAAGAAACATTAATGGCGCCACCTTGGTGGCAACTAATAACCCAAAACCCACTATTCCATAGTTTGCATTCGATACATTAATGTTTGTTTCCGTTTCATGCAGGGACTTAAACGCCATTGTATAAGTTGCAAACTATATGTTATAACTTGCCACCCAACACTAATACAAGGTATCACGTATAGTATAATGATAGTCTATGCACTTTATGCGCCAACCCTAAGTCCAAACACCATGCATAGTATTGGCATATATCGCTTAGACCTTAGGCTTAATCCTTAATACATTGCATGTTCCCTATGCTTAATGCTTAGAAACCATGGAATATGAAATATGCCATGGTAGTATTTTCTATAATAAAACCAAAGTTTGATCTTTAGCCAACTTATAACCTACCAATAAAAACAAGAGATATGTTAATAGCTGTATAAAATAAGCATGAAATATAAATATATTGATTAATAGATATAACGTAGATACAATTATCTAGGTTAGGGAATTAATGAGGATCAAAATTACCTTGCTAGCAATCTGAGTCTGTAATGAAGCGTACTAACGAACAATAGGTATGTTAATGATCAAAATGTTTAGCACTCTTTAAATCTTCGTCGCTAAGTATAATTTGCATACAAGATGAAAGAGGTGCCTTAGTTTGAATAACTAAGTAAGCTTGCTAGTCAAGTGAACACTTTACCTCTCAGACTATCATGGCAGAATGAGTCCCGCCACTCCTTCCACTTAGTTCTAGAAAAAAAGTTAAGTTAGACCCATATAAATAACCATTAAGACTAAGCAGAAATAAGCGAAGTATATAATCAACTAACGACACATACACAACAATGTATAACTAAAGAATCAAAGTAGCACAATCATCAACACATCATAAATAGAATACAGTAATATTCACAACTGAAAGTAAGATAATAGAACGTAAGAACATCTTACAACCAAACAATGGTACAACTAGTGTACGTTATAATCCGCAAGTTGAATAATGTTCCGTTTAGGTAGTTTTTAATAGCCTACTAATTTTTATTTTTTTTCAATTTTTGGGGACATTACAAGTGGTATCAGAGCCCAGTTTCAATACTAAGAGACCTATGGGTGCACCAAGCATTTACTACAAAGAAAAGAAAGTATGTTATTAATTTTGTTACTAACAGAAAATTTTCCTGTTATTTAATTTTTTTTGAAATGACAGGAAACTTTTACTGAACAGTTTAGTTTATGAATATTGAGGAAGATAACAGTTGACAAGGAAAGATGAACACCCCCACCCCAAAAGCAGAACTGGTGGTGGAGCAGAAATTCTGATATTTTGAAGACTATACACAGTCTTCAAGTAGAATTGTGAAGTCTCAAAGAAGATAGTCTAAACGAAAGAAAATAACAACAAGCTATAAATGAATCTTTACAGATAAATATGATGGTATGAATCTCGTAGGGTAATCCTACTCAGTGCACAAACAACTCCAAAAGAGAGCCATACCATAAACGGGCAAGCAGCCCCAGAGAAGAGGAAAAAGACGAACGTACCCTTGAAGCACCGAAAGGATATCATCATAGTCCTTCCAGTGATGACTCTCTTTCTCCCCAAAGAAAGAAACAAAGAAGCAATGGCAATCTTTAGGGGGAGTTTAGAAAAATAAGAGCCCCGACCTATGAAGGTGAAGTAAACACTAGGGAGAAGGTTGAAGAGTGGCTGTTGGGCATGAGCAAATATTTCCAGGTTCATAACTACTCAAGCGAGATGAAGTCTTGTCTTGCCATCTATTACTTGAATGGCAAGGAAACAAGGTGGTGGAGAGATTTAAAACAAACCAAGGAAGATGAGCTAAGAGAAATCCATTGGGATAACTTCTGAAAACCTTCTAAGAGAAATATATGTTGGAAAGGTTATTCGACAGATAAGTGAAAGAATTTCATGAACTATGTATGGGATCCATGGCTATGGACGCTTTTGTTAACAGATTTCTAGATCTGTTACAATATGTACCATACATTAAGGATGAAAATGTAAAGATCTAGCAGTTTTTAGGATGTCTTCCTCCCAATTTTTAGGAAAGGATTGATTTCGACATGCCAAAAAATTTGGAAACCACACTGCATAAAGCTAGGCTATGTTATGAGCATGGAAAACTAAAGCAAAAGAACATGAAAAGAAACAGAGACAAGTCTAAGAACTTTGCTGATAATCGCACACCTGGGTTTAACCCACAGCCATACAAAAAGCAGAACAACAACTTTCCAGCAAAGAAGAACTTCCATAAATCTGGTACGAAGCCTTATGTACCCCGTCCTAATGTTAATGACTAAGTAGCAAGTGGAGCCAATGCTACCCCACTACAGATCAAGTGTTGGAAATACAACGTGCCTCATTATGCCTGAGATTGTAAGAACAAGACCAGTGGGGTTTTGCACAACTTACAAGAAGAACCAACTGTTGATGACATAGCTGGAACACCATGGATTTATGCAGCATTGGATGGTCGACAAGAAGATCATCAAGCTACAATGGTTGAGATAGAAGGTAATATCTTGAACACTTCTATTTCAATACTTATTGATCTCGGTGCTTTCTGGAGCTATATTTTTCCTAAAATTATTGATGAATGGAAACTAGGAAAAGTAAAACATGATAAACCTTGGCTAGTTCAGTTACCCACAGGTATGAAATAGAAAGTTTTGGAAATTGTTAAAGAATGTGAGGTAAACCTGAATGGTTTTGCAACGAAAGTAAACTTGAACATCCTCCCTTTAGGATCATATGATATTCTTATCGGCATGGACTGGTTGGAACAACACCATGTCATGTTCGATTGCTTACACAAGTAAATATTGTGTACTGATAGCCAAGAGAACCAAGTGAAGGTTCAGGGCATTCCAAAGAAATTTTATGTAAGGAAAATATTTGCCTTATAAGAAAAGAAATGCGCCAGGAAGGGATGCAAGTTGTTTGCAATGAACATCCGAGACATAGAGTTTGAAAGAGAACAACACATAGAAAACTTCCCCTTTCTTGAAGAATTCAAGGATGTGCTTCTCGAGGAAATCCCAGGATTTCCTCCAAAACGAGACCTAGACTTTTCCATCGAATTGACTTGAGGATAAGTTCTGGCTTCCAAAGTCCCTTACCACATGAGTGCACTTGAGATAGTGTAACTCAAACTGCAGTTGCAGGAGTTGATAGAGAAAGGGTATATCTGACCCAATGTGTCTCCTTAGGGAGCATTGGTACTGTTCGTAAATAAGAAAGATGGTACAATGCGGATGTGCATCAATTACCGTTAGTTGAAAAAAATGACTATCAAGAACCAATACCCACTCCCTAGCATCAATGACTTGTTCAATCAAGTGGGAGGAGCCAGAATATTTTCAAATATTGAATTATGATCCGAGTACCATCAGGTATGGATTAGCAATGAGGATATTGAAAAAACCACATTTCATACAAGGTACAAGCACTACGAGTTTGCAGTGATGGCGTTCGAGTTGACCAATGCACCCATGAACTTTATGTGTATGATGAACAACATATTTAGTAGGTATCTAGATAAGTTTGTCTTGGTATTTATAGATGACATACTAGTTTATTCCAAGAATAAAGAAGAACATGAAGAACACCTTCGCATAGTACTACAAGTGTTGAGAGAACACTAGATTTATGCTAAGTTTAGTAATTGTGATTTTTACAAACAACAGATACAGTACTTAGGTCACATTATCTCTGAGATAGGGATAGCTTTGGACCCGAAAAATATTAAAGCCATAAAGCATTGGCCTAACCCTACTAGTGTCACTGACATTAGGTCTTTTTTGGGATAAGATGGATATTATCGAAAGTTCATTGAGAACTTCTCAAGGATCGCTTGCCCCGAGACCACTTTGCAGATGAAAGCAAGTAAGTTCTTATGGACCTCTAAGTGTGAAGAAAGTTTTCAAAAGCTTAAGAATCTTTTGATGACCGCACCGATGTTATGAATTGCGGATCCCGATGGGGATTTCATTGTTTGCATGGATGTAAGCAAGGAAGGACTTGGAGGAGTCCTCTTGTAGAACGATCATGCGATCTATTATGAATCACGGAAGTTAAAACAAAATGAGCAGAATTACCCTACGCATGATCTAGAGTTAGCTGCCATCATCCACTCTTTGAGGATGTAGAGGCACTACCTCATGGGAAGGAAGTTCCTTTTGAAGACAAACAATATGAGTTTGAAATATTTATTCGATCAACCAGATTTGAATGTAAGGCAAGGAAGGTGGTTGGATTTCCTTAGTGAGTACCATTTCAAGCTAAAGCACATTAAGGGCAAAGAGAATAAGGTTTCCCATGCATTGAGCCGACGAAATCATTTGATACATGAGGTGACTTTGAGTCAAACCAATGCATATTTGCATGAGAGGATTAGAGTAGCCAACAGAGTTGACCCCTTCTATGTGGAAATCCTCAAGAAAGTCCAAGAGGACAAGTTGTTTCAACAACAAAAAGAATACAAGGTAGATGAATCCAGATTGCTATGGTCCAAGGATCATTTGTATGTTCCAGAAAGAGGGGACATTCAGTCCAACATCCTCACAGAATTTCATCAGGCACCCTACTATCAAAAGAATATATCTGCTGTCAAAAAACACTTTTTTCAGGCCTAAGTTAAAGGCTGACATTGCGATGTTCATCGCGAAATGTCAGGAATGTCATCTAGTCAAAGCCGAGCATCAGCATCCTGTGGGATTGCTGCAGCTGTTACCCATTCTGGAATGGAAGTGGGAGGTCATTAGTATGGATTTCATCATTCGTTTGCTGAAAATTAAGAAGAAAAATGATTATATTTGTGTAGTCATCGACAAGTTGTCAAAAGCAGCACACTTTATTCCTATGAAGTCGACCTACAAAGTAGTGAACATTGTTGATATCTTCTTGAAGGATGTATTTAGATTGTAAGAGATACCCAAGAAAATAATCTCAGATCGAGATGTTAAGTTTACAGGAAACTTTTGGAGATATTTATTCTCTAGATTGGAGACGGAGTTGAACTTTAGCACTGCATATCACCCGCAGACAGATGGGCATATAGAAAGAGTAAACCAAATTGTTGAGGACATGCTTAGGATGTATGTCATGAATAACCCCATGAAGTGGGAGGATTACCTGCATCTCACAGAGTTTGAGTATAACAATGGTTATCAGACTTCCACCAAGATGAGTCCCTTTGAGGTACTCTATGGACAGAAGTGTAGAACACCAGTTACTTGGGATATCCTGGTGGATCGGCTAATGTTAGGGCTTGATTTATTGATGGACTTGGAATAGTCGGTTGCCAAGGTCTAGGTGAACCTTAAAGAAGCACTTGACCAGCAAAAAAATTACGTGGATCGAAAAATAAAATATAAAGACTTTCAAATAGGCGATCAAGTTTTCTTGAAAGTAAAATCCAAATGAAGCTCATTGAGCTTGGGTAGGTGTGGTAAGTTAGCACCTTGATTTTGTGGACCTTTTGAAATAATGGCCAAGAAAGGGCCAGTGGCATATGAACTGGCGTTACCCGCACATGTAAGAGTCCATAATGTTTTCCATGCATCTTTGTTAAAGAAATATGTTTATGACACTAAACATGTTGTTGATTAGTCCCTATTATAGGTGGAACCTGAAGGGGAGTTTTCCCCTGAGCCTATTCATATACTAGATAAGAGAGAGGTGTAGATTTGAAAGCGTACCATTGTCCAGTTGAAAGTGCAGTGGAAGCACTTTGAGGCTGATGAGGCTACTTGGGAGAATGAAGACACCATGAGAAAGGATTACCGCGCCTTGTTTCATGATGTCATTCCAAGTCCCTAGAAGACCAGGGATGGTGTTGTTCTAAGCAGGAGAGATGTAATATCCCAAATTTTGGATTTAACACTTATAGGCATGGGCCTATTCATTATGATGTTGACTTGATATTTTATTTTGATATATTGGGTCGAAGACCCCACTGCATATGAACATGATGATTTGTTATATATATATATATATTCTTGTTGTGTTGGGTGTGGACCCTAAAGCACATGATTGATGAGATGTTTTGTGTTGAGCGAGGGGCTCTGGAGCACATGGGTGGTTGATTTTTTGTGTTGAGTAAGGAGCTCTAGAGGACATGGGTAATTAATGTTTGTGTTGAGTGAGGAGCTCTAGAGCACATGAGTACTTACATTTGTGTTGAGCGAGAAGCTTTGGAACACATGAAAAGATAATATTTGGAAGTGTTGGGAATAAACCCTGGAGCCTTCCATGTTGATGTTGAGCATAAGCTCTAGAGCATTGGATCCTTGGCCATTATATCCTTAGGTCTATTGTACAAGTGCATCCTAGCATTAGTGTTGAGTGAAGAGCTCTGGAATTGCACTAAGTTGTAATTCCCCATTAAAGCGTTGAGTATGGGCTATGGTAAGAGCTAGGGGTTATTGAAAATAATTTAATAACTCCGAGTGAAAATGAATCGAGAAAAATATTGATTTCATCGTACTTATTTATAAGTGATTAAATGACATTTTGAATTTTTGTATTCTCATCAAGTAATGAAGAACTACCACGTTATACGAGGGAAATCCAACATGCAAGGATGTTTAAAGTTTCCTAGCATAGTACACCTAACCATATACCTACTTGACCTTAATGAAGAAGTGTCATTAAGTCTAGGGATCATGGTATATGATTCCCAAAGAAAAATGTTAACAAATGTTATATTATTATGTATTTTATACATGGGATGGATAAAGAATAAATATAGTAATAATATTAATGATGAAATAAAGAAATAAAAGCTCCATTCATTATTATTTATTATGTAAAGATAATAAATATTCCAAAACCTACAAAAGTCTAATTAGGAACTAGTTGAATGTTCCTAAGTTAAAATATTAAAAATTACCCAAAGTAATTGAAAAGGGTTAAATCTAGAAACCAAGGTTCCTTAATTTAACTGTCCCTTTGATTGGAAAGTCTGTCTATAAATCCTCAAGCCAAGGAAAGGCTAGGGGTTCTAATCTATCATTTGGGGGAGTCATTTTCTGCATGTTTTCTCTCAAGTAAATTATTGGAGCATTTCCTTGGAAGGAAAAAAAAGGAGAACAGATCCAGACCTGATGTACCAGATAGGAAACCATACTTGAGGAGATCTAAGGTACTTGCATGTTGGATTCCACCTCAGAGGGGATCCAAATTAAAACTAGCAACGGTTCTAGGTCATGGTTGGGTGGAACGTGGTAGTTCCCAAGTGATTTGGTCATAAAAAACAGAGGTCAGATCTACCTTTGAATTGTTAATGCTGGTTATTTGAGCGTGTAGGTTCAGCCATTAAAAGAGATTCAAGTTATAGGTATGAAGCCCTAGACTGCGTATTCTATTTTTCTAGAATAAATGTTGGCTAGGTTAGGCCAATGATTACACTGCATTTCCTAACCCTATGTAATTGTTTATGTGTTTAAAATCTGCTAGGGTTTGCATTATTTTAATATTAACCCTAGGCTGAAAGCTATTTTCTATACTCGAACTATCGAGGGTTTATTCATCACTTTACTTCAGTAAATTTATTTATTTATAAATGTTTATCAAGGGTTTTGCACCCTAGCTTTAGTTCCTATATTATTTTTACTGGGTTAAGTATAAACTAGGTTTTACTTCAGAACTAGGACCTATCTTCTTTTTGGCCTTTTTACTCTACTGACATATTTCAATTGTCAGTAGAGCCATGTTAAATTAATACTAGCTCAGACCTAATGTGCCATTTGAAATCTAGATTAGAATCTATCTAATTAACGTCAACAGTAAACAAATCCGAATACTATTTATAAGTATACATTAATAGTTATAGGTTGGAATTATGAATCTAATCAACTAAGTACAAACTATAATTATTTCTATGATAAATAAACTAGTAAATACCTTTCATGGTGTGAATAATTAAATACATTCTAATTATTGAACCATTCCATTAAAATAACATCATCATAAACAACGAACAAAGTAAGTATCATGACAATTCTTTGGTCCAAAGATCAAATCTCTTTTCACTATTTAAAATTCACAGTGTTAGAATATAAATCCACATAATCAAAAAATATGCCAAAAGCCGAATAGGCCCATTTAATATCGCTCACAACCATAGTATAAACACTTAACCAAAACAATACCATAATCATTAATTAATGAACTCAGAGATTACATTAAGGTCGCAGGAATGAATCTTGTAGACTATCGTGATATTCACTACATAACCACAATGCCCTCATATTAAAACCTACAGTATTTAATATTAAACCTTAACCAAATAACTTGCCATTTATTTAAACTAAAACCCTCAAGCTACCAGAGGTCATAGTATCGACCCCTGTGGGTATATAAATCCAAATCACATCCATTTCAAATTACATACTGAATAATTCAAGCATGACTAGGATTCGAACCTTGCGGGGTTTTTTCTTACCATAATCATGGACACGCTATACACAGGGTATATACGGGCTTATATAAGCATGGCTACTGCCACAAATAGCCACAAATTAATAAAACGAAACAGTAAACATTTCAACCAACCAAGCTATCGTAGCAACAATGGAAGGGCTCATGCCATGCATGGCATGGCCATCAACCCATACGCTTTCAAACATCACAGCTAAGGAAATAATTACAAGAAATTACACAGAGAATCCCCGAGGAAAAATGCCTCACCCAACACAAGTAAATAAACACCTATCGTAGCATAAGAATTTACACATAGTCCAGTCTATTAATCATCGCTAGAAACATGAACACAATATAAAATTATTTACACAGTCACCATTAAATCCCGAAACCGAAGTTTACATAGTCGTGCCAAGGCCTATGGTACCATTGCAAGCAATGGTGCTTCCAAGGCTAAAAAACCCCCAAACAAAATTATGATTTACATAAATGAAATGTAGAGTTTTCTAGAAGTACTGAGTTCCCCTTTCACTCTTAAACAACACCATCAATTTACAAACCCAAACCTTGCATACACTAGCCCGAAGGCAAATTGAAACCCCAACTACAACAATGATATAACCCAGTCCTACCCACAATGTTGAGAAGTGACAAGATTTGCTTGTAAAGTAGGCTTACCATGGCCACATTGGAGTCGCCCTTGAGCTAACACCGAAGCTCTGAGCCATCCCACCTTTGCTTACCCTGTCACCTGCAAATGAAACCAAACCTAACAAGGATGAGAAGTATGACAATGAAGGAGCCACAAAATAAACATAAAATGCAGTCATGAAACCAAACGAAGTTTACCTTTGTCACCTAGGGCGTTTCCTCCTTCATAGTGCAGAGCCGAGACCACAACCATCAATAGACCAAACAAAATGAACAAACTGTTCTTGGAGTGAATCCCTAAGCTTGGGTTGCCCCAAACCCCAAGAAACATTAATGGTGCCAGCCTCGTGCAAACTAACAACCCATAACCTACTATTCCATAGTTTTCATTCGATACATTAATGGTTTCCATTTCATGTAGGGACTTAAACCCAATCGTATAAGTTGCAAACTATATGTTATAACTTTCCATCCAACACTAATACAAGGTATCATGTATAGTATAATGATAGTCCATGCACTTTATATGCTAACCCTAAGTCCAAACACCATGCATAGTATTGGCATGTATCGCTTAGACCTTATGCTTAAGCCTTAATACATTTCATGTTCCCTAATCTTAATGCTTAGAAACCATGTCATATGAAATATGGCATGCTAGTATTTGTTATAATAAAACCCAAGTTTGATCTTTAGCCAAGTTATAACCTGCCAATAAAAACAAGAGATATGTTAATAGCTGTAATAAAATAAACATGAAATATAAATATATTGAATAATAGATATAACATAGATAAAATTATCTAGGTTAGGGAATTAATGAGGATTGAAATTACCTTGCTAGAAATATGAGTCTGTAATGAAGTGTAGCAACGAACAGTAGGTATGTTAATGATCAAAATGTTTAGCGCTCTTTAAATCTTTGTCGTTAAGTATAATCTGCATACGAGATGAAAGAGGTGTGTAATGTCCCCAAAAATCAAAAAAAAAAAATTATAGGTGAGTAAAAACTACATAGATGGAACATTATTCACTTGTGGAACTCTATCGTACACTTCATGTACCTTTGTTTATTCGTAAACTATTCTTACATTCTATCTTTTACTTTTAGTCATTATTTTTAATGTTTTTACTTATGATGTTGTACTATTGTTTACTTCTTAGTATTATGTTTATACTTTTGTCACTTATGTGTCGTCTTTGGATTTATATGCCCATCCTTTCTACATTGTTGCACTTGTTAATTATAGAGTCCTAACTTAACTTTCTTTGTGAAATAAAGTGGGCAGAGTGGTGGGACTCATTCTCCCATGACGGTTTGAGAGGTAAAGGTGTTTACTCGTTTGTAGGCTTACTTATTTCTCTGAACTAAGGCACATATTTTTATTTCTCATGCAGTTCATACCTTGCGTCGGGGTCTTGTTTAACGAATAGAGAAAGTTGTGACCTTAAATATCATAATGTTGGTTGACTTTGGTTCTTTTATTGACCTCGAATTATAACAGGTATAATTATTGTTCTCGTCAATTTAGCTATCACGGCTAAAGTTCTTATTCAGTACTTATGCTTCCTTATGGTCTTGTAACTCTTCATTTTACATCATGGTATTAATTACGTTTATGTTTAGTTTATTAAAAACTATTAATAATATCTTTTGTTTTTATATGTGCAGGTTATTATCTCACACTAGATTCAGATCTTGATTATCTTGCGAGGGTTAATTGCAAAACATGGCATATTACATATGCCATGTTCACTAAGCATAAGCTTAGGGATTAATTGTATTGTATTAAGTTAAGGTTTTAACCTAAGGTTCATATGTTATTTTTCCTTAATGTATGGTGGATGTATTATATTAATATATAAGTCTTATGGTTGACTTAAGGCCAACGCAGACCCTACATAGACTATACACTTAAACCTTATCATTGTAATTTGTTAAGCCTTGTTATAACATAAGCATTGTAATGCTATATGGTGATATGAATAGGGTGGAAAATATAACATAACATGGAGCCATATATTAGCAAGGTTTAATCCTTTATATGGGAAATGGAGGTCACGAATGCAACAAAGCTTGAATATGAAGAGTGGGTTTTGTATTTCGTTAATGGATTCCAGCTGGTGCATTTAATGCTCTTGGAAAATTTGACAGCCCCAAGGTTAGGGATTGGCACATGATGGTTTTGTCATTTGCAATGTTTGAGTTGGGGTTCGTAAGGGGAAATGGAGGTGACCTCCATTGTCATGAAGGTAAGATATCGGTTGGTTTATCAGTAATTCTATGGTTTTACATTGATGCACTTGATCGTTGTCATTCTTCTCATCGGTTTTGTGGATGGTTGCAGGTGCCGGGGTCTGTGGAGAGGGTCATGGCTCAAAGCTTGTCACCAGTTCCTGTATGATGACAAATGGTGTGAGGTAAGCCTGTCGACAAACCAACACTTGTTAACTCTTGGCATGTTTGTGTGATGTCTTCATTGTTTGGTTTTGGGGTTCCATTGTGGGGTTTAAATTCGCTTTCAGGCATGTAATACTCAGACTTGGGTTTTTAATTAAATGTTTCAGTGCCTCCTGGCCATGGGTAAAACACATTTCTCTTGGCTCTATGTATAAATTTTGGTTTTGTAATTTATAAATAGTTTGGGCCTTTAATCCATGGGATGCACCATTTCTTGCAATGGTGCCATAGCCCATTGGCATGCCTATGTGGACTTTGTTTTGGCTTCGAAAGGGACTATGTGGAAACATTTTGATTTACCATACTGTATATGATGTATAAACTCTGTGTTTTTAATTATAGACCATTTTTATTTGGGTTAATATGTGTGTAATGTGTATGCTATGTTAATGGTTTACTGACAGATCTTTAAGAACAGGTATATGCCCTCGTTGATTTTATGTATTGAGTATTTTTAATGTGTTGTATTGGTGAATAGCGTGGTTTTGAAGGACCAAGCTGTAAGTGCCTTAAGCCTTCTCCCTGATGGCTACGATAGCTCTGATGTATCGCTACTGTAGATAATTTAATGAATAGTTTTAAGGATGATTAGCTACCAAAGTAGTTGGTTATTATAAATCATACCGTGTAATTTTATTTTTGCATTGCAGTGACTTGGGTGAATGTTGTGCATAGCATCTATTGGTTAATTAATGTTATGATTTCGTGGGGTTTGTTTGTAGTGTGGATTTTGTAAAATCCAGGGGTTATAGGCCCACGATGGCATTCATCGCTGTGTGTAGAATATAAATAGACTATGTGTATTAAATGTTGGTTGAGGCTGTGTTGTAGCGAAATCGCAGTTAGTATTATCATCCTCATGGTGGTTTATAATTTGTTGCCCACATATAGGTTATGTATAGTGTGGCCGTAGTATGGATGAAAACAAAAACCAATAGGGTTCGACTCTATTTGGATATTAATGTGATGAGTTGTATTTTAGTTAATAAAAAGAGGCTGGGTGTGTATTCCCACAGGATTTGATTCGTGTCCCTATTTCTAATACATGAGTTTATAATATGATTTTGATATTGTTTAATTTGCTATGTGTAATTTTTTGATGAGTTATGTAATTTTTTTTAATGGAAATGATTTGTTAATTAAGTTATGGTTAATAAGCCATACCTTGAAAAGGTCTTAATGGTTTATTTACTCTTGATTTAATTTATATTCTAGTTATGTTACTAAATACTTATATTTAATATTTCTGCTTTACTTAAAACTGTTAATAATTAGATGGATACTATCATAGTTCCTTCATTGGTTCTTTAGGGTTGAAGCAAGTGATTATATATATATATATATATATATATATATATATATATTCCTACTTCTGAACTAGTTGGAAATAAACTTAGACAAACCTTTGCTGACAAATGAAATATGTTAGCAGAGTAATAAGCCTAGAGGATGATTACTTAGTTACTGAAAATCAAACCCTAGTTTACAATACAAAATCTGAAAACTGAAGTGATACAGGAAAAAAAAAATTAAAGATGCAATCCTAGTAATATACGAGCTATGATAACATTTACAACCTAAGGGCAGTATTTAAGAAATACAAACCTTAGCAGGTTCTAACCAAAAACTCAAACACATAAGGTTAGGATATGCATTGAAATCATTTACCTAACATTTCTATCAATTAATCTAGAAAATAGAATACAGTCTGTGGTTAGGATTTAAGAAATCTAACCCTAGGAGATATGGACACAACCATCACTTCTAGGGTTATAAATATATAGGGAACATTTACATAAATCAACCAACATATACCCTACAAATGAACTTGACATACTAAGAACTCATACCTGTAATTTTCTGAAGCTCCTTTAATGGATGAATCTGCACACTTTTTAAATAACCAACATTAGCAATTTAAGACAGATCTGACCTCTGATTTTGATGACCAAATCACTTGGGAACTACCACGTTCATCCCAACCATGACCTGGAACCATTCCCAGTTTTAATTTGGATCCCCCCGAGATGGAATCCAACATGCAAGTAGCTTAAAGCTCTTAAGGTAAGGTTTCCTATCTGGTGTATCAAATCTAGATCAATTCTCCTTTTCCTTCCAAGAAATGTTTCTTCAAGAATTCACTTGAGAGAAAACATGCAGAAAAATGAGTCCTCTAAAATGATAGATCAGGACCCCAAGCCTTTCTTTGGATTGAGTCTTTATAGACAAAATTTTTAGTCAAAGGGACAGTTAAATCAAGAAACCTTCGTTTCTTGATTTAACCCTTTTCAATTACTTTGGGTAATTATTAATATTTTATCTTAGGAACTTTCTACTAGTTCCTAGATGGACTTTCATAGACATTATACTATTTATTAATATTTAATAATAAATAATAATTGATGGAGCTTCTCTTCTTTCTTTCATTTATTTATATTATTAATATANCTATAATACTTTGTTAACAGTTGCCTTTGGGTATCATATACCATGATCCCTAGACTTAATGACACTTCTTCATTAAGTTCAAGTAGGTAGATGGTTTAGGTCTACTAGGCTAGGAAACTCTAAACATACTTGCATGTTGGATTTCCCTTGTATAACGTGGTAGCTCTTCAGTACTTTGATGAGAATACAGAAATTCAAAATTTCATTTAATCACTTATAAAAAAGTATGATGAAATCAATATTTTTCTCGAGTCATTTTCACTCAGAAGTTATTAAATTATTTTCAGTAATCCCTAGCGCTTACCAAATCCCATACTCAATGCTTAAATAGGGAGTTACAATTCGGTGCAATTCCATAGTTCCTCGCTCAACACTAATGCTAGGATGTACTTGTATGATACACCTAGGGATACAATGGACAAGGATCTGATGCTCTAGAGATTATGCTCAACATCAACATGGAAGGCTCCAGGGCTTATTCCCAACACATCCAATTATCTTTTCATGTGTTCTAGAGCTTTTCACTCAACACAAAGGTAAGTACTCATATGCTCCAAATATTCTCACTCAACACAAATCATCAATCACTCAAGTGCTCCAGATCTCCTCGCATAACACAAAAAATTTCACCAATCATGTGCTTCAGGGTCCACGCCCAACACAAACAAGCATATACATATATCATCAATAATTGGCTTACGCCCAATATATATAAAACAAACCATCATGTTCATATGCAGTGGGGTCTTCGACCCAATATAAAAATAAAACATCAAGATAATTATCATAACCAATAGGAACATGCCTATAAGTGTTATGTCTAAAATTTAGGATATTACATCTCTCCCCACTTAGAACAACACCATCCCTGGTGTTCTCGGGACTCGGAACTATATCATGAAACAAGGTAGGGTAAGACTTTCTCATGGTGGCCTCATTCTCCCAAGTAGCCTCCTCAGCCTCAAAGTGCTTCCACTGCACTTTCAATTGGACTATGGTGCACTTCCAAAGCTACACCTCTCTCTTGTCCAAAATATGAGTAGGCTCAGGGGAAAACTCCCCTTCAGGTTCCACCTATAATAGGGACCAATCAACAACATGTTTAGTATCATAAAAATATTTCTTTAACAAATATGCATGAAAAACATTGTGGAATCTTACATGCATGGGAAATGCTAGTTCATAAGCCACTGGCCCTTTCTTGGCCAGTATTTCAAAAGGTCCACAAAATCTAGGTGCTAACTTACCACACCTACCCAAGCTCAACAAGCTTCGTTTGGATTTTACTTTCAAGTAAACGTGATCTCATATTTGAAAGTCCTTATCCTTTCTTTTCTTATCCGCATAACTTTTATGGAAATCTTGTGCTTCTTTAAGGTTTACCTAGACCTTGGTAACCAACTGTTACAAGTCCATTATCAAATCAGGCCCTAACATGAGCTGAACCACCAAGCTATCCCAAGTAACCGATGTTCTACACTTCCATCCATAGAGTACCTCAAAGGGACTCATCTTGTCGGAAGCTTGATAACCATTATTATACGCAAACTATGCGAGGTGTAGGTAGTCCTCCCACTTTGTGGGATTGTTCATGACATAAATTCGGAGCATGTCCTCCACAATTTGGTTTACTCTCTCCGTATTCTCGTCTATCTGCAGGTGATATGCAGTGCTGAAGTTCAAGTGCGTCTCCAATCCGAAGAATAAAGATCTCCAAAATTTTCCTGTAAACTTAACATCTTGATCCAAGATAATTGCCTTGGGTATCCGATGCAATCTAAATATCTCTTTTAAGAAGATACCAGTAATGTTCATGACCTTGTAGGTTGACTTCACAAGAATGAAGTGTGCTACCTTCAACAACTTGGCGATGACCACAAAAATAGAATCATTTTGATTCTTACATTTTGATGAACTGATGATAAAGTCCATACTAATAAACTCCAACTTCCATTCTGAAATGGGCAATGGTTGCAGTAATCCTACAGGATGCTGGTGCTCAGCTTTGACTAGCTAGCACTCCTGACATTTTGAAATAAACATTGCAATGTCGGCCTTTAACTTAGGCTAGAAAAAATGTCTCTTGACAACGAATATCATCTTTTGATATCCCAGGTGCCCCGAGTAGGGTGCTCGATGAAATTCTATGAGGATGTTGGACCGAAGGTCCCCTCCTTCTAGAACATACAAGTGATGCTTGGACCATAGTAATCTGGATTCATCTACCTTGTATTATTTTTGTTGTTGAAACAACCTATCCTCCTGGACTTTCTTGAGGATCTCTACATAGAAGGGGTCAAATCCATTGGATGCTCTAATATTCTCATGCAAATATGCATTGGTTTGACTCATGGTCACCTCATAAATCATATGAGTTCGTCAGCTTAAGGCATGGGAAAACTTATTCTCCTTGCCCTTAATGTGCTTAGGCTTGAAATGATACTCACTGAGGAAAGCCAACCATCTCGCCTACCTCACATTCAGATCTAGTTGATCAAATAAATACTTCAGACTCATATTGTCTATCTTCAGAAGGAATTTCCTTCCCATGAGGTAGTGCCTCCACATCCTCAAAGCATGGATGATGGCAGCTAACTCCAGATCATGCGTAGGGTAATTCTACTCATGCCCTTTGAACTTCCGTGACTAATAATATATCATGTGATCATTTTGCAAGAGGAAACCTCCAAGTCCTTCCTTGCTTGCGTCCGTGCAAAAAATGAAATCCCCATCGGGATCCGCAATCCATAACACTGGTGCAGTCATCAAAAGCTGCTTAAACTTTTGAAATCTTTCTTCACACTTAGCAGTCCATAAGAACTTACTTGCTTTCTTCTGTAAAGTGGTCATGGGGCAAGCGATTCTCGCGAAGTTCTCAATGAATCTTCAATAGTATTCGGCTAATCCCAAGAATGACCTAATGTTAATGACGCTAGTAGACGTAGGCCAACCCTTTATGGCTTTGATATTTTATGGGTCCAAAATTATCCCTGTCTCGGAGATAATGTGACCTAGATACTGTATCTATGGTTTGTAAAAATCACATTTACTAAACTTAGCGTAAATCTAGTGTTCTCTCAAAACTTGTAGTACTATGCGAAGGTGTTCTTCATGATCTTCTTTATTCTTTGAATAAAATAGTATGTCGTCTATAGAGACTAATACAAACTTATATAGATACCTACTAAATATGTTGTTCATCATACACATAAAGTTTGCGGGTGCATTGGTCAACCCAAATGGCATCACTACGAACTCGTAGTTCCCATACCTTGTAAGAAAGGAGGTTTTATGAATATACTCATCGTGAATCCATACCTGATGGTATCCAGATCACAGGTCAATCTTTGAAAATATTCTGGCTCCTCTCACCTAATCAAACAAGTCGTCAATCCTGGGGAGTGGAAAATGGTTCTTAATGTTCATTTTGTTCAACTAACGGTAATCGATGCACATCCGCATCGTACCATATTTCTTCTTTATGAACAAAATTGGTGCTCCCCAAGGGGACACATTGGGTCAGATATACCCTTTCTCTATCAACTCCTGCAACTACAGTTTGAGTTCCACCAACTGAGGTGCACTCATGCGATATGGGGCTTTGGAGGCCGGAACTGATCCTGGGGTCAGTTTGATGGAAAAGCTTAGATCTCATTTCGAAGGTAGTCTAGGGATTTTCTCGGGAAACACATCCTTCAATTCTTCAAGAACGGGGAAGTATTCTATGCGTTGTTTACTATCAGACTCTATGTCTCGGATGTTTACTGTAAACAACTTGCATCCTTTCCTAATGCATTTCTTTGCTTGTAAGACGGATATTTGTCTTACAAAAAATTTCTTTGGAATGCCCTAAACCTTCACTTAGTTCCCTAGGCTATCAGTACACAAGATAGACTTGTGCAAATAGTCGATCATGACATAGTGTTGTTCTAGCCAGTCCATCTCAATAAGTACATCATACGATCCTAAAGGTAGGATGTTTAGTTTTACTTTCATAAGAAACCCATTCAGGTTTACCTCACATTCTTTAACAATTTTTGAAACTTTCCATTTCGTAGCGGTGGCTAACTGTACCATCCAAGGTTTATCATGCTTAACTTTGCCTAGTTTTCATATATCAACAATTTTAGGTGCAATATAGCTCTGGAAATCACCGGGATCAATAAGTATTGAAACAGAGGTGTTCAAGGTCTTCCCTTCTATCTCAACCATAGAAGCTTGATGATATTCCTGTTGGCCATCCAATGCTGCATAGATCCGGGGTGTTCCATCTATGTCATCGATACTTGGTTCTTCTTGTAAGTTGTGCAAGAACCCACTGGTCTTGTTCTTACAATCTCAAGCATAATGAGTCCCGCTGCATTTCCAGCACTTGATCTGTGCCGGGGTAGCATTGGATCCACTTTCTACCGGTTTGTTAACATTAGCAGTTGGTACATAAGGCTTTGTACCATATCTATTAAAGTTCTATTTCTCTTGAAAGTTATTGTTTTTCTTTCTGAATGGCTATGGGTTGGACCCATGTTTGTGGTTATCAGAGAAGTTCTTAGACTTGTCTCGGTTTCGGTTCAAGTTCTATTGCTACAGCTATCCATTCTTATAACAGAGCCTACCTTTGTGTAGTGTGGTATCCAAAGTCTTAGGCATGTCGAATTCAATCCTGTCCTGAAAACTAGGAGGAAGACACCCCAGAAACTGTTGGATTTATTCCTTTTCTTCTTTGATGTATGGTACATAATGCAACAAATCTAGAAATATGTTAATAAAAAAGTCCATAGTAATGGATCCCATGCGTAGTTCATGGAACTCTTTCACTTTTCGGTCAAAGAACCTTTCTGACATATATTTTTCTTAGAAACGTTTTCAGAAAGTATCCTAGCGTATTTCCCACAGTTCATCTTTCTTGGTGTGTTTTAAGTCTCTCCACCATATTACTACCTTGCCATTCAATTTATAGATGGGAAGAGGAGCCTTCATCTCACTTGAATAGTTATGAACCTAAAAATACTTACTCATGCCTAGAAGCCACTCTTCATCCTTTTCCCCAGTGTTTAATTCACCTTCATAGGTTGGGGCTCTTATTTTTCGAAACTCCCCCTAAAGACTGTCATCACTCCTTTGCTTCTTTCTTTGGGGAGAAAGAGAGTCATCACTGGAAAGAATGTGATGGTCTCCTTTTGGTGCTTCAGGGTTGCGTTCTTCTTTTTCCTCTCCTCTTAGGATGCTGGCACGTTTTGGGTAAGCTTCTCTTTTGGAATTGTTTTTGGACTGGGTAGGTTTACCCTACAGGATCCGTCCCATCATATTTATCAGTAAGGGTTCATTTATACCTTGCTGCTCCCTCCTTTCATTCAGGATGTCTTCTCTGAAACTTTTCAATTCAGCTTGAAGACTATGTAAAGTTTTCAAAACATCAAATTTTATCTCTACCACCAGCTTCACTTCCGGAGTGGGGGTGGTCATCTTTCCTTGTCGACTATTTTCTTCCTTGGTATTCATAAATTGAACAGTGCTGTAAACATTCCTGTAAATGCAAAAAAAAAATTAATAACAAGAAAAAAATTTGTTAGAAAGAAAAATTTAATATTGTACTTTATTTTCTCTATGGTGATAGCTTGGTGCACCCATAGGTCTCTTAGTATTGAAACTGGGCTTTGATATCACTTGCAATGTCCCCAAAAATCGAAAAGAATTTTTTTTATAAGCTAGTAAAAACTACCTAGTCGGAATATTATTCACTTGCGGAACTCTATCGTACACTTCGTGTACCTCTGTTTATTCGTAAATTGTTCTTACGTTCTGTGTTTTACTTCCAGTCATTATTTTTAATGTATTTTACTTATGATGTTGTACTGTTGTTTACTATTTAGTATTATGTTTATACTTTTGTCACTTATGTGTCGTCTCTGAATTTCTATGCTCGTCCTTTCTGCATTGTTGTACTTATAGAGTCCTAACTTAACGTTGTTTATGGAAACAAAGTGGGCAGAGTGGCAGGATGCGTTCTCCCATGATGGTTTGAGAGGTAAAGGTGTTTACTGGTTTGCAAGCTTACTTAGTTCTCTGAAATAAGGAACCTATTTTTATTTCTCATGCAGTTCATACCTTGCGCTAGGGTCTTGTTCAACGAATAGAGAAATTTTTGACCTTAAAGATCATAATGTTGGTTTACTTTGGTTCTTTTACCGACCCCAAATTATAACAGGTATAATTACTATTCTCGTCAATTTAGCTATCACTGCTAAAGTTCTTATTTAGTACTTATGCCTCCTTATGGTCTTGTAACTCTTCATTTTGCACCCTGGTATTAATTACGTTTATGTTTAGTTGATTAAAAACTATTAATCATATCTTTTTTTTATATGTGCAGCTTATTATCTCGGACTAGATTCAAAATATTGATTCTCTTGCGAGGGTTAATTGCAAAACATGGCATATTACATATGCCATGTTCACTAAGCATAAGCTTAGGGATTAATTGTATTGTATTAAGTTAAGGTTTTAACCTAAGGTTCATATGTTATTATTCCTTAACCTATGGTGGATGTATTGTATTAATATACAAGTCTCATGGTTGACTTAAGGCCAACATAGACCCTACATAGAATATACACTTAAACCTTATCATTGTAATTTGTTAAGCTTTGTTATAACATAAGTGTTGTAGTGCTATATGGTTATTTGAATAGGGTGGTGAATATAACATAAGATGGAACCATATATTAGCAGGGTTTAAGCCTTTATATGGGAAATGGAGGTCACAAATGCAACGAAGCTTGACTATGGAGAGTGGGTTTTGTATTTCATTAATGGACTCCAGCTGGTGCATTTAATGCTCTTGGAAAATGTGACAGCCCCAAGCTTAGGGCTTGGCACACGATCGTTTTGTCATTTGCAATGTTTGAGTTGGGGTTTGGTCTTGCTTTGTGCAGGGGGGAATGGAGGAGACCTCCATTGTCACAAAGGTAAGATCCCAGTTGGTTTATCCGTAATTCTATGGTTTTACATTTATCCACTTGATTGTTGTCATGCTTCTCATCAGTTTTGTGGATGGTTGCAGGAGCTAGGGTCTATGGAGAGGGTTGTGGCTCAAAGCTTGTCACTGGTTCCTGTATGATGACAAATGGTGTGAGGTAAGCCTTCCAAAAATCCAACGCTTGTTAACTCTTGGTCTGTCTATGTGATGTCTTCATTGTTTGGTTTTGGGGCTCCAATGTGGGGTTTAAATTTTCCTTTGGACATGTAATACTCAGACTTGGGTTTTTAATTAAAATTTTCAGTGGTTCTTGGCCGTGGGTAAATTGCGTTTCCCTTGGCTCTGTGTATAAATTTTGGGTTTGTAATTTATAAATAGTTTGGACCTTTAGGGTAAGGAGATGCATTAAAATCATTTACCTAACATTTCTATCAATTAATATAGAAAATAGAATACAATCTAGGGTTAGGATTTAAGAAATGTAACCCTAGGAGATATGGATAGACCATCATTTCTAGGGTTAGAAATATATAAGGAACATTTACATAAAGAAGCCAACATATACCCTAGAAAAGAACTTGACATACTAAGAAATCATAATTGTAATTTTCTGAAGCTCCCTTAATGACTAAATTTGCACACTTTTTAAATAACCAATATTAACAATTTAAGACAAATTTAAACTCTGATTTTGATGACCAAATCACTTGGGAACCACCACGTTCCTCCCAACCATGACCCAAAATCATTCCTGGTTTTAATCTGGATCCCCCTGAGCTGGAATCCAACATGCAAGTAGCTTAGAGCTCCTAAGGTAAGGTTTCCTATTTGGTGTATTAGATCTGGACCAATTCTCCTTTTCCTTCCATGAAAGGTTTCTTCAAGAATTCACTTGAGAGCAAACAGGAAAAAAAATGACTCCTATAAATACATATACATACATACATACATACATACATACGTACATACATATATATACATATATACATATATATACATATATACATATACATACATACATATACATATACATACATACATACATACATACATACATACATACATACATACATACATACATACATACATACATACATACATACATATATATATATATATATATATATATATATATATATATATCGTCAAAAATTGGCTTACACCTAATATATAAAACAAATCATCATGTTCATATGCAGTGGAGTCTTCGACCCAATATAAAAGTAAAACATCACAATAATCATCATAATCAATAGGCACATGCCTATAAGTGTTAGGTCCAAAATTCGAGATACTACAATAAACTTAATTCGTGTATAAATTTTTATCAAGGGTTTTTGCACCTTAGCTTTACTTATGTATTATTTTTACTGCTTAAACTGTGTTTCCTACAAACTAGGTTTTATTTCAGGTCTATTACCTAGCTGTTCTTTGTCATGTATACTCTACTGACAGACTTCATTTATCAGTAGATCCTTGCTCATTTAAATACTAGTTCAGATCTAATGATTTAGTTAAAACATATATTTAATTTAGTATCATTTAATTATAATAACAAGAAACTAACTAGTATACTATTAGTATATAACCAGTATACTATTGACAAATATATATACTAACGATTATGAAATAGAATTATAAATCTAATCTACCAACATAATAATTACATCTAAGCACAAATTATAAACATCCCATATTAAACCTAAGATAAAGACCAACGAAGACCTTTCAAGGTCTACATAAATAAACTTATGCTAAATCCCAAATCATTTCCATTAAAATAAACATTATCATAATCAAATAAACAGAGCAAGTATTGAGACCATTCATTGGTCTATGATCTAGTCCCATCTAATAATTACGCACAACCATCATATAACAAATAACCAAAGTATAATTACAATAATTAGATTAAGAAGCCTCTAAGCGCAACGAGGTCACATGATCAAGTCACGTGGACACTCATAATTCCCAAATAAGAACCACATTATTATCTATACACATAAAAACAATATAATAACTAATCCATTGCACTAAGGTCACAAGAATGAATCGTGTAGATAACCAATTGGCATTTCGAATACATAAAATAAAACATGGTGCTCAACCATAATAAATTCTATACACAACAATCCTTTTAATAAACCCCCAATATAGTAAACGACCAAGGAACGAATCTTGTGGAGTCCCTTAATTTTACACAGAGCCACGCTATACATAGTTTGTATGTGGGCTATGTTTTTAAGATAATATTTTAGCACAGAGGTTGTAAGACCCTGATAAACCTTACATGCTATAATCTATGGGCTCGACCTTCCTTACTAAAAGAATTAACATCTCCACCAAATTTAACCATGTTACAAAATAAACCAACAAACCGTAATACATATGCATTGATACATTATAAACCCCAACTGTAAGTTAAAATCCTTTTTGTTATTGTAGCCACGATGGAGAGTACCGACACGATGTAAGGCATGGTCCCAAAACCATCTCACTGACAAGGAGGTCCTCATTATAACCATTACAATCAACGCACATAAATGACTTATAAATAAATAAACCCGGTATTAAAACACAACATTATAATAAACCCAACGCTTATAACAAATGAAAAATATACATAGTCCAATTTTAATAAACCGTTGCAATCATAAACACAACATGTTTTCACAACCCATTGTTTTATTACATTAACATAACTTACAAAGTCAACTGCTTATGGTCTTGCACCATTACAAGCAATGGTGCTACCATGACGAGTTGACATCTTCAAATAGTAAACAAAATTATACACAAAGCCTGCCGAGGCACCAAGTTTTGCTTCACGACTAAACATCATATTAATTACAAAAACCCAAGTCTTTTAAACTCAGACCCGAAGGCCAATGAAATCCCACAACCTGAACCCCAAACACGACAAGTTAAAATCTAGTCTTAAAGCCAAGAGATGGTGAGTATCGAATTGATTAGTAGGCTTACCATAATGTTAATGCTAGCCCATGGTTTTCAGCCATGCTACGAACGATACATATTCTCCCCAGACCTGTCACCTGCAACCACAAAATGTTTCAATGGATGAGAAGTATGATATCCATAGTAAGAAACAAACAAACAACAATGTTGTGAAACCAAATGACACCATACCTTCGTTATCCTGGAATTTTCCTTCACACACTTCGTAGAGCCGAAAGAACACAAAAAATAGAACAAAATGGCCAACCCCACCAACAATGTTTGCAAATAAGGGTTCTTCAAGAAACTCTTCAACTGGATTGTCATGGATGGGCCCATCTTGAGAATTTTGATGTGTATTGAGAGCGACCTCATATTCGTAAGAAGATGGTTAATATCTTCATTTCATAAATAACTTAGAGGGAATTCCACACATTCAATGTTGTCTATGGAAGCATGAGGAAGTTCTTCGATGGGAGTATCATGGATCTCCTCTTCACTTAGTCTATGAAAATAAAGAAAGTATTCTAGGAGACGAAAACAATAAATACTAAAGCTAAGGTGAACTGCAAATATTTTAAATAACTAGCACATAAAATAGCATTCCATACAACAAATTGATGAACTTAATAATCAACAATAAATAAGGATGGTAGATATACTAGTGCTAATGGAATTCTTATGTAAAGGGGTTTCTAGTGAAGTATCGAGAAGTATTGCATTTGTCTAGGTTGGTCAGTTTTATAATTACTAAATGTGTAATTAGGGAGTGTGTAATATCCCAAATTTTGGACCTAACACTTATAGGCATGTGCCTATTGATTATGATGATTATCATGATTTTTATTTTGGGTTGAGGACCCCACTACATATGAACATGATGATTTGTTTTATATATTGGGCGTAAGACAATTTTTGATGATATATATATATGCTTGTTTGTGTTGGGTGTGGTTCCTGAAGCACATGATTTATGAGATGTTTTGTGCTGAGCGGCAAGCTCTAGAGCACTTGAGTGATTGATGATTTATGTTGAGCAAGAATCTCTGGAGCACATGAAAAGATAATTGGAAGTGTTGCGAATAATCCCTCGAGCTATCCATGTTTATGTTGAGTGTAAGCTCTGAAGCATCGGATCCTTTGACATTGTATCCCTAGGTGTATCATACAAGTACATCCTAGCATTAGTATTGAGCGAGGAGCTCTAGAATTGCACTGAATTGTAAATCCATGTTAAAGCGTTGAGTATGGGATTTGGTGAGCGCTAGGGTTACTAAAAAGAATTTAATAACTTTTGAGTGAAAACGACTCAAGAAAAATATTGATCTCATCATACTTATTTATAATTGATTAAATGAAATTTTGAATTTATGTATTCTCATCAAGTACTGAAGAGCTACCATGTTATACGAGGGAAATCCATCATGCAAGGATGTTTAGAGTTGCCTAGCCTAGTAGACCTAATCCATCTACCTACTTGACCTTAATGAAAATGTGTCATTAAGTCTAGGGATCATTGTATATGATGCCCAAAGACTTTGTTAACAAAATTTTATATTATTATGTACTTTATAAATGGTATGTATAAATGATTAAATATATTAATAATATAAATAAATTAAAGAAAGAAGAAGAAACTCCATCAATTATTATTTATTATTAAAAGATAATAAATAGTCCAAAACCTAAAAAGTCCAACTAGGAACTAGAAGAAAGTTCCTAAGTTAAAATATTAATAAATACCCAAAGTAATTGAAAAGGGTTAAATCAAGAAACCAACGTTTCTTGATTTAACTGTTCCTTTGACTTAAAAGTCTGTCTATAAAGACTCAAGCCAAGAAAAGGCTTGGGGGTTTTGATCTATCATTAGAGGATTCATTTTCTGTCTGTTTTCTCTCAAGTAAATTCTTGGAGAAACATTTTCCTGGAAGGAAAAAGGAGAACTGATACAGATCTGATACATGAGATTGGAAACCCTACCTTTGGAGCTCTAAGCTACTTGCATATTGGAGTCAAGCTGGGGGGATTCAGATTAAAAATAGGAACGGTTTTGGGTCATGGTTGGGTGGAACATGGTAGTTCCCAAGTGATTTGGTCATCAAAACCAGAGGTCAGATCTATCTTAATTGGTTAATGCTGGTTATTTAAAGTGTGTCTGTTCATCCATTAAAGGAGCTTCAGAAAATTACAGGTATGATTTCTTAGTATGTCAAGTTCATTTCTAGCATAAATATAAACATATAAACATATAAGGACATCATACATAAACAAATATGAAAGCTATATCTATAAACAATTCTACATTTAAATCCAAGATAAATTATCCATTAAAGACCTTTCAAGGTCTGTTACATTGAATACATACTAAATAGCAAATCATTCCATTAAATAAAAACATTATAATTAAATGAGCAAGAAGTATCGTGATCATCCTTTTAGTCCAAAGATTCACATCTTTGTTCACATCTAAATCTACATTCCTAATAATTAAAATAAATAACATTATAATTACATGTACAAATAATTCAAAAGTCCCATCTCATAAAGCTCATAAACATTAATTATAAACAGAGGTCATGACTTCGAACCTGTGGGTTGACAAACCCATGTCACAGGCCACCATAAAAAACCATAGCATTTATCCATAAACATTAAAAAAAATTACGTAACATACAATCTCATTCCATATAACGAATTAAACAATACATCATACACACGAATTGTATGATGTATTAAACCATATCGAAATCATATTACAAACCCAAGTATTTACAATGGGAACAAGAATCGAATACTGTGGGCATACAAGCTCAACCCTCTTCTATAAATCAAAATACAACGTATTACAATTATCCACAAATAGGATTCAAACCCTGTGGTTTTTATTTACCAAGACCATGCTATACATTACAGTATGCAAGCTACATCAATTAAAATCAACAATATTAAATAAACAATAACAAACCATTACACTACATTGAGGTTGTAAGACCCTGGGTTCGGCCCAATGTTGTAAGCATGGCCTCAGCCAAGACAATATTATTAGAGTCCCTGTTTAAAATTCTAACCACAACAATGAAGGCCATCGTGGGCTTGCACTCCGGGAAGATAAATATAATCCACATTATATACTAAACCCACGAAATCATAACAGTGAACAACAATTTGAAGCTATGTACAACATTCTCCCAAGCCACGGCATGCCAAATAAAAATACACAGTATGGTTTAATAACAAACTAACCCTATTAACGATTCACCCCACAAGCTAATCAATGAAATATAAATGGTAATGCTACATTGGATCTATCACAACCACTAAAGGAAGACTCAAGCCACTTATGGCATGGCCTTTACCCTACGCTTTCAACATTACAACAAATTATAAATACTCAATACACAAACCACAACGAATGCGTATTCCATTTATAAACCATGATAATTAACCATTAATGCAGCATAAATTCCATCCACACACAATTAGCATAAAAACCATGGCCATTTCACAAAATGAAGAGTATTTACATTATGCCCAATAATGCCATCATCGCAGACAAGTCCACACAGGCGTGCCAATGGGTTATGGCACCATTGCAAGCAATGGTGCATAACCCAAAATTAAATACACAGAGCCTATGAGAAACATGAGTTTACTCCATGGCCAAAACCACTGCACCATTAACTTAAAAACCCAAGTTTGTGCATTACAAGCCCGAAGGTGAATTCAAACCCCTGAGAGAACCCCAACATCAAACGACGAAACACAACAGGAAAAGGCTGAGAGACAACAAGCGTAAGCTTATTGGCAAGGCTTACCTTTCATTTCATTCACAATCAAAACCACAACAGAGCTAGAGTCAATATGCTCTCCACCATACGTCGACACCTGCAACCAACCAAAAAAACCATGAATTAGAAGTATGGGAACAATAAAATTTTCAGAACAACACAAAATAGCAGGCAAGAAAA
Source organism: Pseudotsuga menziesii (assembly GCA_001517045.1). NCBI lineage: Eukaryota > Viridiplantae > Streptophyta > Pinopsida > Pinales > Pinaceae > Pseudotsuga > Pseudotsuga menziesii. Next base: position 252,157 of record LPNX010624846.1, read on the forward strand.
CCCAAGCGAAGCTTACCTTCCTGGTCTGGAGGTCGCCTCCATTATCCTCTGCAGAGAGCCAAGACAAAACCCAATTGAAAAGTTAAATGACCAAACCATCATGGGCCAAGCCTAACTTAGGGCTACCACAAAAACCAAGGTGCATTAATGGCACCAGCTAGTACCCACCTTCAAATCCATAAACCAACCTTTCCATAGTTTACAATCGTTGCCAAACAATAGTCTCCACCACCATGCAATCATTAAACCCCAACGTATATGATTCAACCATATGATATGTCACCACCCCAAATCATATCACAAGGTCATTATATTTCAAGGTTTAATAGATTGCGATGTTAGGCTTAGTGCATAGTCCATGCTTGGTCTGCACTAGCCATAAGTCAAGCCACAAGGTATATTTATTAAACATAACATGTAAACCATAGGAAAGCCTTAAACATAATAAGGTTGTCCTAAGCTTAATGCTTATTCAACATGGCATATGGAATATGCCATGTTAAACATTTAACCCTCATAAAAATAAAAGGTCTGTCTTTAAGCCAAGACAATAACCTGCAAATAGAAAATATAGGAGATGTTAATATTTTTTAATAAAATAAACATAGAACGTAAAATATACTAAGATATAAACGACCAGATACACAACCATAATGAAGCATAAGTAGTGTACAGGAAATTTAGCGATGATAGATAAATTGATGAGAATAGTATTTTACCTGGTTATAATTCTGAGTCGGCAAAGAACCAAAGTCAACTAGCAGTAGGATTCTTAGGATCAAGACTTCCAGTACTCTTTAAACAAGACCTTGTTGCAAAGTATGAACTGCATGTGAAATAAAATAGGTGCCTTAGTTCAGAGAACTAAGTAATCCTACAAACAAGTAAACACATTTACCTCTCAAACCGTCATGGGAGAACGAGTCTCGCCACTCCACCAACTTTGTTTCCACAAACAAAGTTAAGTTAGGACTTTTTAAATAACAAGTACGACTATGCAGAAAGGACGAAGCAATTAAATCCAACAACGACACATACACGACAGATGTATAAGCATAATACTATGTAGTAAACATCAGTACAACATCGTAAGTAAGATACATTAGTAATAATGACTGAAAGTAAATGACAGAACGTAAGAACAACTTACGAGTAAGATGTGGTACATGAAGTGTACGATATAGTTCTGCAAGTGAATAATGTTCCGTTTAGGTAGTTTTTACTAGCCTATATTTTTTTTTTCCAATTTTTGGGGACATTACATAGTGGTTAAATTCTACAGTGAAGAAGTCAGAGAAAAGGTTCAATGTCAGCTGAACTAGATAGAGGCCAACTCAAATTTTCCAGAACACATGCTGCAGAAAACAATAAGAGGCATAAAAGTAGAAATGGCACTCGTTGAGTTTTGTAGGAAGGCTTTTGTAAGGTTGAATAATGAAATTGATAGAACTTTTGAAAAATGTGATGAGTTCTATAAAATGATACGCCAAGTCTATGAGAAATGAAAGCTTTCTTTGGCAGCAAAGATCACCGATCTTCCAGACAAAGACCATCATATGGCACATCTACTGGATACATTACGAGAGGATGTACAACACATTCATAAAAAAGAAGTTGTCAACAAGTAAGATGTTAAAACTTTGTAGTTACTTACTATGAGGATGGAAAGGAAAGAAAACTTCTAAGATTTAAATCAAATTTTTACTACTCTTTTAAACAGTTTTAGTGCTGCAACAAAACCAAAGATGCTCTAGACTTTCCAAAGTCACCATAAAAGTGTTGGTTCACTATTCATGTCAACATATTCTACAAACCTTTATCATGGGTTTTATTGGTGTTTCTCATTGACTTAGGGATGAGCCTAGGTTGAATCTCTAAGATAATTTAGTATAGTACACGGCCACTCACAAACATTTCTACGATTAAAATAGTATGATATTCTAAATTTAAAATACCTAACATTTATGTTTCCAAAAATGCACAACAGTTACAATTTTGAAAAATGCATATAAAATTTCTAAACCTTATGATTACATAAAAATAATAATTTGAAATAAAATGAGGAAAGAAAACTAACATATAAAGAATAAAATGAAAGTAGAAATGAGTATGTGAAAATTAGTTATTTCAAAAAATCTTTCAAAATATCCAAACAATAAAAAAAAACCCAAATTTCATACAACATGCAAATACAATTTAAAAAATTATGCTTTAATTTCTTTCCCACAAGTTTATACAAAAGTTAAACACAAATATTTTCCTCATATTTCTCTACCTAAATGGATATTAAAATTAAAAACAAAATTTGGAAACACTACAATTGTGTTGTGAAAAACTATCCAAAAATTGAGAAGAAATGCATTCATATATGAAAAACCTAAATTTCATACTACATGTATAAAAAATAAAAAATAAACTCTTTGTGTCCTCCCCTATAATATCTATGGAAATCCTTTAGATGAATACACAAAGACAACAACTTCATGGATACTGCATCAAAGCAAACCCTGTAAAAGAATCATCCCAAAATGGTTCTAAAGAAACCATATAATAGGATGCCCCTAAATATTTTCAATGCCACAAAATTCAATTATTGTAGTGCCTAATATTGCAACAATCATACCTCGTATATAAAAATAACTTTCCTAAGAAACCTAAAGAGAAACCCCACACAAATAAAAAATATAGGTGTTAACAAAGTAGTTGCAATATTTATCACAATTTCAAAAATCCAAATACCATTGGAGATAATAATCCTTGATGTTCAAGGAATCCAATCAATAAAAACATGGACTAAAGGTTTCAAAATAAATTCCAGATAACAACAAAGAATACATTATGGCATAGACACATAAAAATATATATGTTGTTTTCCCACTACCCTACACTAATATCCCATCCATTGATTTTCAACTCTAATTTGTTCCTCCTCTTCGAGACTAAAATCATTCTTAATGTTGAAAGTTTTCCTTATTTCTTCAGCGGTCTTTCCCGTCATCATATTTGCCACAGTTTGGCATGTCATATCGAACAAATTCTTTATGTCGAGATAATCTGCAGCCTACAGAAACCAAAAATCTTGATAAGCTAAAGTTTGCATAAAATATACAAAAATATCTATAACTAAACAAAAAAACACATATACATTACTAAAAAAATCCACAATTTTTTTTTAGAAATGAGAACACTTGAGGAAGTATTTAATTAAATCGTCCTCATCAAAGATTTCAAATGCTTAAAGAATTTTTAAAATAATAAAAAATGTCAATGTAAAAGGAAATTTGGATTGAAAATGAGCCTTTCAACTCTAATTTCATACAACTGCATATAAAAGTTTAAAACTAATGTTTTAATTTCTTTCCACAAATATATACAAAAGTTAAATACAAAAAATTTCCACATACTTCTATATTTAAATGGATCTTAAGTAACCATTAAAAATAAAAATTTTGAAGAAATGCATCCATATATGAAACTCCAAATTTTATACTACATATAAAAAATAAAAATAAAAACTCTCACTATTCCTCCCTAAAATATTTATGGAAAAAATTTGAGATGAATACACAAAGACAACACTTCATGAATACTCCAACAAAGCATTCCTTGTAAAAGAATGATAAGAAATGGTTCTAAAGAAACCATATAATTGGATCCTCCTAAAAATTAATTAATTAACCTTCACATTTAATTTAGGAAGTTAAATGAGTCAAAGCATAAGGCTCCGTAGGATTCAAATTTATGACATGCTTATGATAGCTAAGTTTTTCTAGTACTCACCTAAATACACTCATGATTATGGCTAGTGTAATATTTTATTGTGGATTAACACTCCAATAGCTCATAAGGACTACACATGATAAAGTGATACATGACACTCTAAATTATTAAAACTACTTACACTATGGAGAGACTAGGTTAATTGTAAAATCCCATTAGTACGTCTTAATATGTCTTTCATTTAAAATAGGTTCTCTTTGTTTTGTCTTTAGACAACAATCATTTCCACACCCTAAATATGGATTGCAACAATCTTAAAAGCTAAAAGTAATATAGAAAACTATAAAAATTCTATAATTTTAAAACCTTAACTTTTTTATAAAAAACCATTGAAAAATATCCAAAAGATCAAAACTTCAAACAAACCATAAAAATCAGCTTCAAATAAATTGCAATAATCCATCATAAATAATAATAATAATAATAATAAAACAACATGAACATCTTAAAAAAATAAAAAATAAATATGAGCTATGGTTGTATTGCACAAAATTATGCATTCCAGCACCTACAATCCTAAAAAAACCCTAAAAACAAGTGCCAAGGGCAAATCAAAGGACTAAAGAAAAAACTCTAATTAAATGAGACTTCTCAGAAAATAGAAAAACCACTAAATCTGTTATTTAGATAAGTCTTTTGAGATAGTACCAAACAATCGAATCCCTAACTAAAGCGAAACCACAATTAAATAGGGTTCTCTGAAATAGTACCCAACCATCAAATTCTCAGACAATACTAGAGTAAGGCCCAACAATTTAGGGTTTCAGACAATACCTGAATAAGTTCGAACAATATGACCTCATTTACTTTAACGAAATCGTCATCCCATGTCTTGATTTGGTCGTCAGTGAGAGCTGAATCCTGGTCAACTGGATTCTGAGCCTCGAAATGGTACTTGCAGTATTCGATGACTTTGGAAAGTGTCTTGCCAGAAACGTTATGGAGAGGAATGGCTTTAGCCGTGCCAACTTCCTCGACAATGTTCTTGATAAGCTGACATTCGAAGGCGACAGGCTGACTGACCTCAAATAATTCGTTATCTGAGCTTTTCAAAGTCACCCTCGATTCTGTGGCCATGGCTACCCGCTGCCTTGAATAAACAGAAAGGACTTTCTTCGTGGAAGAGAAGCCCGAACGAACTTTGCCCGAATGATCTACCCGCTGGTCTGAATAAATAGAAACGTGTATATGCGAATAGAAGTCTGAACGAACTTGGCCCAAATTATCTGAAATCCCTCTGGTCTGAAAAAAAATAAAACGTGTGTGAGTGAATCGAAGACTGAACGAAATTGGTCCGAATGATCTAAAATCGATTTGTCAAAAAAGCTGTGGGTTTTATTTATTTATATAGTTGCTTATTACCCAAACACTCATGTCGTTGGCCATTTTAATGTTTTTTTAAATATTTTTTTTTTAAACTCCGGCTAATATCACCATAATCTAGCCGACTTTGATGTTTATTTTTTGTCCCTTTAACATTACCATAATCTACCGTGTTTTGATGTTTTTTTTAAAACTTGGTTTGATGTTTTAGGCTTTTCTTATTTTATAAACTGTTATCTAATTCAAAACCCCCAACATGGTTGACATCATTTCTTGTGGACTAGTTTGTTTTTTAAATTATTCCTTTCAACGAGGAAAAAATATATTTTTGGAAAATAAAAATGCTATTAAGAAAAGCCAATTTATATTTTTGTGAAATTATTCTTTTAAATTAGGAAATAATATATTTTTGGAAAATAAAAATGCTATTAAGAAAATCTAATTTATATTTTTGAAATTGAGTAGGAATTTTTAAACCCTCATGGTATAGATTCATTTTAAACCCGGATTTATAACGACCAACAACAAATGCGAAGGTGAGCTATGGAGACCTCTACAGTTTCTAGGTATAATTTAATTAACTCAGAACCCTATTAATATTTCTACCAACATCATAAAGAATCAACCATAATTTAAATACAAAATACGTTAACATATAAATCAAAAGTCATGTTGGCATTCTAGACCAAATTTATCCACACACATATATTTTACAACCATCGTAGCCTAGGATCAAATCCTACGAAGCTCACGATTTCCAAACCCAAAGATACATTTAAAAGCATGACCAACATCGAATCTTGTAGGATTTGTTAGCAGCATTTTCAAAGTTGTAACATTCCATATTTATTCTACACAGTATACCTTATAAAAATCGAATGCCATAAGAGTTAACCATAGATCAAAGCCGTTTCCTTGTCAACGTTTCAATAAACCAAATATACACGCTGTAAAACATTTTAACATTGTTCCACACACTAATGAAACCCCAAGTTCTATACGTTGTATCCATTTTGTGGCTCACAACTGTTATACAAAACAGTAAACCCTTAACATAAATCAATTAAAAACCTGTCTACGCTAAGCATAGCCACGACATTCATTTCATAGGGTTAATTCCCACATCCCTAGCCATTTCTAAATAAATTCAGAGGTAAGAAATAAACTCTACGAATAACCCTAAATCAACATTCCATTCATATCTTACATCGTCACTACTCTAAATGGAAAAAGTGCCATTGCTAGTAATGGCACGGCGCTAAAGCCAAAACAACTCTGCTAAAATACCCAAATAAAGAACGAACATAAGTTTACACAGAGTCAAAATAATGCCAATCTAAAAATCATAGCCACGATGTATACCGAGTAACGAATGCATTATCAATTAACCATTATAAAATATATTCAAAATTACATAGTCGCATTTCCCAAGCCAATGCACAATTGCAAGCAGTGTTGTCACCATTCATCAAAACCTAACATATTAACAAAACGCATAGTCTGTAATATTCACCACGGCCAATGCTATTAACAATTTATTCATTTACAGTGCTGAACCACACTAGTCTCGACCCGAAGGCGCCAAACCCAACAAAAAACCCAATGTGTATACGCATCTCTAGATGCTTTGTTTCATTTACAAACAAACTGATATCTAGTCGCAACTGTTAAAACTAAACCATATATTCATCCCAAAGACAAGCTTAAAGCTCTGTCAAAAACACCCATACATAGAGGAACAAGTTTTAAACTTGTTTGTAATAGGTCTTACCCGTAGAGGGTAATGCGATGGCCACCTGGAAGACCCACGACCATGCAGTGAAGGATCTTCTACCTGTGTTGGAGCAAGGTCCCGCAGCTACAGAAAAAGCTGCTAGTTTTGGCGGATAGATAGGATAGAGCTACGACGCCGTAGCAGGTTTCCAGCTGCAAAGCAGAGCCGGAAACCATGACTTTTAAGATAGAGAAGTCAAGGAAGATGACGATACTTAAGCGGCCGAGACGAGAGAGCTCACCCACTGCATTGAAGGCAGCGGCGGAAGACAGGAGGGCTCAGCTACCCTCATAAAGGAAAAGGAGCAACGAGGTTGAGGCATTGGAGACAAATGACAGCCAGAGAAGCAGCGCCGGTACCCATGGTCAGCGCTGGGAAGCATGGAAGACTGCAGGAAGCTGTGGTGAAGGGAAGCGGTGCATAGTACCCATGATCAGCGCCGGGAAGCATGGAATACTGCAGAGAGCTGTGGTGTGACGGATAGCGGCTGTACAGATACGCCGGCTGTCACTAGTTAGGGTTTGGGTTACTGTTGGGACAGGCCCACAGTGTTGTAATGGCGAGACCTTCAGGCTGCCTATAAAGGGATGCATTTTGTATTGTAAAGGGTTGGCGAGTTGGCATTTGAGCATTTTAAGCCATCTAGCTAGCTAGTCAGCCATTGAGTCTGTTAGCTCACAGCTACGTTGTATTGTAATAGAGTTGAGCTCTGGTTCTGTTACTAGCTGTAGTATCTTACTGTAACCAGTAGCCAGCTCATAGAGCATGCATGTAATGATCCATAGGGATTGACAGAGAGGGAAGAGTATATTGTAAGAGAGGTAATATAGAGATATAAGAGAGAATATCTCGAGCTGCATATGCGGTGCAACAGAACTGTGTTTACCTTCCCCTGAGCTATAATAGAAACACAGTTCTGTGGACGTAACTTCCATCCTGGAGGTGAACCACGTTAAAATCGAGTGTTATGTGATTGAGTTATGTGCTATGTTTATTTGTTGCTTCTAACAATTAGTATATGAGACTTTGCTTACAGTTTAATGTATGAATGCGTTATCCAGTTCACAGAACTATAGAAGGATAGATATAAGTTGAAGTCTTTGGCATGTTGTATGCGGGTTCATTTATGCTTTGCTTAAAACCGTCACTAGTCGCAGTGTTAAACAGCCTGTCATGTTGAGTCCTGCAAGTCGACACGAACAACGCTAAGTGCGCTGAGCCACGGGAGTAGGATATCGCAAGGAGGCAATACCGCATCGGCAGAGGAGCTGCAGTGCACGATACCGTAGGTTAAGGACTTAGCATTGGGAAGAAGTTATGTGTTTCCTGGTGCGCGGAGATGCGATAAGGCTGGAGTCCTTGCGAGGCAGTGGAAGTTGCGCGACGTGGAAAGGGAACCGTGCGACGGGAAGAGAGAGATCTCGCGGCTAGAAGAGCTGCGAGGCGAGGAGGTCACGCAACGCGAGTGGGGAAGTCGCGCAATGAACAGAGAAAGAGACCACGCGGCTAGCAGAGCTGCGAGTCGCAAGTAGGATGCCAGAGAACCTGGTCCAAGACGCTTGAGTCCTTGGCCAACCCATTAGAATCACTTCGAGTGAGAAGGCTTCAGGCCGCTTCACGGTCTATTACCGAAAGGGCCAGTGAGCTAGGGGTGTTGTTGGTTAAACACAGTAAACCCGGGTCTGCCCATGATAGCCAACAAATGGTTCCGTTGCCGGTTTTGAACAAACTAAGCACTGATGTTCTGGTGGCGCCCTACTAGAGATGAACTCAACGAGTTGGTTTGGTCTAACCTAAAAGATTTTGCTGAACGAGAGAACAGGAGTCCTAAACTAAACACAGAGGCCTGGTTACAGAAGCGTGTCCTTACAGACATCCATGCGATATTTTTTACGACCTTTGGAAATGAGCTTTACGACTGGTTATCAAAGTTGACCGATACAGGCATATTCAAAAAGAAAAGAGACATTGTCTAGACACCGGAGCTGATTCAGACCGTGGAGAACCTTGATAATCCCCTCACAAGAGCAGTAGACTTTTGGCTTGCAAGTGTGCTAGGAGGCTTTGTCACAGAGTTTGCAGTTGACCAGATGAAAAGCTTCAGCGAGGTTGAGCGCTACTTCTTCAAAGGATATTGTGGTAAGTACCTAAGATCTTTAAACTTGTCCATTAAGATGCTATTACATGAAAAAGGAACAATGGATCTAGTTTCAGATGAATAAGTAGAAATAGTAATGTCACAAGAGTTTGAAAGTGATTTTGATGACATTGGAAGAACACAAAGTGGAAAGAAGTATAAAGTAGATTTCAGATCTCCAATATTTGAAGACAGTTCAGATAGTACTAGACAGCAGAGTCATAGTACCACAGAAGGAACAGAGGGGGGTATCCCTTACCACCCTTACACCCCACAGAAACAGACTGGGACTCAGAATAATCCCGTAGGAACTACATCCAGTAGCTCACAGGCAGTACCTACCACCGCTACATCACCTCCACCTACACCGTCGAGTGGTAGTAACACAGTGAATCAACATCCACGACGTAGAAATAGAATGGGGGATGATATGAAGCTACCTATATTTAAGGGAACAGGGGCAGAAGACCCAGAGCAACATTGGTTTCTATGTGAAGCCATGTGGACCATTAAAACAATCAATGACGATAACCTTAAACTTGTACAGTTGGTCACCACACTAAGAGATCGAGCATTAACATGGTACATAAAGTATACCACAGTACCCAGGACACTTGCCCAGGTCAAGACCGCCATGATTAAAGAGTTTAAGAAACCTAAGTCTGAGTCACAGTGTATTACAGAACTCAAAGACATCAAGAAGCTACCTACAGAGTCGGTGTGGGACTTTGATCAGAAATTCAAAGCCCTTATCGACCAAGTCAGCTTTGAGTTCACGTTGGAGCAGCATAAAAAATGGTTTATTGCAGTGCTGCTCCCTCACATTAGACTGTCGTTAATGCAGCAGAAACTCCAGATGTAGGATGACGCGTTGGAGATGGCGATGAAACTAGAGGCTTCACCTCTAGATGAGAGCAGTACAGGCATGGCAACCTTACAAAACCTGTTGGCTAATCTCACATTATAGTTGCATGAACTTAAGAAAGGGAAAGAGGTTGCGCAAGACATATGGTGCGTAAACTGTAAAGCACAAGGCCATAGTAAAGACAATTGTCCAGTCTTTGTAGAATATATAGCAACAGGGGCTCCTAACCCCTTACCACAGACCCACGAACCGTGGTGTGAAATATGTAAAACGCGAGGACATCTACCTCACCAGTGCCCTCTACTTCAAAAGTACACGTAGACACCTAAGAACTTATACTGCGTCTTCTGCAAATATGTAGGCCATGATGAACACGATTGCAGAGCCTATGATCTCATGGTTGGAGCAAAGCAAGACTTATACAGAGTCCATTCAGAGACACAGGGTCCAGCAGCAGGACCACAGCCTGATCCGGCTTATGGTGGCCGTGGAGGACGATTCAGAGGACGAGGCCGTGGAGGAGGCTTTGCACGAGGAGAAGGTTTTGGCCGTGGTCGCGGACCAGTTACTTGTTACAACTGTGGAGTTGTAGGACACTATGCTAGGGACTGTCAGAGCCCCACTACCACTTGTAACTACTGCAAATCTTATGATCATACTATAGAGGAGTGCCCTACCTTGATAGCTAAGATCAGAGAACCTAAGCCAGCAGTACACCAGAACATCCAGCTTATTGCTGCTGAGCAGAAAGAGCCAGAACCAAGAGTCAATATTGTGACTCGTAGCGGTGTTTCTACCAGTGGGACATCGCAGGACACAGAAAAGAACACAGGGCAGAAGTGGGTGCGTAGAGCTCCTAGTAAAGCAACACCACTCGACCTGTAGAAGAACAAACATACATTTCAGGAAGCTAAGTCTTTCTTTGATGAACCTACGCAATCAGAATCGCAGGTACCGCCGTCTAGGGGCATACCACAGCAAGCACCTTGTGGCGATAGCCTTGTACAGACATCGCAGGCTACCACATCAGAAAGATGCGATGAGGACGAGATGACAGGAAGTGTACATTCCTTCCTACAGAGTTGTTTAAAACTTGTAATAAATGAGCAAGCTATCACAGAACTTTAGCGCATCATAGATCAGTGTCAGCCATCTTCTTCCGTGAGCAGTACACTGCGTGCTATTCATAATATTATTGGACATACAAGAACAGGAAGAGAGATGTGACTCACAGTGCAGGTTGGAGAGTTTGAAATGGATGAAGTGATCCTAGATCTAGGATCGGACATGAATGTTTTGACTAAGCAGACATGGGAACAGATGGGTAGCCCTAAGTTAATCAGATTGCCTATCCATCTGATATTAGCTAATCAGCAGCGAGTATCACCTCTGGGTCGGTTACCATAGGTACCAGTTGGCATTGATGGAGTTCACAGCTTCACGGACTTTGAAGTTATAGAAATCATTGGCGATAGTAGACCGTATCCAGCACTACTAGGCATTGATTGGGCGATCGGTAACATGGCTGTTATCGACCTAAAGAGAAGACAAATGACCTTTGAGGAAACGCAGATCTGGGTCATCGCGCCGTTGGATCCCTTTCAGGGTCCTAGATATATCGAACCTATCTGAGCAGAGGAGGCACGTAACATGGAAAGTGTCTATCAGATGACCACAAACCAGAGCGACTACGTCAATCCGACAGAAGAAGGGAACATCAGTTGGTGATGCGACAGCTCATGCGCATCAGATTCAGATGTTGGTCTAGAGAACTGGCAGAACAGACTTCACGAAGTCTCAGCGCGCAGATGCGCGTACTTGACTAAGTCATTGCGATGGATTGGCGCAGAGATCAATGAGATTCCATCATTTCATGGTCTAACAAATATCCAGGACTTCCTTGAGCAGTTTGAACAACAGATTCCTCATGAGCAGAGGATCGCAGCTATGGACCTTGCAGTACGAGCCACACCTGCAATATGGTGGTATGCACATAAAGAGAACATCGCATCATGGGATGATATTAAAAGATTGATGGTGATCAGATTTTCTGTCGGCAGGGAGTATGTCTAGCAGAAATACACAGGAGAGAGTGACCCCAGAGAACATATTCAAACATGTGAATAGAGCTGGTCGGACATTCCCGAGAATGAATGGGTTCACCGATTCATTCATAATTTGGATACAGTTCCAAGGAACTGGTATACAGAGACTGAACTGCGCAAAGGAACAACTACATGGCCACTAATGATAAACAGCTTCCTACTCACCTTCGCTTTTGAATCTAAGCATCCAACTGTTGATCAGGCCCTACAAGTAATAAAGAGTAAGCTATTTGAGGATTGTACCATATCAGAGTCAGCTCAACCTGAGTGGGCTATCCGGCTAAAAGAGGCGTTAGAGTGTTATAATTTTGCATCTGAACCAAAGCAGGAGGATGAAGATCCTCACTACACCAACATTCAGGAGTCAGAAGGGGCTCACGATGTTAAGGGACCACAGTTAGAAATTCCAGCAATTACAGAGCCCATCAAGATAAAAAAAATCAATATTGGCATGGACACAGAAACTAAGTTTGCCTCTATTGGAGACTATTGGAATGATGAAACAGTCGGACAGATTGTAGACTTGTTACATGACTATCAGGACCTATTTCCCACCAAGTTCACAGAGATGAAGGGAATAGTTGGAGACCTGGGAGTCATGAGGATACCATTGAAGGAGGATGCTAGACCAGTCAAGCAACGTCCATATAGATTAAATCCGCGCTACAAAGAAAAAGTCAAGGATGAGATCGATAAGATGCTAGCAGTAGGCATCATTGAGCCGGTAGAAGAAAGCGAATGGGTTAGCCCCATGGTCGTACAAGAGAAGAAAACCAAAGGAGACATCAGGATCTGTGTCGATTTGCGCAAGCTCAACGATGCATCACTTTACGATCCATTTCCGACACCGTTCACTGATGAGGTATTAGACAACGTGGGAGGACAGGAGGTCTACTCCTTCACTGATGGATTCTCAGGCTACCATCAGATCAGAATACATCCAGAAGATCAATCCAAGACCACCTTTGCAACAAAATGGGGCTCCTTCCAGTATACGGTAATGCCCTTTGGTCTTAAGAATGCACCGGCTATATTTTCTAGAGTAGTAGTTGTTGTATTTAAAGAATACATCCATAAATTCCTAGAAGTATATTTTGATGATTGGACTGTATTCGAACTAATTGACAAGCATATAGGAGATTTAAGACTGATGTTAGAGAAATGTAGGCAGTACCAGATTTCTCTAAACTTGAAGAAATGTATATTTTGTGCACCATTTGGTATTTTGTTGGGTCACATTGTTTGCAGACAAGGTTTGATGGTAGATCCCACAAAGATTGCCATCATCGTAAATCTTCTAGCACCCAACTCAGTCAAGCAACTGAGGACAGTACTTGGTCATACCGGGTATTACAGAAAGTTCATCAAGGGCTACACAAAGATTACAGCACCAATGGAGAAATTGCTAAAGAAAGATGTAAAATTCCTATGGAATGAGGAATGTCAGCAGAGCCTAGACACACTTAAAGAGAAGATGGTTATAGCGCCCATCCTAGTATTTCCAGAGTGGACTAAGCCATTTCATGTACATGTGGATGCATCTGGCATCGCGCTAGGGGTTGTTTTAATGCAACCAGGAGAAGGGGATATTGATCATCCTATCACATATTCCAGTAGAAAGCTGTCGACGGCAGAAAAGAACTACACCACAACGAAAAGAGAAGGCCTAGCTATGGTGTATGCGGTGCAGAAGTTCAGGCACTACCTATTAGGTGCCTCGTTCAAGATGTTTACTGACCATTCCGCATTGAAGTATCTGTTCAATAAGCCAGTGTTAGGGGGGAGAATCTGCAGATGGTTACTACTCTTTCAGGAGTATGATTTTGAAATCATTGTTAAAACAGGAATATTGAACGCTGGACCTGATCATCTGTCGTGGATAGACTCAGGAGAAGAGCCAAGTAACCTAGAGGACAATTTGCCAAATGCACAGTTGTTTTCTATCCAGATCGCAGACGACTACTATGCCGATATTATTCACTTTCTCACTATAGGATTAGCACCTGATGAGTTCACTAAGCAGCAAAAGAAGCAGTTGGTTGTTAAAGCAGCAGACTTCACCCTGATCGCAGGACACCTATACAAGTTAGGACCGGATGAAGTTTTGCGTAGATGTGTGATGCCGCATGAAAAAGATGCTATTATCAGAGAGGCACATTCAGGAACCGCAGGAGGTCATTTCGCAGGAAATCCGACTCCGTAGAAAATCCTAGCCGCAGGATTATGGTGGCCTACGTTACATAAGGATACCAAGGACTTTTGCATATGCTGTGATATCTGCCAGAGGGTAGGAAAACCCTCGCGACGCGATGAAATGCCGCTGCGACCGCAAGTTACGCTGCACGCATTTGACAAGTGGGCTATAGACTTTGTGGGTCCTATCAACCCACCAGGAAATCACACGGGCGCAAGATATATTATCACCGGAACAGAGTACCTCACCAGATGGGCAGAGGCCAAAGCAGTAAGAAATTGTGATGCTGCTACAGCCGCACAGTTCCTTTTTGAGAACATCATAAGTAGATTTGGATGCCCAGTAATTTTGATGAGCGATCAAGGCACACATTTCTTGAACCGCACCATTGAGGCCTTGACAGAATAATTTTAGATTCAGCACCATAAGAGCACTCCCTACCACCCACAGGCTAATGGTACGGCGGAGGCCTTTAACAAGATTTTAGAAAACGCTCTTACTAAGATCTGCAACAGCCAAAGGAATGATTGGGACCTCAGAGTTAACGCTATATAATGGGCGTATAGGACCACATGCAAGAAACTTACAGGACACACACCTTTCAGCTTGGTGTATGGACAGGAGGCTGTTATGCCTATAGAGTATACTATTCCTAGCTTACGAATCGCTCAGATCACTGGGATGACTGATATAGACACAGTGGAGGAAAGGCTAGCGCAGCTGCTTGCCTTAGAGGAAGACATATTCATTGCCGGATTCCATCGGAAAGTGCAGAAGGCACGAGAAAAATCTTGGCATGACAGACACATTAAGAGTAAGACCTTCCAGATTGGAGACCTAGTACTCCTCTATGACAGTAAATTCATTAATTTTCTAGGGAAGTTCAAGACGCATTGGCTGGGGCCATATTAGATACAGCAAGTTATAGAGGGAGGTGTCGTTCAGCTCAACCAGCTGAATGGGGAGCTTCTTCCCACATTGATTAATGGCAGTAGGCTTAAGCTCTATAGTGATAGCAACCCCACCTCTCAGCCCTAGCTTAGCCAGTTTATGGTGGTGCAGATGTCCATTGTAGTTGAAAGGAGGCATCACACCGGGAACTAGTCTACACCGACAGGTATCATAAATATGAGGAATCGCATAAGGCCAGTTCATTTTGTGAAAGTAATGAGTGGCTTGAAAGAAAAGAAAAAACGCTTGTTTGTTTGCGCAGGTGGTGCGGTGTTGCAGTGCAGCAATGCGATGTTTCCCCGTGCCACGTATCCAGTTTTGCAATCGACAGAGGGCCCGTCACGTCGCCCTCTGACAGGCCGTTAATGAGGAAATGACCGGTATCCCTTACCGTAGATTTGGCTGCAGCATAATTAAGTTTCCAGATTTGGCAAATCTTCGACGAGACTGGCACCTGTACACACACGCTTCGAGGGGAACGTGATCGGATTTCACCATTTATTGAGGATCGGATGACGGGTGTGGTCTCGTCCATGCAATTATGATGACCGATGGGTCCAGTCAAGATGACCGTTGCATCTGGGATTGCTGCCTTCGGCATAAAAGCAGAAAATGTTCATTAGAGAGGGTTACACTTGCAAAAACCCGAGAGCTATAGAGTAAGCTGTTCATAGTTTCCTGTGCAGATTTCACCCAGTTACAGAGTGCTGTGATTCCCCGAGTTCGAATCCATTGCACGCCCAAGCCATTCCACCAAGTGGGTTCTATCCGAGGAGGAACCTTTAGAAGACATTTTGAGAAGGTTTGAGCATGACGGCCTTACATGTATTATGACGACACCGCCTAAGGGCACCCATCCAGGTTCATCACAGACCAGAAGAATCTAATTCGGAGTTGGAGGAAGAAGTTCATACTGTAGCAGACTACATTATGCCATGAGTTGAAGGCGCGCCAGAAGTAAAAATTCCCAAGAGTGGTAAGTTTCCTATTCCCATACCACAGATTGATTCTTGAGTAAGGGAAGATGGAGACCTATTAGGATATGCAGTTGTTGCTAAATTCATAGATTATAACCTGGCCAACGCTAAGACATATCCCCAGTTCCAGCCAGACCAGTACCTTATAATTCAGAAGAACCCAAGGATAGGTACAGACGACTATATTCCCATGGACCATGTTCAGATCCTTGAGCGCTCAGGCCTGCTCAATCTATTGAGACTACCACATTTCGGATGCAGCGTAGAGGTTAATTCCGTGGTGCGCATCCTACTATCTTGTTTACATGGAGGTTACCTT
This sequence comes from Pseudotsuga menziesii, assembly GCA_001517045.1. Classification (NCBI taxonomy): domain Eukaryota; kingdom Viridiplantae; phylum Streptophyta; class Pinopsida; order Pinales; family Pinaceae; genus Pseudotsuga; species Pseudotsuga menziesii. Next base: position 268,582 of record LPNX010624846.1, read on the forward strand.
TGGCTTGGTAACAAGGTCGACCTAAATTTCGACCTCATACATCGCATCATTGGACTGTCCAAGATTGGTCAGCACCCGACGATAGATACAACAGGGAAGACCAAGGAACCCAAGCTATCACCCACCCTAGTTGCCAGGTACCAACTACAGAGAGGAGGTTGGGCTTACGATATTGCAAACATAGTAGACAAAACACTCAGCTTTACAGCTAGCTTGCTTGTAGGCAAACTGTTAACTAAGGTCCGGCCCAAGGAAGTTACAGGGTCTGTAATTAAACTTGCTATATAGGTTGCAGAGGGGGAGCATTTCAACTGGTCTTTATTTTTGTTAAATATGTTTCAGGCAGATTGTTTGGCAGCACAGGATGAGGCCACCCACCATTTTCATTTTTCATGGTTGATTATACTCTGTGCATTTGTAGGGTGGAAGGAGCCACCCCATACCCAATTTAAGCAACTAGTAAGCGGTGAGCCCAGAGGGGTGCGCTATACAAACCTGTGGGAGACTAACCACCCAGAAAAGAAAAAGCTCAATGCGATAGTATTCTATGAATACTATACGCTGCTGAAGAAAGTCATCCTAGAAGGACCACGGATCAGCAAAGAGGTTGTAGACGCACATGATGCTCGGCTTAATTTTATGGTGGACCGCCATAGAATCAACCTGAGACCAAAGAGGAATACAAGGGATGATTGGGCTCCTGGCTGGTTTAGGATGATAGTGTAGGATATCGAAGGAATAATTAAAGACTTTGATGCCCAATGGAAGCGAGAATACGAGGATACCACACCTCTACAATTAGATACTGCACAGACAGACCCAGTAGACAAGAGTAAAGACAGAGTAGAAACCCAAACACAGGATGAAGAGGATACATCAGAGGAGGAACCCATGAAGAAAAACCAAAAGGTTACAAACCCAACTGGGGAGATTAAATTGACAACTGATGACTATGACCAAATCGCAATAAGAATAAGGGACAGAATGAGTGACACATTTCAGGCGATGCAAGCATCGCAGGGCAAGCTACATGGGGCCATAGACCAATAGTTAGGCGAGTTGAAAACACTAACTGAGAAAACTGCCATAATCCACACTTAGTTGAGCAAGGTGCCAGCAGGAGAAATTTCGAAATAGTCGATCTCCCGTGAATAGATCCTAGCAAAGGGCCGTCTCAACATAGTTTTGATTCCACCAGGGAGCATCAGATTCCCTGCGTCGACGATGGATCCACCAGTACAGTTTAGGAAACCCGTTGAGGTTAACCTCGCAGATTTTCACATTGATCAATTGCAGATGATCCAGCAGCAACTAAGCGCAGAGCTAAGAGGTAGAGAGCTTGCGACTTATCAAGAAAATACGCAGCTGATACAGAAGAATACAGCACTCGCCACCAGTTTTCAGAAGAAGGAAAATGAATTACGAACATATGAATAAAGGGAACAGGATCTTTCTCAAGTCCTACAAAGCATCGCATTGGAGTTACCCCAATGCAACATTGAATTCACCTTGCCTCTTCCGCAGAAGGTAAGAAGAGTTGCAGACAGAGCAAAGGCTCTGGAGGAAACAGTAGCCAGGATGGAAGAAGCAAAGGCCAAGATGGAAGAAGACCACCAAGCGCAGATCGAGGAGCATGAGGCTTGTGCACAAGACACTTCCCAGGTAGACAAGCAAGCGAGAGTAGATGCCTTTCGACTAGTTTCTGCATAGATGCAGTCCTGCATCGACGATGCACTGTCAGTTCTAAATAATGCGACGAACACGTGGTCGGACTTGGATCAACCACCTGAGAAAGTAGAAATCCAGCAAAATATTCAGTAGATAGAGAATACCACAGTGGCAATGAAAGAAGAAATTAAGAGCTTAGCAGCTCTTCAGAAGATGAGGAAGACAAAGGAGATTAACCGCTTGCAGCAGGAGGCACAATGATTGAGAACAAAGGAGATACACATCAATGACCTGCTTAAACCCTACCAGGAGCAAATCAATGAGTTAGTCGATACGATGGAGCAAAAAGTGAAGGAGTTCACTACCACCAGAGAGGAAACTGATGCAACAGAAGACGCCAGTATTAGTTAAGCTTTGCTTGACTCGGCACGAGAGTGTGTCGAAGTGATGCAGAAGGAAGTCACAGGACTTCGCGACAGGTTGCAACGGACTTCGTAGGAAGCCAAGGAGAAGCTACAGCAGGAGAAGCCCGCTGGTAGTGGCTCGGGGATGAGCCACAAGTAAGTGTTAGGGGACTGTTGGAGCAGGGTCCCACAGCTACAGAAGAAGTTGCCAGTTTTGGTGGATAGACAAGATAGAGCTACGACACCGTAGCAGGTTTCCAGCTGCAGAACAAAGCTGGAAACCATGACTTTTAAGATAGAGAAGTCAAGGAAGATGACGGTACATAAGAGGCCGAGACGAGAGAGCTCACCCACTGCATTGAAGGTAGCAGCAGAAGACAGGAGGGATCAGCTACCCTCATAAAGGAAAAGGAGCAACGAGGCTGAGGCATTGAAGACAAAGGACAGCCAGGGAAGCAGCGCCGGTACCCATGGTCAGCGCTGGGAAGCATGGAAGACTGCAGGAAGCTGTGGTGAAGGGAAGCGGTGCATAGTACCCATGATCAGCACTGGGAATCATGGAAGATTGTAAAGACCTGTGGTGTGACAGATAGCGGCTGTACAGATACACCGAATGTCACTAGTTAGGGTTTGGGTTACTGTTGGGACAGGCCCACAGTGTTGTAATGGAGAGACCTTCGGGCCACCAATAAAGGGATGCATTTTGTATTGTAAAGGGTTAGCGAGTTGGCATTTGAGCATTTTAAGCCATCTAGCTAGCTAGTCAGCCATTGAGTCTGTTAGCTCATAGCTACCTTGTATTGTAATAGAGTTGAGCTCTGGTTATGTTATTAGCTGTAGTATCTTACTGTAACCAGTAGCCGGCTCATAGAGCATGCATGTAACGATCCGCAGGGATCGACAGAGAGGGAAGAGTATATTGTAAGAGAGGAAATATAGAGATAGAAAAGAGATCTAAGAGAGAATATCTCGAGCTGCATATGCGGTGCAGCAGAACTGTGTTTACCTTCCCCTGAGCTATAATAGAAACACAGTTCCGTGGATGTAACTTCCATCCTGGAGGTGAACCACGTTAAAATCAAGTGTTATGTGATTGAGTTATGTGCTGTGTTTATTTGTTGCTTCTAACAGTTAGTATATGAGACTTTGCTTACAGTTTAATGTATGAATGCGTTATCCAGTTCGCAGAACTATAGAAGGATAGATATAAGTTGAAGTCTTTGGCATGTTGTATGGGGGTTCATTTATGCTTTGCTTAAAACCGTCACTAGTCATAGTGTTAAACAGCCTGTCATGTTGAGTCCTACAAGTCGACACGAACAACGCTAAGTGCGCTGAGCCGCGGGAGTAGGATATCGCAGGGAGGCGATACCGCATCGGCAGAGGAGCTGCGGTGCGCAATACCATAGGTTAAGGACTTAGCGTTGGGAAGAAGTTACGTGTTTCCTGGTGCGCGGAGATGCGATAAGGCTCGAGTCCTCACGAGGCAGTGGAAGTTGCGCTATGTGGAAAGGGAACCGTGCGACGAGAAGAGAGAGATCTCACGGGTAGAAGAGCTGCGAGGTGAGGAGGTCACGCGACGCGAGTGGGGAAGTCACGCAATGTGCAGAGAAAGAGACCATGCGGCTAGCAGAGCTGCGAGTCGCAAGTAGGATGCCACAGAACCTGGTCCAAGACGCTTGAGTCCTTAGCCAACCCATTAGAATCACTTCGGGTGAGACTTCAGGCCGCTTCGTGGTCTATCACCGAAAGGGCCAGTGAGCTAGGGGTGTTGTTGGTTAAACACAGTAATCACGGGTCTACCCATGATAGCCAACAACCTGCAGACAGAGGACAATGAAGGATGAGGAGTATGCCAACCCTTCGAACCCAAACAACAAATAAACAAGAGCTGTAAAACCAAAATAAAGGACATACCTTCCAATGTGCAGTTGAACACTCGACCTCACACCATGATACAGAATGAGAGCCGAACATATCTCACCCGACGAAAATGAAAATGAATCATACCTCCATGATAGTCCAATATTAGGGCTTGAAACCCCCAAATCCTAAGGCGCATTAACTTCGCCACTGTGTTCACTACCACGTTGATTTACAACCCCAAGACTATAGTTCATACCACTCCAAAATACGTTGTGACATTTGATTACCATGCAATTCATAAACCCCAACAATGGTATCATGGACTTATGATAAAGCCATAACTCATGGCATATGTAATATGGCATGAATGGCTTATAATATACCTTCAACATTATATCCAAGAACCTTAATCAACATATGGTCAAGATTTAATATCATAAGACTTATACAATACAAAATAAACCATATAAATGTTATGTACGGGTTTAAACTAAATCAAGGTCTTAAGACCATAAGTAATAATGGTAACCAGCATATATGTAGGTATAAATAACCTAGCCTACGTAAACGATAAACACTAACCACCATAATAAGAGATGCTAGGATAGGAATTTCGTCGTGTAGTCTTCAACGGTAATTAAAAAGTTTAGCATAGGTAGTATGACTTTGTTTTAAACTGTTACCACAAGTCTTATGTCACGTAGTGCACCTGCACAAGGAAGAGATGCACTATTTCTATAAGAACTAAGTAAACCCTATAGAGACAAGTAAAACCAATTACCTCTTGAGGTATTTTTACAAGGGGTACAAGTCCCTCCACTCCACCCCTTAACAATACAAGTTAAGTCGGGATTGTCCATAAAACCATAACCAAACCTTATAAACAATAAGTAAGAAAATAAATCTACATACATACATATAAATACATGATAAGAAGCAATCAATGAACAAGCATAACCATCTAACTTAGATTTAAGTAACATAACAATAACATAGAATTACATTACTAACCACATCGCGGAAAACATCTAGATGAAGGTAAGAACAACTTATGACAATTTAGTTTAGTGAACAAGGTATGACACATTTCGAATAAGCTAAGATAATTTCAAGTTCAGGTAGTAATTAACTAGCCTAATACTTTTTATTTATTTTTTCAAATTTTGGGGACATTACAGTAAGACCTATGAGCCTCGAAAACTCTGATCCTTGATGAAGTGAACAACGTTTCCTCCTTGTTGGTATGGCCTCGTTTGGAGTTTACAAGGGTTCATACAAGCTTATTCGATGTTATGGTAAATATTCTTAAGTTTTGCCTTTATGGCATTTACTGTTAGATATGGAAAATGATGGTTCTGAAGCCTCCAGGTTAACAAAAATAGTTTATAAAAAAATTATTTTCTTATTACACACCGTGGCTCTGAACATGTTTAAAAAACAATTCTCATGGGGTATGAATATGTTTAAAAAAAAATCCTAAAACATGTGTGCATGGACTTTTGAACTTGAAAATTGAATAAGTAATTGTTCTTGTTTGGAAGATTACTTAAAATTAGAACTGAGTGCAACGCACATGGTAACATCTGGATCCTATTGTGGGACGCGTGCTTGATACATTCTATAGTAAAAGAGAGCATGCAAGAACCATATAATCTCTAGTTTCAATCATTTGTAAAACCATCTCAACTTGACAAGCCAACCTTAGTAGCAAAAAATCTTGTAAAAAGTGAGCGAACCATTAAGTTGCTTTATTAGAATGAAAAAAGAAAAAGAAAAAGAAAAAGTTAAATAATGAAAAAATATTATTATTCCTATATACATAAAAGAAATGCAGAAATTAAATGCTCACTTTAAAGAGCTTGTTCTCCTATTCTAAGCATAAAATAATCAAAATGTTAAGTGAAATGATAAATCCAGTGCAACCACCTTAGCATTTTGTAAAAAAAAAAAAAAATACTTTGTCTTTTGTTACCAGCCAAAGAAAGGACATATTTATTAGAAAGTGCAAACGTGCACGGATATTTAGGATGTACGGGTTGGATGGGAGATCATATCCATGTAACACTTCATTAGATTGCTTCCCAAATTGTCATGTGCCTTCATAGGCTTCTTCTATAAAATATTGTATAGGGCTAATGTAAATATATGCATGATGGAGTCGATCAAAAATTGCATCACATATATAAAAAGAGATTAATGGTTGATAACTCTCTCTGTATACTCAAGAATGCTCCAAATCATAAGGAAACTATGAATGCAAAAATGTAGGCCCATGTTGACCCTCCATCGGCTGTATCAAATTTGATTCTTCGATGCACTACCTCTCAAAGTATTTATTGTTAATACTTGTGTAATATTTGGTATGATATGGCTCTAAATGATCATAACAAAAATTTGAATGGTCCTCTTGCATACCGAGACTGCCCCAAGTTTCTAAGTGAACACTCCCTTCTGTTGACATGTCATGGATGGGATTTTCAATAAAACCTCCAAAGTGTTTTGAATAAGAACTCTCTACTCTACACTTACTGTAGATGATATTTTTCATAAATTTCCAATGGTCATCATCCCCATAAATGTTAGGTGTGGGGAAGTCTTCATCCATGGCATCATGCTTCCTACTTTCCATGTATTACTTCTTTTCATAACAATCTTCTTAAGAAGATTTGGTTTCAAAAATGCTACAAGGAATTAAACTTTCCAAACCTTCACCAACATGTGGAGAACAAGGGATGGTGTCATCACACACCACACAAATATTATCATAAGTTTCTTTATAGGATTTTGTAATGGTTTCTTCTTGCGATAAATATGGAGAAAAAATGATATAGTTATCAATGAAATAATCATGATAACACTCCAAAGTTTCAATAGTTTCTATTATGGTATCATGAAGATGATATTCAATAATATCTTTAATCAAGGAAACTTTATGAACATATTCAATTGGATCACTTGGGATGTGTTTCTCAATGGGTCCCTCTAGCTTTTCCAAATCTGCATTATTTTTTGTTAAAGTGATATGTTAATGGTTTTCAACTGTAATATCCTGAATTTTGGACCTAACACTTATAGGCATGAGCCTATTGATTATGATGTTATCTTAATGTTTTATTTTGATATATTGGGTGGAAGACCCCACTGCATATGAACATGATGATTTGTTTTATATATTGGGCATAAGCTAATTATTGATGATATATATATATATATATATATATATATATATATATATGCTTGTTTGTTTTGGGTGTGGACCGTGAAGCACATGATTGATAAGATGTTTTGTATTGAGCAAGGAGCTCTAAAGCACATGAGTAATTGATGTTGTGTTGAGTGAGAAGCTCTCAAGCACATGAGTATTTATATTTTTGTTGAGCGTGAAGCTCTGTAACACATGAAAATATAAGTTGGAAGTGTTGGGAATAAGCCCTCGAGCCTTCCATGTTGATTTTGAGCATAATCTCTCGAACATCGGATCCTTGGCCATTGTATCCCTAGGTGTATCGTACAAGTACATCCTAGCATTAGCGTTGAGCGAAGAGCTTTGGAATTGCACTAAGTTTTTAACTCCCTGTTTTTAGCGTTGAGTATGGGATCTAGTAAGCACTAGGAGTTACTGAAAAGAATTAAAGATTTCCAAGTGAAAATGACTCGAGGAAAAATATTAATCTCATCTGACTCATTTATAAATGATTAAATGAAATTTTGAATTTTTGTATTCTCATAAAGTACTGAAGAACTACCATGCTATACGAGGGAATCCAACATGCAAGGATGTTTAGAGTTGCCTAGCCTAGTAGACCTAACCGTCTACCTATTTGACCTTAATGAAGGAGTGTCATAAGTCTAGAGATCATGGTATATGATTCCCAAAGACAAATGTTAATAAATTTTATATTCTTATATATTTTATACATGGTATGTATAAAGAATAAATATAGTAATAATATTAATGATGAAAGAACGAAATAAAATATTCATCCATTATTATTTATTACTAAAAGATTATAAATAGTATAATTCCTACAAAAGCCTAAATTAGGAACTAGTTAAAAGTTCCTAAGTTTAAATATTAAAAATTACCCAAATGTATTAAAAGGGGTTAAATCAAGAAATCAAGGATTCTTGATTTAACTGCCCCTTTGACTGAAAAGTCTGTCTATAAATTCTCAAGCCAAGGAAAGGCTTGGGGTCTTGATCTATCTTTTGGGAGTCATTATTCTTCCTGTTTATTTTTCTCAAGTGAATTCTTGGAGAACATTTTCCTGAAGGGAAAAAGGAGAACTGATTCAGACCCGATATACTAGCTAGGAAACCTTACCTTAGGAGCTTGAAGCTACTTGCATGTTGGAACCAGCTCGGGTGAAATACGGATTGAAACCAGGAACGGTTCCGGGTCATGGTTGGGTGGAACGTGGTAGTTCCATGTAATATCCCAAATTTTGGACCTAACACTTATAGGCATGTGCCTATTGATTATGATGTTGAATTGATATTTTATTTTGATATATTGGGTCGAAGACCCCACTGCATATGAACATGATGATTTGTTTTATATATTGGGCATAAGCCAATTGTTGATGATATATATATATATATACTTCTTGTGTTGGGCGTAGAACCTGAATCACATGATTGATGAGATTTTTTGTGTTGAATCAAGGATATAATTCATGGTAGGAGGTATAGTGAGACACATAGTTCCATACGCTCTATCATTGTCATTAAGCCAATCACACTTCTATTGACAGGACTTTGGCTCTCTCATAGCACTAATGGACACATCATAGAGACATTGCCTCTTGAGATATGAACACATCTTCAGCCTCCATTCAGGATAGTTGAATGGAGAAAGGAGAGGAAGTGCTTGCGAATCCATGAAGTTGTTGTAGGAACCTGTAATGAAAAACACTCAGATAAACTGGAAATATTCCCTAAACAACAACCCAAACCTCACTATATTTGTTTTGCAGCTCCAACTAGCTTCGATACCATGTGAGAATTGATTCTTAAGTAGATCTAGGAGCTAGAACAATATTCACTATCAAAGTGTTTGACAAAATATGCAAGAGAACAACAAAGAGACTGAAATAACACATATGAAAGGTGATAATATCCAGCCATTATATTACAACACACCTTGTATATTTGAATGATACATATTTATAATACATTGGAGACAATTCGTGAGCCCTTGGTGGCCATGTGAATGCACCCAAGTGTCATACTAGGATTTAACATCTAAACCCCCCTAGGTTGACAAATAAGCTCCCAAATATATCCAAACAGTCACCGACCAATGTGTGAGCAGATGTGAACATGTGTGGATAGGTCAGAAGAATGACTGGGTCATAAATGAGGGAAGGCAAGCACGTGAGAGTGTATGGGTGAGTGGAGGAATCTCTAGGAGGCAAATAAATGCCAAGGAAACCACAAAAATCCACATTCACACACACTAGAGCCCCTATTCAAAGCTGGAAGTGGTTTACAATTAATGCACAGTCTAAAATTTTAGAATGTTCAAACTAGAGTGCCTCAACTGTCATTTAATGAGTCGGAACCACCTATTTGACCAGTATTGACCAGTATAACCTAAGTTAGACCATAGAACACAAGCACAAGGAAAATGATTATGTCTGCTAGGTAGATGATCATGGTGCTAAGGTAGATTATTGCTCCAACACAATCATTTTCTTCATTTATTAGACTAAAAAAATTTCAACACTTTGTTATTGAATCAATAATAAAACTCCTTTCCAAGAAATTATCCTATGATTTCTAAAGAAGGACCCACTCAAGGATAGAAAGGAAAATGCTAAAAGAGCACTAGAAGTCACATATGAAAGGGATGTATCCTCTCTCATTATAATGTTGAGTTTTATTTTTTTCCAAATGTAAGATGATGGCTCTCTCTAGGTATGTCTTGCTGCATTATTAGTTTCTATGCATATGAACATGTTATAAATGCTCTTGGTGATGTTGCATGGTATAGTTGAATCACTTGAACTGTTGGTTTATGTTCAATTATCAAATTTCAATGTTGGAGACAAGTGGGATGTTTTCATTCAAATTAAAAATTAAGCTTGAAATGAATGATCTTGATTGTCATTGGTCACGAATTATGCATCAAAATCATATTAAATGTAAAGAAAATGTGATACTCAACCATGCAGTATGAATATTATAAGTTTCAAACTTAGATTTTTCTTTTAATGGTCCATCTATGTGGGAGAGCTTGACAAAAGGTTCCTTTTTACTCTTGGTGATCTGCTACTCATTTATTGGATGGTATGTAGTAGCTGAATTGGAAATATGATAAGAGTCCGATGCCACATGCATATATGTCAATATGATCACCAAAGTGCATTTATCAACTGTGATCATGTTAGATTTTGTTGAAATTCAAAAGGCTGGCCATTATTTACATCGATTATCCATCGTTGATGCAAGGAATGGTAAAATTGGACATGCTGTCTTATTTTAGACTGAATATAATAGACATTCCACTTCTCCAATTGGCACGAATGATATTTAATGCTTTATAATGCTTTGTAAATATAGCATTTTCACTTTGAAAGCTCATTTTAAATTTTACCTAGCCCTGCCACGATATAAGTTTAGCTATATTTTTTTGCAAGCATTTGGGTAGAAGGAGTCGACATATTGAGAAACAAACTTAGAATTACCTTATCGCAAGATGACCACAGTAAATGCGATATTGATATGTATGTAGAGTGACTTTTGGTTTATCTACTCTGCATGTTGCTTGAGTTTTTTTCAGTCCAAAAAAAACAGTTCCTTGTTATTCTATTGAATCAAAGGTAACCGTTGTACATCTTCAGACAGCAATACAAACCCCAGTGGGTCAAGCAAAATCAAAGCTAAATACAGTACATAGTAGTTCAATAAATAAAACAATACCCAAGCTGTGTAAACCAGAAATACACCTAGCACCTGGGTATCAAAACATGATAGTCCTCTCATAGGTGAGCAATAAAAAATATTAGTCAAATATGTCCATAGAAAATATAACAAGAGCCCAGATATCTTATCCAAGCAGGTGGGTGACTCATGTATATCCTGTAACAACTGCTCAACAGAAAACCTGATATAGCTCAAAGAATCCAAGAGATGAATAATTGTAATAGAATGAGCATATTCTAAAATACTATGAAATGATTCTTCCCCAATAATCTCATCATCATATGATTCAATAAGTAAGAGATGGCTAGGTGCCAAATACAACCCCTCCTTGGGTAAGATGTCTGCCCTCTTGTTATGTTCCCTATAGACATGAGTGAAATCCACCTAGGTGAAAGAGGACATGAGAAGTCTAGTGTTGTGGCACCAAGCCTCAAGGCTCACCATGTCCAAGGTGGATTCCCTTTTTTCCCAATTTATAATCATAGAGGAGTCGCCAAAGATATGTAGTTAAGGCAGCCCAATATCCTTGGCAACCCGTAATGATGCCCAGAGTGCTAAGAGTTTTTCTCTTGTATTCATGTTGCTCCCACATCAAAGTTTAAAAGAAAACAGATGCTGATCATTTAACCAAATACATATACCTGCTCCACCAATGCTTTTAGCCGCATCTCCATAAAAAAAGATCATAGGAAATTTTGGAATAGGAAGCTTCCCTATGATCCAGATTTTATTCCTGTGTTTCAGAAGTGGTTTATAAGAATTTACCTCATCATGAATAATATGTAATAGGCTACCCACAATAGGATTCCGATCTTTAAAAATCTTGCAGTTCCTAGCCTTCCAAATATTCCAAATAAGAAAAAGAGGCAAATACTGTGAGGGTCCTTCCTTAGATACCCACTAGGTGAGATTTTCCATAAGTGTAGGAGCTGTCCATAGTATGTTCACATCAAATAGACAATTGAGGCACCAAATCATCTTTTCCTTAAATAGACAACCAACAAATAGATGATCTACGGATTCAGCTTCCCTATTGCATAAACAACACCAATTAGGACCGTGCCAACCTTTTTTGAACATAATATCCCAAGTATTGATTTTCTTATTACAAGTGAGCCAGATAAAACACTTAAGATTGTGAGGAATGTTGAAATGCCAAATCTTCAGAATGATATCATTATCCATGATAGTCCTATGATTAGAGACTATGAGATCATAATCTTTTTTTGTTGTCATCAATCCCATCTGTTCGTCATACATACAAAGAAGTTTATCCTCAGCAGTCCCAATCCTTATACCCCCATGTGTCAATCCCTTTACATAAGAACATCATTGTGCAGCCCAATCTCCACCCAATAGCAGATCAGTAGCAGTATACCAATTGGTACCATCAGATACACACACATCCAAATTTTACGCCTAAGCAAGATAAGATATTCCTAGATCAGTGAGATAATCTCTGAACTCCTCAGATAGTAGGTGTTGCGAGTTGTGCCCAGCTATAGGGTCTACCCCCACCTTAATCTTTAAACCATTTCCCACCTTCCATCCCAGCTGACAAGTAATCCACTCAAATATCCTAATAAACCCATTCCAAAAGTAAGATGTATCAATAACACTGAATTTACGGGCTCGAATTCAGTCTTCCAAGGGTCTGTTCTTCAAGTATTTATGGGCAATAATTCTGCTCCAAATACCAGTACCAATGAGTAGTTGCCACATACTTTTCAATCTCAATGATATGCCAAACCATTCAAGGTTCTTGATATCAGAACCACCATATTCAATAGGTAATGAAAGAGTTTCCTAGTTAACCAAATGAGGCTTCTGATAGCCTGCAGAGGACCCCCAAAGAAAGGAGAAAATACTTTTGCGCAGTATATTCAGAATAGATTTAGGACATCTAGCCAAGGCAAACCAGTAGACTGCAAACCCAGTGAGAACAACTTTTATAAGTACCACCCTGCCACCAAGAGAGAGAAACCTATAGGTCCAGTTTTGGATTTTTTTTTCAAATAATTCAATCATCCATCGCCAATCCGAGGTATGATACCCCAATGGTTTGAGACGATAGCCCAAATACTTAAATCCCACAATAAGAGGATCCATCCTGAAAGGGAACATCTCTGCAATTTTATTCCTGGTATCAGCATCCACATTCTGATAGAGAAATGATGATTTATCCATGCTAACAGTCATCCCCGAAGCCAAGCAAAATAAATCAAGAGCTTCTTTATAAGCACACCATTCATCAACAGTACCCACACCAATTAAAATAACATCATCAACAAATAACAAGTGTGTTATTGACAGATGAGGAGAGTACTAAAATCCCTTAATGAGACCTTTGATTATATGTGTTGTTAACCACCTTTTCTTTTTCTTTCAAAATGTTCATCCTTATCCCCTTAAGACCTAGGTGTCACTATCTCTGAACCCATGTATTTCTTTGATCCAATAATTATTATCCTAAGTATTCCATCGCTTCCTCTCTAGTCTTCTTGTTTTATGGGAAAATTAATATGGATGGAGTGACAAGTCATGATAATAATTACTGGATGTGAAAAGAGTAAAATTGTGCATTCCGATTTCTTGAATATAGATTTCACCAGTAAAGTTGGGGTCATATTTAATGTAACCAAATTCACTATTTGCTTATGTGATTGTGCAATTAACAATGGTGCTGGGAGATTATCTATTTCATTGCTCCGACTTGTTAGCATTTTTTTCATTTGAATATTACAATAATTTTGAGGCTATATTGGTGAAGTTAAAGGGTTTATTTTAAAAGGGCAAGTATACAAGTTCGTTGTTCTGAATTTACATGAGGGTTGAGTGGATGGTTTAATAATTGTTCTGATATGTTAAGATGAATTGAAATGTGTTATCATTATGAAAATCTCTCTTTCAACCGAACTTCAAAAGAGTTTTTTCCCTATTATAAACCCTAAATTACGTCGTGCTTGAATATAAGGGTTTTTACTTCTATATTTGAGTCATTGGATTCTAAATGAGTGTTATCAAGATTATTAAAATGCAAGTAATCATTTAATTTATATAGCCATGTTTTTATGGGAAATTTATAATAAAATATGATAGTACCTTGATAAAATTCAAAAGTTAAGTTATTATTGAGACGATAAATAAGTCGCCGAAGACAAAATATTCAATTGATTGTTTAAAAAAAATTATGGTCTTTTTCCTAATACCACAGTCAAATGAATGGTTTCAAGTCCTTGTCGTTAATGCTAACCTATCTCAATTGAATCCATGCCTGGTTCATTCCCATCCCTATGTACTTGTTTCCTATTTTCAATTATTCTCTTATCAAGAGTTGGAACTAATTAACATTTAATCCACTTCCCAACTATGCGGAAGACCTATCATTAATTATAAGTGAAGTCTCGACAATGGTTTAAACTTTTCATGTTTTATAATTAACTTGAAATGCAGTAATATTACAACATCTTGAAGAACGAGTTGAAGCTCATGAATTTGTTAAAGAAATATATTTTCTTTTGAAAATTCTATTAATCATGACTCAACGAATTAAATTTGATAATTCGATGAGCCATGATAAAGGATCCTTATACTTTTTGGGAAGTTTTAAAAACTAACTAAATTTTTCCCTCTGTTTGAGAAGTAAAATGATGAGTCAATTCTTGATTAATAGCTTTTTTGTGAGAATTGATTCACAGTAGGATCTAGGAGCCAAGGACATTCTCACAATTCGATATTGCTCACAAAATATGCACAAATTTGTAGAAAGAGTGAAAATAACATATACAAATGAAGTCAATAACATATATTATTATGATTGTCCAACATGTAACTATGTATGGATCAGATATATATTACAATAGGGAAAACAAGGTAAGGAGGAAAACCACATGGGAACAAAACCTCCCCTAAAAAATGGACATGGAGCAAAAAATATTTAATTGAAGGGTAGCCATCACCATGTATCACCCACTCCAAGAAGGGATCTCAGATAGGTGAATTTCTTCTCTGTGAATCTCTTGGTGAAAATGTCAGCAGTTTCTTATGTAGATGAGCAATACTGCAAGGCTATCACCTGATCATGCACCAAGCTTCAGATGTAGTGCATGTGTATCTCAATGTGTTTGGTCCTATGTCTCTCCACTGGATCAGTGGAAATCATGATTTCACTTTTATTGTCACACCAAATGAGTGTGGGTGAATCAAATGCAACTCCAAGTTCCAGAAGAATACCTTGCAACCACACACATTGTTTAGTTGCGTTCACTACTCCTCTGTACTCGACCTCAGCTAAAGATAGGGAGATAGTGTGATGTTTCTTGCTTGAGCAGCATATGAGACCATGTGCAAGCATGAATACATATCCTGAAGTGGAATTCTTGTCATTTGTATCTCCAACCCAATTAGAATCAGAAAATCCAACTAGTTCTAATGGAGAACCAACAACATAGTGTACCCCGAAATGTCTAGTTCCTTGCACATAGTGCATGATCCTATTGGATTACTTCCAATGGATCTCATGAGGCTGCTGCATATATCTAGCTACAACACCTACAACATATGCTAAATATGGCCGAGAGTGTGTAAGATATAGTAGACTCACAACTAGCTATCTGTACAACGAGTTATCCACCAATGGAGACTCACTAAATTCACCTAGTTTTATACCTGAAAGGAATGGGAACTTGGATGCCTCACATTCAACTATTTTAAACTTCAATTATAGGTCTGCAACATACTTTTGTTGTCTTATATTGATCCCTTATTCAGATTTCTCAATTTCCAATCCAATAAATTGCTTCAACAATCCAAGATCAATCATGGAGAATTCACTACGCAAAGAAGACTTAATAGATCCAATTTCTTTAGTGAAGCTACCTGTAATCAAAACATCACCAAAATACAATACTATGACCTGGAATACATCACCAACATTCTATAATTAGACATTAGGATCATATTTACATTTTCAAAGCCAAGTGAGAGCAGAAAATTTTCCATCTTGGCATTCCAAGCCCTGGGGACTTGCTTGAGGCCATATAGAGACTTCTTTAACCTGCATAAAAGTGAAGGATCCTCAATGAAACCTTCAGGTTGCTGCATATATATCCCCTCTTGAATTTCACCATGAAGAAATTCACTCTTCACATCCTGCTAGCTAGAAATTATCACCTCTTGCAGACATGAATTGTTTCCCTAGATTTGAATGCTACAGGTCTAGAACAAAACACAAATCCAAATGTTAAAATTCCCCTAGATCTCGTTAATTACTTGAATATAATGCCACAAAAATTCCCTTAAAGGTTGTCCTCGATATCCTTGAAGATTTCGTCTTTTCTACCGCAGAAGAACATGTAAAAGATTGAAGACAACAAGAGAAAGATGATAACATACAAGATAATAAACTAGATCTATGATTATGACCAAGGAATCAAGCAATACATACAAATGATACAATAAATATGGGAAATAAAATACATTTTTTATTATAAATGATTGGAGTTACTACAACCTTTATGCCTTGGTGTTGAGAGTTCCTTCCAATGGCTCCTTGCCTTTAACTTCACCTTTCCTCCAATAGCTCAAGAATTGTTTTGACAGAGTTTGGGTGTTCAACACAATTCTTCCTCCTCTTTCCTATGGGGGGTGAGCCAGTATTTAAAGGCATGGGAGGATAGGGATAGTTGATGAAATGGTGGATGAGGTGGAAGGAAGATCCAAAAATGAAGGATCTCGAGCTCCAGGTGTTCCTAAACCATAGGGATAAGTCTCCACGAAGGTAAGCTTCGAGAAGCCTCTCGAAGCTTCCTTTTTTTCCTTTAAAACTCGAGCACCATAATTTTTACATGGATACAGAGCATTTTTAAGGGGTTAAATCCATTTTCATGAAGGAAAAGAGCAGTGGTACCTCCCTTTTCACATGAAAAAGTAACGTTACTGGCTCAAAACAAGGAAAATTGCAAGGGGCCAATTTATTCCTTTCATTTCTCTAGGAAAAACTCTGAGGGATTGGAGCATACAAGGGAATACCTATATCATAACATGATGGTGATGAGATCTAGGTGTAACACATCCATGTGGTGTACCTCCCAGTGCTTAGATGCAGCAATGTCTAAAACTAGCATGATAGAGTCCATGTTTACAACCGGTGCAAATGTCTCTGTATAGTCCAATCCTTGGAATTGAGAGAAGCATTTATAAACCATCATGGAATTATAATTTATATCTGAACCATCAACAGCCACTTTGTTCCTATAGACCCACTTGCATTGCACTATTTTCCTCTTGGAGGGCAAGGGAACCACTTCCCAAGTCTCATTGTCTTGCAATGAGTTGAACTCTTCATGCATGGATTTTTTCCATCTTAGGTCAAGTGATGCTTCCTGATATGTTTGAGGATCATATACAACCATCGTGAAGTATTTCTCAGCAAGATTCACTTCACATGCAGAGAAAACTGTGTGAAATTGAGATTTAGTATTCCTAGGATCTGGTGGATTATCAACTAGATTTTGTTCTGCTTCAAGAGTTTTCTCTGCCCATTTGGGACAAATGTGTGAGACATGATATGAATGCATGTCATCACCATATTTAAAAATATTAGAATAAAAAAAATCAGAAAGAGTTTCATCACTTACATAATATTGGACTGGAGGATGTGAGCATTCCCCTTGAGTAAATTCGATCTCCTCCATGAGTTCTTCTTCGAATTGCACACTCCTTTCAATGAAGGTCTTATGAGATGAGGGATCATAGATATTGTAGCCATTTTCATCTTCAACATATCCAACCATTATGGATTCCTTTCTTTGATGTTGCAAGGCCTTTCTCTTCTTTGGAGGAATCCTAGCCCAAGCCTTTGAGCCAAAGACCCTGAAATGAGAAACACTTGGATTGTGACCCATCCAAGCCTCACATGGTGTTTTTCCATCCAAATATTTGTGAGCAAATCTATTTTGAACCTATGCAGCACAATTAATGGCTTCATCCCATATCTTAGGATTCAAATCCTTTACTTCAATCATACAGGTTTCCATCTCCTTGAGAGCCCCGTTCTTGCACTTTGCAACACCATTTTGCTGTGGTGTGTAGGGAACCGAATGCTGCATTTGGATGCCACATTATTCACAAATATGCCACAAATTCTTGTTCACATACCCATTTCCATTATCAGTCCTAAGGACCTTGACATTTGTCCCACATGTATTCTCAACCAGGGATTTCCAAACTTTGAGAGTCTCAAAGACTTCAGATTTTAGTTTAAAGAAATACGCCTTGCAAAACTTTGAGAAATCATCTAAGAAAGTCAAAACATACCCTGACCCCCCATAAGAGGATGTGGGAAGAGGTCCAATAAGATCTGAATGAACCAAATCAAGCACTTGGATATATCTCATTTCTTTCCCTTTCTCATAGTTGCGCTCTGCATGCTTTCCCACTACACATTCTTTGCATGCACCACTTAAGAATTTGACAAAAGAAAGCTCTTCAACCATGCCTTATTTGTTCAATTCCTAGAGGTATCTATAGTTGAGATGGTCCTATCTCTCAGGCCACAACTTGCTTGTCCCATTTGTATGTGACAGAATCACATTCCCTTTGGAGTAGGGAAGGAAATGGGAGAATTTGTACATTCTTGCATGATGATCAACAAACCCCAATACCACCACCTTGTTTTTAGAGATTTCCACTATCTCCACTGTGTCTGGAGTAAATGTTACTCTCTTGGATTCACTAGTTTGAGTCATTTGGCACACTCAGAGTAGGTTTGCTTCCAAATCAAGTACAAACAAAACATTATTGAAGTAACCATCATCAAGATCGATCTTGCCAATCCCTTTGGCTTAGATCTTTGAATCATCACCCATTCGAATAGTTGGACCACTGTCAGAATACATGGCTGAGAAGAAGTATTCTACAGAGGCCATATTCCTATAAGCTCCTAAATCTATGATGAAGGAAGAAGAGTCCGAAGAACCAACAACCAATGCATGGCACCTTTCTTTGTTGTCTGAGCCTGAACCACCATCTTTCTTCTTTTCTCCCTAAGGAACTCAGATGTTGTTCTTCTCAAGTAGTTGCGCCATCATGTCTATGATATTCTTCATACATGGTGCATTTGGTATTCTCTTTCTTATTCTTGTCCTTATCCTTGTAAGGTTTTGAACCCCCATCTAAAGATTTGGGTCTTTCTTGCTTCTTCTTGTCTTTCTGCTTCGAATCCTTGGATTTCTTCTTGCCTTTGGATGGATTCGAAACTCCTGCAGCAAGATGTTGATCCTTACTAGATTTGATGGTGCCCATCTGCACTATCTTGTCTTTCTCTTGAGTTAGTGACTCCATGAAGTCAGCCAGTGAAGGAATGTGTCAATTTTGAGCTATCATATTGCTAGATTGGAATGTGGGTACAAACACTAATTACTCTGGCCCTAGCTTCAAAAGTATGGAAAATATGAGTTGTTACTCCTTCTTTATGCCACATTGCTTGACCTGAAGCACCAACGATTTGAACTTGGTGAAGAAGTTCTGGATTGTCTCAAAATGAGCTGGAATCAGTGAAATTAGCTCATTTTCGAGCTGGTGACCTCTCATCTCATCAATATTCCAGAAAAATGCCTCAATATTGAGCCATAATTCATTGGGAATTGATAGTTTGTCTACATGGGAGAGTAAGTCTCTTGAAATGTTGAGACAAAGAATTTCAAATGCTTCATCAATCCTATTGAAGAAATTCAATTTCTCCATAGTAGAGTTTGGTTCAACCTTAGTCCCCATGGTGACCCTATATAGGCCTTTCGACCTTAGCTAGATCACCATTTAGGCCTTCCATTCAAAGTAGTTGAAATAGGTCAGCAAAACATAGGTCTTCTCCATTTATTCTTGTGCTCTTGGTGACAAACTGTTGATTGTACCTGCAATGCAAACACTTGAATCTATCTGGAAAATCTCTCAAACAACAACTCAAACACTATGGATTTTATTTGTAGCTCCAAAGATATCTGATACCATGTGAGAATTGATTCATGTTAGGATCTAGGAGCCAATTATATTCTCACCATTCGATATTGCTCACAAAATATGCATAAATTAGGAGAAAGAGTGAAAATAACATACATAAATGAAGTCAATAACAACTATTATTATGACTGTCCAACATGTAACTATGTCTAGATGATATATATATTACAATAGGGAAAAATTGTGAGGCCTTGGAGGCCATCTGGATGAATACAAGTGTGATACCATGATTTGACCCTCAAACCCCCCTAGGTGGGATAATCACCTTCGTAATCATCCCAAAAGGTTACCAATGCAAGTGTGAACATGGGTGAGGCATGTTGATACATAAATGGAGGCATTCTAGGCATGGGTGAGCACATGGGTGGATGGGAGTGGCTCTAGGAGGCAATAAATGTCGAAGGAAGGCCAACACCACCACAAACATGCACTAGCGCCTAAAGTCAAACACATTCCCTGAATCTAGGGATGGGGGAGCACACCAAGGCTATTCTATCATTAAATAGGACACCTTCCAGTCAGAATGGTCAACTGGGAGCTCCTCAACTATCAGAATGATCAACCAGAAGCGCCTCAACTATCAGTAAATGATCAATATCCCTAAGTCTAGATCATAGAACATTGCATGGAAGCAAATGAAATGTGCCTAAGGTATATGATGATGGTACTAAGGTGGATTATTGCTCTAATACTTTTCATTATTTTGGAATTAGTTTTAAAGCTTTAAAGAGTTGGTTACTAACTATTTCTTGGAGGAAAGTATTTAAAATATTTTCCACCTAAAGGAAAAGGCTAATCACTCTTCTGCTATGGTATGCTGAGAGTATGATATTTTTTTTCTAAATTGTGAGATTTAAAAGTTATGCTACATATTTAGTGTTTTGGAATTTCTATGATAGCAGGAGTCCTTTCCACGTGCTAGATTAGAGACTTAGGTAATCTTATCAGCCGACTGCTAATGATAAATACCGAGTTGTGTTTTTAACTTACCATTGATTGGTTATTTTGGTTGTGGTGAATCTATTCCATCCTTCTGGTGAATTTTAATTTATTCTGCCCAAACAATTTTGTTTCCTCCTATATTAGGTTGTATTCATAACTTATACACTGATTAAGAGGTCTTGGAAATTCTAATCAACTATAAAAGGATAATTTCTGGTCTAGATATAAAGGCAACATTTTTGGTGTAATTTTGAGTCAATGTTTAATAAAAAATCTCTTGGATGCCATATTTCCTTGTTCCTTTTATCAATAGTATTTTTCATATCTTATTTTCTTTATTTTCTGTCATTTTTTAATGTATAAATGCTTATGATCTTTTTATTATGTAAATGATATTTATACTTTGCATGTAACAAATTTGTTTATAGCAATAAGTCTAAAGCTTTGTATTAAAACTGTCTTTTCATTTATTTGTTTTATTTGTCTAATTTTTTTGGTTTTATTGTTTATTTACTAACTTATAAAAATACATAAAAAATATGCATAACACAACTCTCCTGAAACTTGCATAACTGAACTACCCTGAAGTACACATTGGCTAGAAATCACTACAACCTCTTTCTAGTTTGGATACTCTTACTCTTTGCTATCAACCCATTTGGAAAATATTGTTGACTCATATAAGCAGAGTTTCACCCCTTGAGGCAAAGATGTTTTTCGAGGGTCACTTGTCTTAACAAAAACCTACCCATTATCTCATATATCTACAAATGCTAACCAACAAGCCCTAATTATGCATATTCCTCAATTGAGTATATCCAACTTTAGTCAAACTCACATCCCAAATCAAAACACTAATATGGTGGGTCCAAAACCTTTGAATCCTTGGTTGGTGTCCATATTCAATTCAATGGTTC
The DNA here is from genome assembly GCA_001517045.1 of Pseudotsuga menziesii. Lineage (NCBI taxonomy): Eukaryota > Viridiplantae > Streptophyta > Pinopsida > Pinales > Pinaceae > Pseudotsuga > Pseudotsuga menziesii. Next base: position 290,324 of record LPNX010624846.1, read on the forward strand.
TACCTCTAGAAAACCTACCAGGAGACCAACCAAATGGATATCTTAAGGTTCTTCCTAATTTCAATGGGGTAAGTGAGATTTCAATTAAAGATCATGTCACTCCATTCGAGGATTGTAATGACAATTTATTAGTTGAAGGAGATGATGTATTCTTCAGGATGTTTGCACATTCTCTGGAGGGAGAATATAGGAAACAATTTAGAAAGTTACCCAATTTTCACATTCTCTGGAGGGAGAATATAGGAAACGATTTAGAAAGTTACCCAATAATTATTGTTCATAGAAAATTTCATTACGACGTAGGGAGTGAAGAGGACAATAGACATATTCTAAAAGTGTTCAATTCTTTGAAGAGAAACAACATAGATACTGTGACATAGTTCATTACTTGGTTTGCAAGTTGTATCATCATATCCTAGACACTGTCAAACTCTCAGAGGAAACTACAAGATCATTATTCTGCTGATTTTGATGCTGAGTTTTCCCTGCACCTAAAAGAAAGAAAGTTGAATGACCTAGAAACCCTATTTAGTGATGTTGAATACCTAAAGGAAAACATGAAGGCAACCAAGGTAACTCCTTTGAAAACCATATCAAAGACCCCTGATGGTAGATAATATCCATAAATAATAAGAGGGAAATATCCAGAAACATCCTCAAGTAAAAAATCCTCAAGTCTGGAATAGGCCACCAAACTACTCAAAACCATGGCTAATGACCTTACCAAGGTTAATCAAGGCCAAGCAAGGCCAATAAACAAGTTCGTTTATTGGGCCTTCCCCAAGAGCATAAAATCATCTAGTCTATATCCAACCACAAAATACAGGATCTCCCCTAGTGGCTCCATAGCGATAAATAAAGCATGAGAACCCTAATATACAACACTACCCTAGATTCAAGCCTAACATTCTTCCCCCTCTAGTCTAAGGTTATGAAGAATATTAGAAACATGAAGAGGAAGAAATACTTGATCCTTCTTTGAGCCTTTCCTTATCATTTTGTTTTGTGAAGATGAGGTTGAATATGAAAGATTTTTTTGGGGATAGAAGGTATGTGCATGTTAGGAGATGAATAATATACCTAAGAGGAAGAGTTTTTGCTTTAGGAATAGGGGGTTCTATATATTTTCCCTCCTTATTTGCACATGGTTATTGATAACATTATGGCTAATGTAAGAAGAATATATGATATTAGACTATGACCTAATTCTCAAAAATTCATGCAAGATGAGTCCCACAAGCAATACACTGATAATAGGAGGGAAAATAATAGATTTGCACAAAATTTGAGAAGAGATATGGTCCTAAAGGAGGAATATGTCAAACAACCAACAATTCCATCCAATCCAAATGTCAAAAGAATAAATACCAATAAATATCAAGATACATCTATCTAAGCACCCTTAATGCAGCCACTAACCACAAAGGCATAAGAGATAAGTCCTATCCCAACTACTACTTTTGATATTAGGCATAGGTTGAACAAACTTAAAATACCAATGTCCCTCTCTGAAGTCTTCAAATATCCTAATCATAAGAGAGAAATATCCTTCATATATGGGTCTTAAGGATGTCATTAGTCCCCATGGTCCTAAAACTCCTCCCCCTCCTAATAAATATACCATATCCTCTTTCACTATGATGGTACCGAGTGACAAATCCCCCTTGCAAAATGACCTTATTAACCTATAGGATGAGGCACCAAAAATATATAGTCTTGGGAAACCTGCTTGATGGGATAGACCACCTAATCCCTCCTTTTTTATATTACCCTGGAATTGTAGGACCTTCACCTCCATAATTGTTTATATGATTCCGATGCCTCACACTCATTGATGCCACTAGTTGTCATGGAGACTTTAGGTTTAGACATTACAAGGAATTATAAATACTTATTTTCATTTAATTTTATAAGATTCCAATTCTTGGGGATGATAAAAGAGTTGGTGGTGGGGATGGTGTAGATTCCTAAGAAATATGTGATGATATATGTGGTCATAAATGACATCCCTCCTTCATATGGTATGTTTTGCCTAAACATCAAGGAACCTCGATAGAGGGTATTATCCAATTTGACATGTCATATGCTATTAGCCAAGTCTTTGGAGTGAAAACTCGTAGGTTATACATGGAACCCAAGATGAATTATGTCACTATAGATCCAAAAAATCCCACCAATTTCCATTCCTATACTTCTGATAAATTAAGGACTTTCCTCCTTAGCAACCAACCCCCTCCTTAGAGCCAGACATAAATGTTAGTTGTAGCAGAAGAGTCTCTCTTCAATCCTACAAGTCTATGGATTTTATACTTTGATGGAACTTGTAATAGGGGTGGAAATAGAGCTAGAATTCTGCTAATATCCCCATCAGGAAAAGAGTTCCCTAAATATTTCAAACTCAACTTTGAATGTACCAACAATGTGGAATAATATGAGGTACTCATACTAGGCCTAGAAACAACAAGGAAAATGGGAATTGAGAAGTTGGATATTTTTGGAGATTATGTTTTGGTGGTAAATCAAGTAAGGGAAAATTGACAATCAAAACATCCCAAAATGAGGAAGTGAAAACATGCAATATGGGATCTGTTTGATAACATCTTTGATTCCATCAATATTTCTATGGTACCTAGGGAACTAAATCATAGGACATATAACGTGGCTAATCAACTATATATTTTGTTCGCCTAGATTCAAATCATCTTTCTTACATTATTAAGATAATGTATAGAGCTGTTATCCATGACAATATTATACAATGGAAACTATTTGAAGGTAATGTTTAGATTAACATTTTTTTAAATCTAGTGGAGGAATATACATACATGCATATAGATTCAGAGGAGGAAGGAGAGAAGGTGGAAGAAAATCATAGAGAGAAGATAGCTGGAAAGGAAGAATCACTAGAAATGATAGGAGGATAGAGTGTAAATTTTTTTAAGACCAATTACCTTCCCAAAGGATTGGTCCCAATAGAAATATTTCTTTTCCTATATGAATTTTCATCCAAGCCAACCATTAAAGAAGATTTTACTGATGTTGAAGAATATAATTTGGGTGATCACACTAAGCCTAAGGTCATGAAGTTGTCCAATACTTTATCCACTGAAGAAAGAAAATAATACCTAGAGTTTTTTAGACAATTTGAACATGTCTTTGCATGGGAGGATGAAGACCTAATGACATATGATCTAGACATATTCCAACATCATATCCATCTCATAGAAGATGCCAAACCTTTTAGATAGAAACAAAGATAAGTGAATCTTGTGATGTGGCCTCTAATAAAAAAAGAAATCACAAAGTTGTTCTAGGCCAAGATAGATATACCTACTAGATAGTCTGAAAAGGTGGCAATCTTAGCCCTAGTGAGGAAGAATAATGGACAAATCAAGTCATGTGTAGATTCCATAAAGCTAAATAGGGAATCACTAAAATATAACTACCCCTTTCCCAAAGTGGACCATATATTACAAAACATGGTTGGATCCAAGAAAATGTCTATGTTAGATGGTTTTTTTTCTGAATATAATCAAGTCAGAATGGATCCTAATGACATATTGAAAACTACTCTTACTATCTTCTGGGGTAATTTTGCATATCAAAGGATTCCATTTGGATTGAAAAATGAAGGGGAAAATTTCCAACTAGAAATAGATTTTTCCTTTACTAATATCAAGGATCATTTCATTGTAATTTATCTTGATGATTTGACGGTGTATTCAGGGAAGGATTAAGATCACTTACAACACTTAAAGAAGATCTTTACGAGATGTAGGAAAATTGGTATATCACTAAATAAAAATAAATCTTTCTTTGGATTGGAGGAAGGCAAAATTTTGGGTCGTATTGTATCAGTTGATGGAGTGAAAATAGACATTGACATATTAGAGTCTATTAATACCATCCCTTTCCCTAGACACAAGAAGGTTTTGCAGTTAGTTTTTGTTAACATAATTTTCCTCATAATGGTTATTCCAAATTTTGTTGAGGAAATTAAAGATATCACCTAAATTTTGAAAAAATATGCAGAATTTATATGGGATGATGATGTCAAAAGATATTTTTCTTCTATAAGAAATATTTGGGAGAAGTGTGTATATTGACTAGCTCAAATTACATAAAGTAATTCTTGATCTTCCCATTTGCCTTTGAGCATACGATATATGCAGTCCTATTGCAAAAGAATGACGATGGTTTTGATAAAACTATTGTGTTCTTTAACAAAGATTTTAGATATGGGGAATTGAGATACAACAATGGAAAAACAAGATTATTCCCTAGTCAAAGCCCTCAAAGAATATAAAAAATATGTATTGCAGGCACCAATACTTTCTCTTATTTCACACATTCAAAGAGATATTGTTCCAACCTTAGGTAGATGGAAGTTGAGGTAAATGGATCGCCAAGATTTAGGAATTTGATTTGGATATTAAGCTAACTAAGTTGGTAAAAGGACAAGGTTTAGTAAACCTAATGATAGAAACAAATATACAGGTGATTGGAGTTAACATGATGTGTGTAGTTTAAGAATAAGAATGGATTTAGGAGGTAAGTCATTATGTTCATACCTACTACTACTAGTCTAACATGTATAATGAAATTGTAGACTTGTTGGAAATTGGTATCTATCTCATAGGGATATAGAAGTACTGAAGACATTTGATACTCAATGCAGCCATGTATTGCAATGTAGGAAAAGATTTGTATTGGAGAAATATTGAAGGCCTTTTTCTCAAATGTTTGTTGGAAAATTAAGTTGAAACACTAGTCAAAGAGATGCATTAAGATATTTGTGGGTGGAATTTTGCAACAAAAACAACATCTCATAAAATTCTTATGTTTGGATATTATTGGCTCACATTTTTCTCTAATGTGCATAAATTTGTGAAAAATTGTGTCTCTTATTAAACCTTTTCTAGGAAACAAAAAATTCCAAACATTCCCCTAAAACCTATTCAATTTGAAGAACCTTTCTAACAATGGGGTGTATACTTGATTGGGGATATTCAGCCTCCATCTAGTAACTAAAATAGGTGTATCTTGACTACAATTGATTACTTTACCAATGGGTAGAAGTGATACCTACTAGATAGGACAATGAACTCATAGTAATCAAGTTTCTTGAGGCAAACATCCTTTCTAGGTTTGGTTTCCCTAAGAAAAAAGTGATTAACAATTCCATATCGTTCAGTTCCATTAGGAATATTACCTTCCATAAAAAATTCACTATCCTCTTAAGTCATTCCTTCAACTATTACCCTCAAGGAAATAGCCAGGTCGAGTCTTCCAAAAAAAACTCATGGAGATCATAAAGAGGAATTTTTCTAAAAAAAAGAAGTCATGGGATTCTTAGTTGAGATATTCCTTGTGGGAGGATAGAATATATACAAAAAGGGACATAGGTAAAGATACTTTTTAGCTGGTATATGGTTTTGATATTTCCTATACAATTAGAGTTGTAATCCATGACGATGTTGTAGGATTTAACAACAGAGCCTAACAAAATTATGAGGCAAGTGAACGAACTGGTAGAATTGTAGGAGAAAAGCAACATGGTGTACCAAGATTTCAAGGGATATCAATAAAAAATGAAGGTTTTATTCTATAAGAAGGTTAGAAAACCAAGAGAGATATCCATGGGAAGATGAAGAAATACATATAACATGGCTCTAGAAAATGCCAATATGTGTTGAATTTGGGCCTACCAAGGAGACATCATGTCAGGGCAACTCAACAAATCCCAATAATCCTCTAAATATAACAACACGATCAATAAATTCCTCACAAAGGATATAGTCATCAGTTTGATCATAGGAGTATAAAGAGAACAGAAAAAGAAAAACACAAGAGGTTCATTTGTTTTTCATCCTAGAGGATGCTATTTTTTTTTAGAAAGTCACTCAAGAATTTGCAACATTGGCCATTTCTCTTACTTTTTCTCTTTTTTATTCTTTGTAAATGAAATTAGAGAAATTCCTTCTACTAGAAAAAGAAAATAATCTTAGAGAATACATCAATGGTCTTCCTTGCAATCTTCTTATTGTAATTGTAGAAATGAGAATGTAATTGGATTGAAACCAGGACTAAGCCGATTTGCCACTGGTTTTCCTAAAAATGGTGTCTAATATTTGTTATGTAATGCTCTTCTAGTGATGGATATGTATTTATTTTGTTTGTTGAATTAGTATATCTACAATTTCTATTCCTACTTGATTTTATATATGTCTTTAATGCAATTTAACACAATTCTCTTCATTACTATGATAATTGAATGTATTTTGGATATTGTAGCCTCTTTTTAAGAAACTGGTCATGATTAAGGTGCTCTTGTTACTCCTTCTCTAAGTTATGTATGCTTTCAGATATGTTTTTTCATCCTCTTATAAATAACACTTAAGTTACATTCTAAGTTGTTGACATCTTCTTGAGCATATATAGTCTCAATTGTAAATATAGTCAAAGTTTTAAAGAATATTCATATGAACCTGGAGTGACAGTTTGGGAATACTACATGTTATAAGTAGGGTACCATCCCTTATCCCAAGGACTAGATTTATGGCTTAAATTGGCACAGGAAGTTGCATAATACAAAACCCTCCTCAACCTTGTAACCCTTCGAGAGCATTATTGCACTACATTTATCTCTCATACCTTGGCAAGAGAGAGATATATTTGTTGTAGGGGTACAACTTAAGGGCAACAAAAATCAATTGTAGCAGAATCTTGGTAAATGTGTCCCCAGCTCACAGAACAAAGGACAGAGCAAGGATAACCAAAATCATGAAAACTGGTCCAAACCATAAGAGAAGAAGGGTAATGGGAAGTCGAAAAAGGACATTGGAAAGTGGTGGGAGTTCCACAAAATCCCTTGGCTCAATAATGGTCAATCCCGCTTAAATAAATAACTATTGTCCAAGATGATATCCTCATAGTCAAACTCTGTATCAGACTATGATGTGGAGTAAGACAAAGGAAAGCAAATCATTGATATAGAACCTACCACTACCATCACAACAACAAAGATCCAACTAGAGGATCTAGAGGAAGGGGAGCGACTCTTCCACTCACAAATGTGGGATGAAGGGACTCCACTACATTTCATTGTCGACAGTAGTAGCAAATAGAACCTGATCTCAACCGAGGTTATTAAAATATTAAAGTTGACCCCAAACCATACACCATTGGTTGGTTGAGCCAAGGGAGATACATCTGCATCAGTAAATAACGCAATTTATCCTATTAAGTCAAGTCCTTAAGAAATGAGGGACCATGTGATGTCTCCCCACTTGAAGTTTGTAATGTTCTTTTTGGACAACCATATATGTCGAAAAGTCTAGACCGCATAGTGTCATTATTACTAGTGGAGGCCATCTCTATCAGGTACATGAGGTAGTTTGGACTACTCTAATTTCCTTAGTCTCAACAAAGCATTGTTGAAAGGTAATCTCTCAAACTTAGAAATTTGACCTCTTCATGGTTCGGTTAGAAGGTGTAGAAAAGGTCACTGCAATTGCCATAGCCTAAACACAAGGTCTTATTTCCTACTAAGTTGTACTTAGTTGGATTTCAAGTGAGCTAAAAAAGATTGAACAAGTGTACTTGTTCATATTTATAAGTTCAGAAAACCCTTCAGGCCAATTTTGGCCCCTTTTTAATTTTTTTTATGTTCATACCCTTCGACGAAATTGTAATAAGTTGACATAGAATGATGATTTTTTCTAAAAAAACTTGGACACCTTAGGATTAGTCATCAGTACATAACTCTAGAGTTTTTTCCCTTTGTTTATCTATAAAATTTGAGAGGTTGCAGTGAAAAATACCATAGATTTAGGGGTTATTCCACGTAGGTTATGCCTTGTCTTGTTGGACACTTGGTGTAGTTTCTCTTGTGCTTATTTTGAGGGGATACACTAAAGCTGGGAAAAACCAATAATTTACTGACTCCTTAATCCACTCATCTTTTAATAATTTAAAACTGACCAACAAGACAACTGGAATACTTTCATGCCACAAAAATACTCATTCGGATCCATTGGCAATGATCTACATTTTACAAATTATATTTTCTTAAAAGAATTTCATGTGGATTGGTTATTTCTTTATATGGTGTTGAGTTAATTTATATTTTGCAAAGTCTTGTTTCATACAATCATTTCAAAACTCCTAAATACCTTTCATTCTTGTAACTTAAAGCTAATGAAAGCCTTAGTTTCTTTTAGTGATCCATAAATGATAGGCCTATGGCCTGTCCAGTTTACCAACACTAATGCTTCTACGGAAATAAAAGTAAAGAAAGTTCTTTGTTTCTAAAATTTTGTTGAGATTGGAAATAATCTTCGCCTTGATGTATTCATAGCTATAAAAGGACAATACATTGCTTCTCCATGTGTACTCTACTATATCCAACACCCCAGTAAACAATATATTAACACCATGAACTCAAATTCTAGGTTAATATGCTTGCTACATGATGCAAATTAGAACAACCAAACCAATGCTATAGAAATGAAGAATCCATTCATCAAATTAAGTGACGCAAATGTACTTTACATACAACTTTATATATTTAATTAATTCATAGATGAGTCACCATGAATTGTTGGCCAACAACATGAGATGAAACAATAGTCAATCTTGTTACTCAGAGCTACACCTCACTCAAGAAATTCAAATGAAAGGAAGTCAGGCTTGTTTTCTAATCAATGGGGGCATTCAATAAACAGTTGTATGCAAAACAAAATGGCTACCTATAAAAGTTGTTTTTCCATCTTTGAGTTGTTGAATATACAACCAATAGAAAATAAAAGTGTTTGGAATTGTTTAAGACACCTAATAGCCATAAAAACACCCATGCATTTATGAATTCACGTCTGCATATTTAAATTTTTCCCAGACACAATTAGATTTTCCAAATTATGATAAAAAAACCTCAGGAACAATTAAATTTTCCCAAAAGTAGTCCAATAACACCCCAAGCACATTTACATTCATCCAATAGTGGTAAAAAATGCCCCAATCACATTTACATTCATAAATAGTGAAAAAACACCCTAGGCATAGTCAGATTCATCCAACAGTGGTAAAAAAACACCTAGGAATCTATAAATTTTTATCTAGGCAATTAAAAATACCTCTGGCATTGCAAATTTTCCCCAAACCATTAATGGCAAGATTTACAGAGTTGTTGGAGGGTGTTGGGCATGCCAGAACTCATTTTGAAATAAAAAAACTCATTTCTACAACCATTACTCTTCATGGGAAATGGGTTCTATTTACCATAGTTATTTAGTCATTAACGGAAGCCATTAAAACCCAAGAAAATGATTGCATACATTCACCACCAAATTCACAAAAACAACAACAAGAAAAGGAGCCAAAGCATTCACAAGAAGACATTGTTTAGCCTAGAAACCCAAATGGGAAAATCAACATTCATGGGGATTTATAATTTCTTAGAAATTTATTACAAGGGTAAGATATGCACTCTAAGGTGAGATTTTCATGAATTATTACTCACTAGAAATATTGCAAGTTCCATGGTTTAGACAACCTTTTTCTCATGCATGGACAAGCATAATGATTCCGTTTTCCATCAACTTTTGAGTAGGATACCTCTTCGGTCCCTCTTCTCTGTCATTTCTCTTCTTATTCCCAAGTTTCAATTATCCCTCTAGTTGGCTTCCCTTTCTTAATTAAGATAGCACTCTTTAATACAGATTCCTGGAATTCCAACCATCAAGGTGATTGGTTTCACCTTCTTGATCCCTTTTGGCTTTTCATATTCAAGCTTAAGGCTGGAATTAATTTTTCCAAAGATAATTTTTTTATTACAATTATTTATTGAGGATCCATTTTGGATCATTTAGGGACTAGAATATATGGGTTTGATATTTCCTATACAATTAGAGTTGTAAGCCATGATGATGTTGTAGGATTTAACTGCGAAGCCTAACAAAATTATGAGGCGAGTGAACCAACTAGTGGAATTGTAGGAGCAAAGAAACATAGTGTACCGAGATTTCAAGGGATATCAATAAAAATGAAGGTTTTCTTTGATAAGAAGGCTAGATTCAGAGAATTAGTCAAATGGTGTTATAGCCCAAAATGACACACTCTCTTCCTGTGATCACTTTCCCATGATTTTGTCACATGACGACACTTCATCAAAGTCACTGAAAAAACACCTAGATTGGAGAAACCATATCCAGAGTTATGTAACTCTGTTTGAACTATTATTTGAACCATTGGAAAGGTATTTGAGTCAGGAACAACTTTGAAGAAGACTCCAAATCATGGAAATCCCCAAAAGTACCCTAAAAATGATATTTTTTGACATAACTGTGACTTTGCCTTCATGCTACCCATGTTATACCTTTTGTATTCACGAATTTGACTTCATGCTACCCATGGTTACATCCTCTAGTGGTGAAAAATAATAAAAATATGAAAAATATCGAATTAGAGGTGGTTTGGGAGGTTGTGGAACTGAATTGGGAAGTTGTAACTGACCCCTATTCAACCCTGTCTCTTTAGAAATGTATAAATAGAAGGAGAGAGATCCATGAGGAGAGACTTGAACTTTTGCATTGTTATGGTGGAGGAATTGAGATTCTCATTCCCCCCACCTTTTCCCTAGATGTCAACTCCTTATGTTATTGAGCTTGGAGGCTGAGTTCCTTGGAGAAGAGAAGCAGTAGAACCAGATCAAGGTTTCGTGAGGTGCCTAACTTAAGGAGAAGGTATCTTTGTACTGCTTCCATGATTAATAAATATGTGATGTTATTCCTCTTCCAATCATTGTGTAATGGATATTGAATCTATGTTTATGATCAAATGTTTATGTTAATAAGATTAGGGTTTCATATTGCTTTGTTTATCATTGCTTTACATGTGGTCATATTGGTTTGAGGAAGGTATAATTTGTTTTGTAGGTCTCTTGGAGCAAGAGGAACACGAGGAGTATTGAAGGGATTCTTGGATAAACCTTTATTTGACTAAGTTATAAACAATTATAATCTCTGAATCTTGTTTACATTTACTTGTAGAACTATATGCATCTATCTTTCAACCCTAGTATGTTGATGGCCTCTTAACCCCCAGCCATAGGAACACTTTCCTCTACAACAGAACTGAAGACATTGTTGGGGAGAACCTTGTCTATTGGGGTTTATCTGACTATTTTCCAGTCTTTTGTAAGGTTTCAGGTCCTTCTTGCAACTTAGGAAAACCCTTGGAGTCTGATAGAACACCTCTCTTTCCTTCATAGGTTAGTTTTTGACCCTTTTTGGGCTTTCTTCCACCTATTCACGAGCTAAAAACTGAAAAATAGAGAATTTGGGATGTATTCATGACTTGCACTACCTGCAACCTTTGCGTCATTCATGACCTGCCTTAAGGAAACCCAAGAATTCCCCTAAAACATTTTTTTTTCCTTTTTTGTGTGGTTTTTTTGGTTGTTTGAGGGTTGTTTGGGAGGTCTTCTAGGGTCCTCTGGGTCTGCATGACTCTAGGGAGTGACTTTCATCTTTGTTAGGTTCTCTTTATCTATTTTTTAAGTCCTTTTGTATCATTATGGTTTTATCTTTTCTCTTTCCCCCTTCCCCCTTTGCTTGGCATGACTTTTGGCACATGTTTTTGGTCAGCTTCTATTAGTGATCTTTGTCTGATTTCATAAACTTATTGGTATTTGTTTCCTTATTTTATTGTTGGTTAACTTCACCATGCCAAAGTAGTTGACTTGTATTTTATGCAAGCCTCTCTACCAAGTACAATTTATATTGACTTTAGGGCAGTCTAGAGTCTGTTTGGTGTTTGTATAGTAGGAGTCCTTTTGCTTTGTTCTTATTATCTGCATACATTAGTCTATAGGTAGTTTTTATTTTGCATTTATAAAAGGAAAAGGAAAATAACATATAGTTGTTTTAATATGCATGTATTATGGTTTTGGTCTTTAATACATTGCATATCATTGTTTTTGAAAAAAAAGAAGTTTTTCTTTCGTGGGTTTCAAGTTCCTATTTGAAAAAGAAAGAGAAGTAGTTTTTTATTTTTTCATTTCATTTCTCTTTGCTTAGTCATATTGTTTCAACATTGATTCAAAACACCATTGGTTTCATCTCCACCACCCTTTTGAGTAATCGACAACCCTTTAAAATGAACATTTAATATCTAAAATTTATTAGCAACTGTTTGTTTATAGGGACGACACACACTAGTCTAGGCTAGTGTTTTGGGTTAGGGATATATTAACTGCCAAAAAATTCAAACTCAAACATAGTGGTCCATAATTTAGGAAATCCAACTTCGTTGAGCAAGACACCGGAAAGCTCCTCTCACACAGGAGTCAAGCACGAATAAATTCTAGCCTCAACTCTTAGTTTTCAGTTGGAACATTTTTGAAGCTAAGATATGATACAATGGGGGTGAATATGTCAACAAAAAGTTTAATACTTATTATATTGGATAGGGTATCTATATATAACACACAATTCCACAAACACTACAAAAAATGGTGTTTCCAAGTGAAATAATTACAACTTAAAGGAAACGGATAATCTATTGGTCATCCTCATTTTTCGAAAGAATATATCAATTGTACAAGTCATACAACTAACCACACTCACATGAGAGATTTAAAAATATACACCCAGGAAGAACCATGGAGTAACATAAAAGTAGATGTAAACACTTTAATTTGTTTGGCAGTGAAGCATGGGTGCATATCCCAATGAGAAAATAACATCCTTACATCCTAAAAGTGAGAAGTGTATTTTTATTAGCTATTTAGATGATGAAAAATATTATCAACTTATTGTACCTACTACAACTGAAATCATTATTAGGAGAGATGTTAAGTTTGGAAGGTCTCATAGCTTATGTATCTAACTTGGATTTTAATCCATCTTTGGACCATGATCCATCCTCAATGCAGTGCCATCTCCTTTTACTCCCATACCAAATGTTTATTCTTCTAATACTTATTTGGGATCACTCTTCTTCATGAGATAATGATCATGAGGATGAAACAACTCTATAAAAACTCAACCTCATCCCTTAGATGGATTTATTGAGCTTGGAATTGCACTAACTCCACAACTTCCTTGATGGATCCATACAAAAGAGGGATTGCATTGATGATATAATTGGTGATCCTTTTATTAGAGACACGCAAATTCAAAATGCTAATGGGACATTTCTCTTTTGTATCAAGTTCTAAATACTTTATATCAATAAACGTTTAACAATGAAGCTTATGGACATCCAACTTGAGATGGGGTATTGAATGAATAATTTAATTCCTTGATGGAGAGAGACACTTGGGATCTAGTCCCTCCTTTGAAAGGAAGAAAACCATACGAAAACTTGTTAGATATAAAAAACATGTTTACATGATTAAGTATGTAATAGATGGTAGTGTTGATAGACAAAAAGCCTAGTTAGTTGGAAAATTTTTTCCACAAGTAGAAGATATTCACTACAATAAACTATTTCCACCATTGCCAAAATAAATTCCATTTTCCTTATTTCCATCACAACTTCATATTGATGGGAGGCCTAACAAATGGATACCAAATCCACCATCTTGCATGGAAACTCACAAGAATAAATTTATATGAAACAAGTTCCTAGATTTGTTTAGAGTGACTCCAACCTTGTTTTTTACCTTAATAAATATCTCGGCTTCAGGCAATATCATTGGGATTGGTAAGAAAAAAATGGTTATTTCCTTTTTTACTTTGGATTTTCTAAATTCCACTTTGACCCCAATGTCTTTACCAAGTGAGTAAGTGATCATATTCTCATACTTTCACTTTATGTTTATTATCTTATGATTTTTCCTCACTGATGGTGATCCCAAACTAAAACCTTTGTGAAATTAAACCTTAAGAATAAATTTTAATGGTAGACTTGGGATACTTGTGCTACTTTCTTGGCTTTCAATTTTTGCAAACTTGAGACTATATTTGTCTTTCCCAACCTAAGTATGCCTATATCCTTATTCACCACCTTCACATGGATGACCGCAAACCAACCCATTCTCCCTTTTAGTTTGAAGCTTTAAACTTTTGGCCATCTACACCTCACTTAAAGTGGAAGACACTTTGAACAATGAATAGTTGGAAACATTTTGTATGTAATTCATACTCACCTTGATATTTCTTTGATGTTGGTCTCATTTCCATATGAATGAAAGAACCCCATAAACGACATTGGAAATAAACAAAGAGGGTACTTTGGTATATATAAGGTATAATTTAGTCTGGTATACAATAAAATTAATTGAATCGAGGACCCTATGCTGCTTGACTTTATATATTCCAATTGGTTGATGATCATATATGCACTATAGGTGATTCACTAAACCTTGGTTGCACACTTGTCACTAAATATTTTAAGAAACAAAATTCCCTTTCTCTTTTGTGGAAGTAGAGTGTTGTTTAGTGGATTGTGAAGTTAAGAAGTTATTTGACTTCCATTTATCCTTTTAGATTTTGGATTATAGCAACAACATCTATCCACTCTCTGTTGTGATGGTTAGAGTTCCATTTAGCTCACCAAGAATCCTTTTCAACATCAATGCAACAAAAAAATTGAGTTACACATTCTCTTTGTTCTAAAGATTATTTAGTGACTTTTTAAGTGCTCTATTATTGTACAAATGATGAAGTTGTTGAGATATATAAAAAAACCCTCACATAAGCGGAGTTCTTAAAAGTTTGGTCTAACCTAGGTGTTTAAGAAGTTGTCATTAATGAAGGATATGATTTAATTCCACCTTCCTTCTCTTGTCACTTTGTAAAGCCTTCATTAATATCCCACATTGTTGGAATTCTAGACAATACTGAGGGGGAGGTGAATCAATATTGATAAATTTTAACAATTAAAACCAGTTTTAACTTATTTATTAACACACATGATCAACAAGATACAAGGAACACAACTTTTATATTGGAATCCCAATTGGGAAAACCACCAACACTTTATATTACTGCAAAAATATATTCACAATATAATTTCTTTCTACTACTACATACAAGGATGTTGCTACACCCTATTTACCAGCAACTACTGAAAGGAGGCTATGACCCCCTAGTTTTATCAGCTGCTACTAAAAGGATGCTATGACACCCTATTTACCAACTATCACTGGAAGGAGGTTACGACCCCCTGGTTTTATTGGTTGTCGTTGAAAGGATGCTACGACACCCTATTTACCAGCTATCACTGGAAGGAGGATACGACCCTCTGGTTTTATCAGCTGCTACTGAAAGGATGCTATGTCACCCTATTTACCATTTACCACTGGAAGGAGGATATGACCCCCTTGCAGGCCTGTAGCCTTCCCTAGCACCACCCTGCCACCTTAATATGTTTTTATCAACTTCCAGATCTTCCTATATATTCAATACTGTCACTGGTTTCTCATCACTTACTTCGTCTTTTTCTTCTATTGATGCCGCGACATGGATCTGGACTGTAGAGACACCTTTTCTAAACTTGAAATATTACTTATAAATACATTTAACATCATTCATCTTTCTTTAGAAATAGATCTCTTGATTCTGGAGTTTCATAGTTATGCCCTTTCAATCTGGAGTCATGCACGGTTCATCAAACACATTACTTTATAAAACACGCCTCTTCATTAAATGTGTTTCCTTACTTCTTTGTTTAATTATTAACATACTCTAATTATATTGTATTTAAATTTCTCAGTCACCCCCTTTGTTTAACTAATACACTCATAACTCTTTTCATCATTCACATCCTTTCATTCTGGACATGTTCCCGTTACTCTTCAGAAATTTATCGCGATATTTCAGAGCATCGAACATAAATCCTTCCGCAATTGCATTTCCACAACGAATTTTCTGTAACATAAATATTTCCATAATTTCTTTTTCTCAACAGAAATCCTTCCGCAATTTCCTTTCCACAAATAGTCTTTTGCACATTTATCTTTCCACAAACTTTTTTTTAGCAATTAACTTTACGCAACAATCTTTTCGCAACATGTGGGAACTCCTTCCTTCTGCAATTGTGGATTGCGGATTGCAGGTATGCATTTTCCAAAATATCAAAAATGACTTCTACAAATATATTTTGTAATTAACTTTCTGCAATTGCAAATTGCGGTTATACATTTCACAAATTCTCAAAAATGACTTCCGCAATCGCGGATTTCGGATTGTAGGTATGCATTTTCCAAGTTCTCAAAAGTGACTTCCGCAATAGTATTCCCACAACTTTAACAAGATTTCACCTTGGCATTGCAAAAACTATTCTTGACCATTGATCTTTCCCTCTCTTATGATCTGGGCCATCCAAATATTCACTTCATATAAACTTAACATTATAATGCTTCTGATTCCTCTTAGCCAACTGTGTTATTTTGTCTCAATCTTTTTGTGTTGGATTCAATCCCGACCATTAATCTCTACCTTGCACCATCCTCAAAACCGTTCATCCCCATAAGACTTAAAGCATTATTTAGTGTTTGCATCTCCATCTATCCTTACAGTGATCGATGGTTGATTAATGACCATGTACCATGGTTATTTCATAACTCAATTAATTCATCAGAGAATCGATCAATCCTCCTCATCGATTTGCATCTGAAAATGTCCTCTTAATCTTTTGCATCTAACACTTGTCAAAACATGGTTTTTCTCATTTTGGCAGGTTTACTTCTTACACATGTAACCACCAGAAATAAGGCTAAAAACTGTGGGTAGACAAACATATTACCAAAGAACCGACCCATGTTGTTTGATGAATTTGTTTACACAAAGACTGCATTTGGTGGGCATTTGAGAAATGTCCTTATGAACTTTTGTGTTGGCCCTTTAGACATTTTTTCAAAACCTTAGGTCAACTAGGGCGGATTCTTACTTTCATCAAACTTGGAAGGCGAAGTATCCAGAGCATGGGGGACAACATGCTGATTTTATCTATGCCAACTTTATCCATTGCAACCTCATCATACATGCCATGTCATTACTCTCTTTTTTAATTCTTTTATCTTTCACGGAGTTTTACTTTCCATCATATCCTTTTGTCATCCTTTGACATTCATGATCTCCTTTGACATAAATGACAACCATACTCAACATGTTTTATATATTCCAATTGGTTGATGATCATAAATGCACTGTAGGTGATTCATTTAACCTTGGTTACACACATGCCACTTGATATTTTAAGAAACAAAATTCCCTTTCTATTTTGTGGAAGTAGAGTGTTGGGTAGCAGATTGTGAAGTTAAGAAGTTCTTTGAATTCCAAATATCCTTTTAGATTTTAGATTATAGCAACAACATTTTTCCACTCTCTACTATGATGGTTAGAGTTCCATTTAGCTCACAAAGTATCCTTTTCAACATCAATGCAACAAAAAATTGAGTTACACATGCTCTTTGTTCACGCGATTATTTAGGATAACACTCTTTAAGTGATCTATTATTGTACAAATGATCAAGTTGTTAAGATTTCAAAAAACCCTCACATAAGTGGAGTTGTTAAAAGTTTGGTCTATGCTAGGTGTTCAAGAAGTTGTCATTAATGAGGGATACGATTTTATTCCACCTTCCTTCTCTTGTCACTTTGTAAATCCTTCATTCATGTCCCACATTGTTCTTAAATGGGGTGTTAGGATATATAAGCACTAGGAGTTAGTTGAAGTTTGCTTGGTTTAATGTAAAATTATGTTAAAGTGTGCTTTAGTGTGTTTCCTTAGTGTTACTTTGTATTTTACTAATTCATCAGTCATAGTCATGTCCTATACATGGATGATTTCATATCATTCATATTAATAACACTTGATCCATGGTTTAACACCTAATTAATTTATGATATATATTTGAAGAGCATCGACGATAATTTGTTGATGATCAATGGTAATAGGTATTCCTGTAAAATATTCATTTTTGCATTAATTAA
The DNA here is from genome assembly GCA_001517045.1 of Pseudotsuga menziesii. Lineage (NCBI taxonomy): Eukaryota > Viridiplantae > Streptophyta > Pinopsida > Pinales > Pinaceae > Pseudotsuga > Pseudotsuga menziesii. Next base: position 308,266 of record LPNX010624846.1, read on the forward strand.
TTACATCAAGTGGTGATGTTTGTTGGGTCCATGCATTGTTTCCTTCTTTAAGGATTTTAGCCAATAAATTTTAGTGAATTGAGCTTTGATATGTGTGTATGACTTTTTACTTAAGGTGTTCTCTTGCATGGATATATCCTACTTCCAAAACAATTTTTGCTATCCAAATATTGTTGCTAGTATTTTTGAGTTTGTCCTCTACAATGGTGAGTAGTGATGTTCCCTTCAGATGCAAGAAGGCTTGTTCATAGTTTAGTACAAAGGTTTTATACAGGTTTTGATGGAAGAGGGGGTGTATATCTTGAGAATTTCAAAACTTCCACCTCCTCTTCCATCTCCTCTTCCATCGACCTTTATTAGAAAAACATTCATAATGAACTATGAACTTGTCATCTTTCTACTGAATAAAAACATAATACCATGAATTGTCACCATGGTTTGGTAATAGTATTTGGAGGATCAACATATCTATGTTAAATGAAATAGCACTTGATTGAAGTTAGAAATTTCTTATTAATGCCAATTTATCAATGCCCCTAACATTGAAATATTGACTTTAAGAAACATTGATTCCATAATTGATGTCACTTAAAAAAATACCACCACTAATGTTGATATATTGATATTATAAGGATGGCATGATGTCTTTGACATTGCATTGTTGACGTACAGTTTATGATGTGGTGATGATTGCAAGGCATTACAAACATGGTGTGCATTAATGTGGCATACCCTATATATATGTTGATATATCGACATTCCTAATGATGATACATCAATGTTTAAAAGAATTTAAGAAAGAACCATGTGTATGTAGATGAAAAACACTGAAATATTGATGAAATATAATTGAAGCTATTTTCATTATTAGAAAAATATATAATGTTAAAAAAGTGATGAAAAACACTGAAATATTGATGAAATATAATTGAAGCTATTTTCATTATTAGAAAAATAAATAAATAGAAAGAAACGATTTCGATGATTATAACATGGAATCAACATCTATTCAATGTTGTGAATGGACCTCAAATGTAATTTTGGTGTAAGATTAATACAATGTAAAATGCATACACTACAAGTGCTACACCAACTACGAAGTAACTTGTAAATTCCATTATAAGTTATCCCTCAATAACATGGGATATAGAGTATGAACATATGATTTCCCTCGATCCTTTGATTGGTCATGTGGATAGATGCACATACATGCAACCCCAAGTTTTGTGTGCTACTACTTTATGCTTGTCATGCATAATGCACCCTTCTTCATTTGGATATGTATGTTCCCCTTTTAGTCTCTTGATAAATTATTATTCATCAAACATATTCCTGTTATTTGATGTTTTGGATTCTTAATATTGTGATTTTAGCTAAAATGCCAATTCTTATCTCCATGTTTAGGGGATGTGAGAAGAGTTTCTATTGTAATGAAAAAAAATTATTTTAAAAATTTAGTAACTCAATTATAACAAAGAACATTGTTGAAATCTCTTATCCATGCTCCCTTTAATGAAATTTATACTTAAATCAATCATCATTTTTCATTTTCATGCAGTACAGGTTATCTTTGAGTGTGATAACCTTTCTCATATTTTAAACTCAAAATGCTAGATGCTAGAGTATTCGGTCATGTATAACCTAACTACTAGTAACTACATTGGTTTTTACTATTCTCAGTTTCTATTATATGACTTTGGTTTGTATACACCTTTATATCAGAGAGTTGGTGCAAATGTGAATGTGGTGGCAACATATTGTTTGGGAATGCACTGTTAAAACTATCAGTATTTTAAATAAAATATTGATAAAAGTAATATAATCTTAGTTGGTGTAGACTTATCATAATAATTAATAATTTTAGTGGACCAAGTGTCAACCATGTATAACCTAACTACTACATTGGTTTTCCCTATTCTCAATTTCTACTACAGGGATAATTTTAGGGGCGAATTTTAGCCCAGTGGGCTATTTTTCTATGTTTTTGTCCCAAAAAACATTCGCCATTTTGCATTTTTTGAAGCCTTGTTTCGCCCAATTTTGATGGGGTAAAATTTTTTCACCCTAAAAATCGCCAAATTGTTATATAAACGATATAAAATCTTTGGAAATTAAAATATTTTTTGAAAAATATTGCCAATCATTTTATAGTTGGCATTTTAAGAATTGGTAATATTTGCCAACAATTATACACTTTTAAATAAGTATGGTTCCTTAAAATCATCCATGTTCTACTATATGACTTTGGTTTGTATACACCTTTATATTAGAGAGTTGGTACAAATGTGAATGTGGTGGAAACATGTTGTTATGTTCCTGCAAGGGATATATAGTTTTCACCCAGCCAGATTATTTAGACCGTACAATAACAAATTTGTATTCCTTCATAGTTCGACTTTGTAAAACTAAATTTTTATTAAACGTAATTTTATTAAAATCTATTTTTATAAAAAGGAAATGGTTGTAGATTAGGTTGCAGGCATGAAATTTGTCTCAGGGATTGTTTCCCACCCCTCGGCAGTGAGATGATTTAACTCACACTGCAGTTAGCCATCCCACCAGTCATATGGTGGGAAGCTTGATAGAACCTTCCTTTCTATTAATTAATGTGAAATATGGAGACTATTTCTTTCAAAGATAAGGGTTATGGATCCGGAATTTATTCCATACCTTTTAAAACTCTTGTAGTTCTTTCCTTCATAGCGAATTTGGTTCAACAATTAGAGTTAGCTTATTGATACCCATAGTTTTCCTTTCGATTGACATGGAGCAATGCCAGTAAATGGAGAAGGTAAGTAGCAGTTGCTTATGTGATAAGACCTTGGATAGAAGGTAGGTATCGCATAGTAGAATAGACCCCAATGATGATGCATGCTACAACAACAAGAATGATGAGAAATTCAACTATAGGGGACCCGATTGAGCTACTTTATACCACTATATGGAATATGATAACCAGCTAGGAGGATGGATTTTTTTTTTTTTGCTATCAATCTTATTCCCTCCGCACAAACTATGACTTCTGGAGTAGTGGCGCTAACTCTTGCTAAGGTCTCTCTCTTTCATACTACCATAGTTATTATTATTATAGATTCTAATGATTTTACTTTGATGGATGGATTTCAGATTATGGAGGATGATGGACATATTCTTTCTTATGGGATTTGGATTATTCAAACTTATGTGTGGATTATGCCTATCTATTGTCATTAATCTAGTAATAAAGCTTGATTAATCACTTTATCGACCATCGGGAAAGCCATTGCTCACTCTACCCCCCAAGCTCCAACTAAAACAACTAAAAAGGATTCAAAATGGGATGTAAGAAGATGAGATGTTCAGCTGTTAAATTATGGTAAATGGGAAAAGGGTGCCTCATATTTGGACTTCGTAAGGAGGAAGTACATAGTGTTACAATCTACCAGAGTTCCAGTTCAAAAATCTAGTATGGATTCAAAGAGAGTCAATTACCTTGCACTCAAGTATGTTCTTAGATGGAAAAGGTGGGCTTGTAAGGTGTATGTTACCAACAAGTTGTCACCATTTGAACAGAGTTCTTGTGTATGTGAGTTATTTATGAATGCATGTTCCCAGTCTATAAGATCAATTATGTGTGGCTTAATTAGTGTGTTGTGTGGTCAAAGTTCGACAAGGTGGTCTAAATTCCTCAACTTACTGATGACTTTGCTTCTTGTAATACAATATACAGGTGAAAGTGTTGAAGAATTGTTTGAGTTACTCTTCAATATGGAAGAGTATAAATATGTACAACTATATTTGACAATAAAGGGATTCTTAAGTACAATATGAAGGTTAATAACATACGAGGTGGTATGAATAGAGGCATAAGAGCAAAGCTTTCACATTGACATATCACAAGGATTTAAACTACATAAATTGATTGATCTCCTTGGCAAATTCGTGGAGGTTCCCAACATACGTTCAAGGTATGGTTTTCTACCTTGCTTCTCTCTGCAGTTTGGTTGGTCCGATTTCTCTAAAATGTGAGTGTTTTTATGATTTAATGATCACAGTTTGATCATGCTTGTTATATGTATTGAATTTAAATTCATGTGATATGGACTACTATCTCAAGTGTTGGAGGTACTTCTAGTGATAAAAGGTATTAGTGACTGCAATCACCCCTTAAGAGAGCTATTGGATTCCCTTCTACATGAGAGTAATAAGAACAAGCATCATTTCATATGGGCATGCATATCAGGTCTACAAAGTCATGGTCTAGAGAGAAAGGGGAGGACATCTCTGGTATGTCATACTTTAAAATATTTCTTTCAAATTAATCCTTTTATTCCTTTCTTTCATTTACAGAGACTTGCAAGCCAAAGTTAAATTAATATGTATATCTAGCTCGATATACCACACTCATTAAACCATAAATTCCAACAAGCTCATTACTTAACCTTTGGGTAATTTTTTGAAGTCAAGGTTATATTATAGAGCAAAAATTCCTTTGGGTAATTTTCTTAAGTCAAGGTTATATTATAGGAAAAAATAATTACTAGAGTTAAATTTCAAGTGGCTTAGGCCCAATTGCAAGCAACCTTGCTAATTTCAAGGTTGCTTGCAATTGGAAATGTAACCGTGCCTTGAAAGCTACAACGTCTCTAGCCTATTGCCTCTCCCACTTAGTCAGGTGTGAACAATTATTATTATTATCATGCCTCCTTATACAATAAATCTGTGATGCAAGAGGATTCCATCTATAGTCCATGGTTCACTTGTAACTTCACAAAGTCTGTGTTGAAAAGAAAAAAATTTCACAAAGTCTAAGCGAGCAATCATAGGGAATGCAATAATCCAAGTGACATTTTGAAATTTCTATTATTTTACTTTGAGATACTCAGCTCCACTAAAATATATAATAGGAGAATAATTCAATGTCAATATATATAGATTTTTTATATTTTAAGTAAAAATTATTTTAATTTTTTTTAATTAATAATATTCTTTGAAAATAAATATAATCATATATATTTAATTAGAAAAGTTATTATTTTAACGTGATTACTAAATTAATTTAATTTTTTTTGTGAATATCTTTGTTTGATCTAAAAATGTTTTTAATTCTTTTAAGATTTTGTCTAGAAATATGTTAACTATATGAAAACCAAAAGAATCTTAAAAATATAGGTATTTGAGAATAGTTACATATGATGTTCGTCTTCACCAATTTATCATTTTAGTTATGCTATGTTTATTTTCATTACCATTTTAATTAGGTGATGTATATTTTCATTATCAATTTAACATTTAAGTTAGGGTAGGTTTTACATAAGAAATCAATTAAAATTATATATTTAATTAATTTAAAGTAATTTTATCTTTTATTTAAAAAATCAATTTCAAGAAGAGATTATTGACCATTAAATATTTGGAATAACATGAAGTGGAGAAAAAGGAGAAAAAAAATGGTAACTAATATAATAATAAATACTTTTAATTATTAAGTTTATTTTTATAAATTTATATAGAGTTTGATAATGATTCTTTTTATAAAAAATATTACCAAAGGCCAATTCACAATTCGGTTCTGTGTAGTAACAATTTCAATTCAATCCAATACATCATGATATAAATATCCTAAAAAATAAAATGTGATGGGCTATTCTTTATGGTGGTATACATAAATGTTTATGTAGGCATTTTTATGGACTAGTCAATCTAATCAAAATTGTGACTAGGTGGGAAGAATGGAGTGAATTTAATTATGGATATTTATTGTTGTAGCATATTTTATCATAATGGAGTGAATCTAGTTATGGATATTTTAGCTAAATTCCATATTTTAGTTTTCCCATCATTTAATGATATTTATTATTGTAGCTTATTTACACCATAGGTGTTTAGATATTATTTCATATTTTGGACTTCCATCAACAAGATTAACTAGAGTGTAACAAGTGTACAATGAAGATTACTTACATGATCATTATATCTTGTTATGCTTAAATGCATCTTAATTAAAATTTAAATAAGCTTAAGTTAGTGAATTGTTAGGAATTCACTATTTAATTATTTATAAATCTATAATTCACTAAATTTTTAATTATTTATAAATCTATAATATTTGTTTTACTTTTTTTTTTCTTAGTTTAATGTTTATGTTTACCTTAAATGGATAATTATAAGGATCTTGTTTAACAGATACTTATGTTTACAAAACTAAATTACAAAACTAAATGACTAGCTACACCTATCAGTGTTCACAAGCCATTTAACTTGTGAATGTGCTAGTTTAGCTTTTCATTAAAATTTTCATCCAAGAGGAAAGCCATAACTATCATCATCATAAAAACCTACCAAAAGCTTAAGAAACAAGCCAACAAGAAACATTTTCTCAATAGGTGTACCTCACAATGCTACATCTTCCTATCCTGCTACTATAGAAGATATGTGTGCTACCATTGAAGATATGCCTAGTTTGCACAAAATGCAGCAGAGCTATTTATTCAGACAAAACATTGAAAAATAGATTGCTAAATAACGAAAACAATTCCATGGCTAAATAATTTTATAGTAAAAGATTTTCTATTACAATTTTATGATAAAAAAGTATCCTATTTTAATAATAGCTTCTTCCTTATAACAATTGCCGAGACATTTCCATCTTAGTGACTGTTGTTTGGAAAGCATCATCAAAACTATAACTGTTTTAAATAAAATATTGATAAAAATAATATAATCCAATTGAATTTGATGAATGGGCCAGTTAGTTTGTGTAGACTTATCATAATAATTAATAGTTTTAGTGGACAACGTGAAGCTCCTCCTTCCATTCCCATATTTCCAAAACCTCTATTGTTACTTACCCTTTTGGTGGAGAAAGTAAGAGGATGAAAACGGCCGACCGTGGAAGGTGGATATGAAAGACATATGAGGAGTAAAGTATGATCATATCAGAACGAACTTTACTGCTGGCTGGCTGGCCGGTGATCTATAAAGGGAGAGAGAATAATATACATGACGTCCATTTCTGATAGCCAAAGTGTAGTTTATAATATCAAAAATAAAAAAGTGCCTTTTGCGCCGTGCTATGAAAAGCCAAAACATAATAATAGAAACGAACGAACTCCTTGCAATCTTCCTTCCTTTTTATATCTTCGCTGTAATTTGAAAATAACAAGTCATGAGAAATGAGAAATGAGAAATGAAGGAAGGTACGTCTAGCGATCTAACTTAAAAAGCATTCATTTTACTTGTCTAACAAGCTAACCAGATGCGTTTCAAACAAAAGCTACAACGTTTCTTTTACTTTTCACGTGGCAACAGAATACAGATATGGAACAAGTACTCTGCAAACTGAGGGCTCCTCTCCCTCCTTTATCCGTTCTGGTTAATTGACTTGCTATGACGAGCTAGTACTAAACTTCAAATAAATTAACTATACAAAACTGTTGAACATCAATGATGCAGATCGTTATGGCTGTATATATTAAAATATAATTATTAATTATGTCAATAAATGTTTTTATTAGAGATTTGGGGTGGACATGGATTTATGTTTTTTCATCTATGTACTGTCTAGCTTGATTATATGGCACTTGTTCAAAGTTTGAAATAAATAATTATAACTTGTTACAATACATGGATAGTGCATGGATAACTCATAGCTCATGAACGGATAACCAAAAGTTCATGGTAGATAACTAGAAGAATGTGAGATAAAAAGAAAAGAATATAAAAAATAACTCATAGTTGTTAAATAAATAACATGAAGAATGTCGATGATAACATGTAGCTAAGCCTGGATAATTCACACTTGAATCCATTTAACTAAAAGAATATGAGGAAATAAAAAAGAGTTCCAAAGTGTCTTCTACTCCATAATTATTTCTTAACCATTTGATCCATATTGTAACCTCTCCGCTGCACTGATACTACCACAATGTCCATGAACCCGATGCCCATACACCTAACTGATATACGGAATAATTTAAACCACGGTGTACATCACAACAAACCAAATGGAGACTCAACAACATAGGATTCACTCTGTAACATAGAGAAATAGGGTCTCATACCACTCTGTAGTTCAAGATAACACTATAACACAACAATCGGGGTCTCAGCAAAGGAAAATACTTGCATAAACGCATGGCAATGTTTTGCTAGCTTGCGCTGCGTCTGCGGGATGTTGAACCACCTTCAACAATCACTTCCCGACTCAAGATAAGGAACAATAATGAAAAACGAGTGATTGAATGATCGTGAATCCGAATGAACAACAATTAATGCTGAGGAGCAACAAAACCTACCCCCGACTGAGGAAAGACGGACTGAAACGCAGCACATGCTCACTCACGTCAAAAGAAAATTGTGGCTTCCCAGACTGCAGGCTATGGGAAAGCTCAATCACGAATCTGATTGCCATGCCTTGCTCTGCCCAAGGCATTAACTGCCTCAACCGATCTTCTGGACGAATGGAATGATTGAGGAAAGGGGACAAAAAGAGTAGCTGAGGGTTTATGGGTTTTCCCATTGACACCTGGTCGCACCCTATTAGCTCAAGAGTTTGACTAACTCCCCTCCCTATTCATTGTGAAATCATGCCCCCATCTCTTTCACGTTGCAGTGCATAGCCGGATGTGGTATTTTATTAAATTGTATAATACATGATATTCCAAAATATACTATGCATGACCAGCACAAGAATCATAGGTATCAACCTTGATCACCTATACACAAAACACCAAATCAATGGTAGGACCTTGGCCTTGACCTCCTTGCCATGATTTACGTACAATATATACATCATGTACAATTTCAATACCATTGGGTCAAAACCAGGGTGTTACATTCCCCTCCTCCTTCATTAGCACTGTCCTCAGTGCTTTACAAAATTGAACAAAATTGGATGTGCCAATCGCATGGCATCCTCAAGCTCCCATGTAGCATCATCCAAACCGTAGTGCTGCCACTGCACCTTTACTTGTCCAACGACTCGATTCTGGAGCACTGTGACCTTCCTATCAAGGATGTGCAATGGCTCGGTTTGGAACTCTCCCTCGGGTTCCACCTGAAGCACATCCCAATTTATCACATGGTTAGGATCATGTACATATTTCTTAAGCAAAGAAACATGAAAAACGTTATGAGCTCTAGTGATAGCAAGAAATGCAAGTCTATATGCAACTGGCCATATTCTTTCAAGCACTTCAAAAGGCCCACAATATCTAGGTGATAGCATGGAACAACTTCCAAGCTTCAAGGAACTTTTAATTGGCCTCTCTTTGAGGTAAACATGATCCCCAACACTGAACTCTCTATTCACTCTGCTTATCTGCATAGCTCTTCTGTCTATCCTAGGCTGCTTTCAGGTTTTGCCTGATCTTTGCAATCTCTTGCTCCATTTCCTTGAGCAACTCTATACCAAGAACAATCTTGTTCATTGGATTATCCCTAGTCATTGGTGTCCTACACCTTCTTCCATACAAGGTTTCATATGGACTCATTCCCAATGATGCTTGTTGTCTATTGTTATAGGCAAATTCTACCGAGTGTAAATAATTCTCCCACTTGGATGGTTTTCCCATCACATACATGCGAAGCATGTCTTCAAGCACTTGATTCACTCTCTATATCTGTCCATTAGTCTGAGGATGGTAGGCAGTGCTGAGGTTTAACTTGGTACCCAAATTTGTAAACAGACCCTTCAAAAACTTGGAAGTAAACTTGGGATCCCTGTCAGAGATTATTGCCTTAGGAAATCCATGCAATCTGAAAATCTCCTTCAAGAATATTTTTGCAATGGAATCAGTTTTATATGTGGACTTAACTGATATAAATGTGATGCCTTTGTCAACTTTTCCACCACAACCATGATGGAATCATGTTGTCTCCAAGTCATTGGCAAGCCTGTAATAAAATCCATGGAAATAACTTCCCATTTCCATTCTGGGACTGGAAAATGTTGCAATAACCCTGTTGGGTGCTGATGCTCAACCTTCACCTATTGACATTTCATGCACTTAGAAAAATACTCAACAATGTCCTTTTACATTTCTGGACAAAAATACTGTTTTCTGACTGTAGCAACTGTTTTCAGATATCCTGGATGACTAGAATATGGAGCTTGATGGATCTCATCCATAACAATTCTCCTCAAGTCTGCTACATTTGGAATATAAATTCTATTCTTATGGGTAAGAAGTCCATCTTCTTCCAATTTATATCCCTCATACTTCTTTTCAAGGCTTTGCTGCTGCAACTTGTCCTTTATTTGCACATACATTTCATCTTCAGTAGTATGATTAACAATTTGATGTGTCAAATCTGGTTGGAAAATACTAAGAGATGCCACATGCATTTCATGAATCTTCTTGCTGAGTGCATCAACCACTTTATTTTCTTTTCCTTTTATATATTTGATTTCAAATTCAAACTCACATAAAAACTCCAGCCATCTAGCTTTCCTAGCATTTAGAGTAGGTTTATCAAACAAATCATTTTCATAACACAGTGGTCTGTCCTTAGCTCAAATTTTCTGCCCATTAAGTAATTCCTCCACATCTTGAGAGCATGTACTATGACTGCAAGTTCTAAATCATGAGTAGCATAGTTCTTCTCATGATCCTTCAACTTTCTTGACTCATAACATACCACATGGTTGTCTTGCATAAGAACTCTTTCAAGTCATTGATTACATGCATCAATACACACCACAAAGTCTTTTTCTGGTTCTCCAATTTTTAGAATCGGTGCACTTGTAAGAAGATTCTTCAACTATTGGAATCTCTCCTCACACCTTGGTGTCCATTCAAACTTTATAACCTTCTTTTGCAAAGAAGTGATTGAATGTACAACCTTGGAGAATCCTTCAATGAACCTCCTGTAGTATCCTCCAAGACCCATAAAAGATCTCACATCTGTCACATTTCTTGGGGTTGGCCAATTCATGATGGCCTCAATCTTTTCAGGGTCCACAAATATTCCTTTATCTAAGATAATGTGACCCAAATAATGAATTCTATCTTGATAAAAGTCACACTTGCTCAACTTTTCTTACAACTTATGCCCCCTTAGCAATTTCAATGTTAGTCTCAAATGTTCTTCATGCTCTTCTTCATTCTTAAAATAAATAAGAATGTCATCAAGAAAAACAAGAACAAACTTGTCCATATACTTGCTGAAAACACTATTCATGAGACACATAAATGTATATGGTGCATTTGTGAGACCAAATGGTACCACTACAAAATCATAGTGTACATACCTTGTTCTGAAGGTTGTATTATGAATATAGTCATCCTTGATTCTTACTTGATGGTAACTAGACCTTAAGTCAATCTTGGACAATACCTTTGCTCCTCTCATTTGATCAAACAGGTCATCAATTTGAGGTAAAGGGTATTTATTCTTTACAGTGACTTTGTTCAACTGTTTGTAATCAATACCCAACTTGAGTGTACCATATTTATTTTTCACAAATAGAACTTGTGCTCCCTAAGGGGACACACTTGGCTTGATATACTTCTTTTCCAACAACTCTTGCAACTGCATCTTCAGCTCTAGCAATTATAGTGTGCTCATCACGTAGTGTGCCTTAGACACTGGTGCTACTCTAGGCACAAGGTCAATTGTAAAATCAATATCCCCCTTTGTAGGAATCCTTGGAATTTCACCAGGAAAAACATCCCTGAATTCTTGTAATACATAAAAGTCCTCCGACCTAGGAATTTCATTCTCTGTTGCCTCCAAAACATGGGCTGCATACAATTGCAACCTTTCCTACATAGTTTCTTCAGCTGCATTGCTAAAATCTTCCTAACAGAAATCACCTTTGGAATTCCTCTTACAACCCTTGTATTTCCTTCTTCATCCATGCATTCAAAAGTATTATTGTAATAGTCAAGCTTAACTCTGTGTGCTTCTAACCAGTCCATTCCAATGAGAATATCATAGGAACCAAGTGGTAGAACATTCAAGTGGCTAGCTGAACCAACATTTCTCTTGGTTCTAGTGGCTAGCTGAACCAACCATGATTTTCTATGCTTTAACTTCTTAAAAGCACAAATCTCAACAGTTCTAGGAGTGATATAATTGTGAGTAGATTTAGGGTCAATCAAAATAGAAACAAATTGCTCAACAATCTTACCTTCAAATTCAACCACAGTTGACTGGTGATCTTCCTAGCGGTCGTCTAGCGCTGCATAAATTCTAGGGACAATCCTTGCTACTTGACCCACTGTTTCAGCTCCTTGGATGTTGTGAGCTTTCCTTACATACCCATTCTCATGCGGACAGTTCCTGAGCTTATGATTTTCTCTACATCTCCAACACTGGAGTGGTCCTCTGATCTCCTTTAGATCTCTTGGATTTTCTCCCATCACTCTGGATGGATTAATCAAAACTTGTGATGGTTTCCTTTGCTGATTTAGAAAGTGAGAAGGTTTGAAACATTTCTTCCTCTGGTCAAAATTCTCATTTTTCTTGTCATTCCATTCCTTATGGATATCTAGTTTGCTTTTGTTATGATCATAGCAATACTTGTCCTTCCTTATAGCCTCTTCTAGAGTTCGAGGTTCATCAAACTCAATCCTTTCTTTGTAAGACTGAGGTAACCCACCTAGAAAACGCTAGATTTTTACTTTATCATCCTTGATATACCTGACATACCTCAACAAATCCAAGAATTTGTTTGCATATTCTTCCATGGTAAGCTACCCCAATTTTAGCTCATGGAACTCTTTGATCTTATCATCATAGTACCTATCAGAGAGGTACTTCTGCTTGAAATACCTCTTGAACTGCTTCCACACAATCTTTCTATCATTAATCTTCTTCACTTTCATGAGGTGCTTCCACCATATAGATTATCTTCCATTTAGATTGAAGATGGCTACCCTTGCCTTCGTATTTCCAGAGTAGTGTTGAACTTGGAAATATTTCTTCATCCCAAGAAGCCAAGCTTCAGCTTCTTGGCCATTCTTTACCTTACCATTAAAGGTAGGAGTCCTTGCCTTCTTAAATTCATCACGTGAACGGTTCTGGTAAAGCCTCTTCCTCTTATTAATGTGAGATGAAGATCTTGATCCCCCAGTGGATCCTTCAAAGTCAAATGATCCACTAGAAGACCTCTTTCTTCTTCTGGCACTGCTCTTACTTCCTTCTGGATTTACTGCACGATGCCTAGAGTTCATTCACCTTTGGATGTCTGCCAAACTATGCAACATGGATGCACTCAGCTGATTCTGCTCTTCCTGAGCTTTAATCATTCTCCCGTTATCTTCCCTGTAACTTTGCATTTCCACCCTTAGGCTTCTCATGGTGGCTGCAATATATGGTGGAGTATCTTAATATCTCCTTCCATTGGATCATGTCTCAGCATTTCCAACTCAGAATTTTTCCCCCATAGCATCTTCCTCATGCCCATAGGGATCCTGTGCATCGTTCATGCATCAGGTTCTCATGGCAGACCCACAAACCAACTTTTCCAAACTGCACGATGACTCTGCAAAAATGTGTTAATAAACACCATTATTAGCTGCATGATTGTCTCAGAATTCAAAAATCACTTACCGACTATTCACTGCAGGTGTGAAAGGTCGAGATCATGGTAGAACCAGATCTACGACCAAGGTGAATTTCGTAAATAGAAGAACGAGGAGGATAAAAATGCGTTGAGTTGTGAAAGTGGAAACTAATCACCAAGATGGAGATTAAGATCAATGGAAAAGGTTGATCCCCAAATAGATCAACAATTGACAATGATTTTGTTGGGGGAACTAGCGCGAACAAAGAAAATTTTGTTGTTCGCAATAGGAAATGTGCGTAAATGACGTGTCCCATCCCCATTGGATATCATGCTCTAATATTGGAGGTATGAAAGTCACTTTACGTAGCACAAAATATTTATGTAATTGGGTTCACCGCCAATTTGATGTCCGCCCTTTAATGAGCGTTGCCTGACACAATTGGTCGGGTTAGTTAGATTCAGGGGTTCTACTAAATAGCACCATGTCTTGCCACAAATTTCTATCTACATCTATTTATCTTGGCACATTTAGGCCCAATGTTGTAACCATTGGATATGATACCACACTGTAGCGTCCCTGCTACACTAATACTACCACGATGTCCATGAACCCGGTGCCCATACCCCTGACTGATATGCGGAATAATTTAAAAACTTCTTACTTATTTATATTAACACAGTCACGAGTCCTATAACATCCTTTAACATTCATTCTCAAGCTTCAGAACCATCGTAACAATCGTTTCTCCCTTGACAGATCCATTCTGGGACCGGAAATGCATTTTCCACACTGAACCTTTCCTTTTTGCACTCTGTCTTCCACAATCCCCTTTCCACCTTCTGCTATGGAATTGGGAATAACAAACATAGCATGCGATGGAGTCATTCAAACCACATTCCTCTTTCTGGCTTTCGCCTTCGGAACTCGAAAATTGGAACATAACTTTTGACGAAATCCTTTATCCACGTTTTCTCCTTCCGCATTCTGCCTTTTCGCCTTTTAGTGCGAAACTCAGGAATTGGAAAACTAACAAATGACGAAATCCTTTATCCACATTTCTGTCTTCCACCTTCTTCCTTTCTGCCTTCTAGTGTGGAACTCGGAAATCGGAAAACCACCTTTTTACCTTAACCTTTTTCCCATTTTCTACCTTCCGCCATCCACCTTCCATAGGCGGATTCTGGGGTGCAGAAAACACACTGCTACCTTAGAATTTTCAGCTCTTTTTCAGCTTCTGAATTCCACCTTCCGCAAGCGGATTTTTGGTGCAGAAAAACAACATTTTGCCTTTTCTTTTCTCTTGTTTTCCACCTTTCGCCTTTTGCCTTCCATAGGCGGATCCCGGAGTGTGGAAAACCAATGTTCTTCCTTGTTCCAACTTCTCTCTTCCGCCTTCCGCCTTCCACAAGTGGATTTCGGGGTGTGGAAACACTTGAGTCAGATGCCTTCTGATTATGTAACCAAGTTTCTAACCTCCATGATCATAAGCAAAATTCATTGAAACATACAAGGTATATACATATGCAAATGTATGAACATTTAACAACAATAAACTCTACTGAAATCATTAGCAAGCATTCATCATATTCAATTCATTCATAAGCAAATACATTGCATAAATAAGAATAATAGAGAATGCTTATCTTAAATATGAAGCTATCCCACAACTAGCTATGTCATTGCAACATTCCACCCAACCATAGGCCAGTTGTGTTCATTAATCTCTCAACGCAACTTCCACCCCCGAGATGGGCATGACTTCCACAAGGAACTAGGGAACAAGAGACTCACACACAACCATATCACATCACACAAAGTCAAGCCAACCTTCAGTTGGGTTTATCAGACTATCCATCCAAGCCAACACAACACCGTTGGGTTTATCGGGCTGTAGACAAGCAAGCCAAACAGATGGGTTTCACGGGCTACTCAGCCAAGCCATCTTACTGCTGGGTTTCACATGCTATTCAACCAAGCCAACATAAGAGTTGGATTTCACAGATTCCACACGATCAAGACAACATTCACATTAAGGACCAACCAAGCCAACATATGGGTTTATTAGGCACTCAGCCAAGCCATCTCACTGATGGGTTTCATAGGATATTCAACCAAGCTAGCTAACAATTGGGTTTATCAATTTGTCCAGCCAAGGATTACACAAGGCCAAATGCACAACATGACACAACCAAGCCAACTACTAGTTGGGTTTATTAGGCTACTTAGCCAAGCCAATATCCAATTGGGTTTATCATGCTGCCTAGCCAAGCAAATATACAATTCAGTTTCACAGGCTATCATCCAAGCCAATCTCCTTTGGGTTTATCAGGCTACTAAGGCAATGGAAAGGTAGCATGACTAAGTTAGTGGCTCATTCAAGAGCTAGGGACACCTCACAATATCTATCTAGCCAAGAATCCACATTACCTGCACCCCAACACAAGGAAGCATCCCCTTCTCTGCTACATAGTCCCTTGGGCTATGCCTTCCCTTCTAGTGCTCTTCAGGGCCTACATAGAAGATTCCCCAGCCACTCTTATCTTTTTACGAGGTTTCTCTTTTCACTAGGTTTATCAAGCCCATTCCTCGTCTCTTCCACTCCTAAGTCTTGCATATAGTTTATACCCAAACCAAGGTGTACATCACAACAAACCACAAGGACACTCAACGACATAGGATTCACTCTGTAACACAGAGAAATATGGTCTCATACCACTCTATAGTTCAGGATAACATTGTAACACCACAACTAGGGTCTCGACAAAGGAAAATACTTGCAAAAACACGTAGCAATGCTCTGCTAGCTCATGCTGCGTCTGTGGGATGTTGAACTACCCTCAACAAGAACTTCCCGACTCAGGATAGTGAACAATAATGAACAACGCATGATTGAATGATCATGAATCTGTATGACCAACGAACATTGAGGAGAAACAAAACTTTCCCTCGATTGAGGAAAGATGGGCTGGCATGCATCATGTGCTTACTTGTGTCAGAAGTAGAATGTGGCTTGCTAGATTGCAGGCAAGCCCAGTCACAAAACCAAATGCCATTTCTTGCTCTACCCAAGGCATTAACTTCCTCAACCGATCTTCTGGAAGAATTGAATTATTGAGGACAGAGGACAAAAATGGTAAGTGAGGATTTATGGGTTTCCCCATTGACACCTGGTCTCACCCTATTGACTCAGGAGTTTGACTAGAGTCCCCTCCCTATTCCTTGTGAAATCATGCCCCCATCTCTTTCACGTTGCATTGCATAGCCAGCTGTGGTATTTTATTAAATTGTATGATACATGATATTTCAAAATATAGTGTGCATGACTAGCACAAGAACCATAGGTATCAACCTTGATCACCTATACACAAAACATCAAATCAATGGCAGGGCCTTGGCCTTGAGCTCCTTGCTATGATTTACATAAAATATATATATCATGTACAATTTCAATACCATGGGGTCAAAACCAAGGTATTACACCTATCTACGTGATCCAACCACAAACTATTTAGTTATTTGATTCAGTGGATTATTCATCTTCAAAAAATTACACTGATCTAATATGGTACAATAGTTATTAATCTATGGTTTTAACTCATATTCTAAACATTATATGCACAGCCCGCGTAGTTATAGCATGGTGCGCAGTTATCGCATGGGCCGCGCAGCGCAGTTTGCACATGAGCCGCACAGTTGTGCATGAGCTGCGCAGTTGCGCATGAGCCACGTAGTTGTAGCATGGGCCGCGCAGTTTGCGCACCGTCAAGTTGAACATCGAATGGTTCGTGGAGGTTACTCACATGCTACGATATTTGTATACTGCGACAGTGGATCGGGTATATGGCGAAGACCTCATATGCTACGACATTTGTATGCTACGACAGCGGATCGGGTATATGGCGAAGACTTCATATGCTGCGACAGCAGATCGGGTATATGGCGAAGTCCTCACATGCTGCAACTTTTGTGGAGTTGGTGGTGACATCAAACGGTTACGTTACATGGCATAGCCCAGTTGCAAGTTATTGCAACGTGTTGTGAGTCAACATATGTGCGTGGAGTTGGTTGCAATGTTTCGGGGATTTGGAACGATGTGGTAACATAACGCTTGTGCAACTATTTGGCGGGATTGCATGGTTCAGTTTAACATATGGCTGTAACGATAATCAAGAAAATGACAGCTATAGTGGACGAGTCGAATCTGTTACTTATCCTCCGACTGAACGTTAAACAGAGGATTTCTGGCCACAGTCAGGGACAGAGGGGGAAGATTCAGACGGTGAGAACAAAGAGCATCATTTTTCTCATGAGAGCTTCACTGTGAAATGTCCGGATGCTATTTCTTCTTGAAGTCGACTACTCTCTGTTATAATTGGTTTTCTTTGCCTTCTTAAGACCACTTTGTAATTTTCAAGAGAGGTCTTAAAGACTTTGTACAGCATTCTATGTACAGTTGCTGAAGTTGATTCCAGAACCATTTTGTACCATTTTAAAGAGATTAATTGGATCGATACCCATTGGAGAGGGACCCGGAGCCGTAGCTCAGTGGAGGGGGTGAACTCCGTTATCAACTTCTGTTTGTGACTCTCTGATTCTGTGTTTTCTTCTTTATATCTGTTTATATATGTTGGTTTCTCATTCCTATTATAAGCATTTAATTTCTATTAATGTTGTTCCATTAATTAACCTATTGCATGCATTCTTTTAAAACAAAACTTTTAATGCACTCAAGTTGAGATCCGACGGATCATGTTATGGTATCAGAGTAGGTTAACTGCTGGTGCAAGTTTGTGAATTCTTACCAGGTCCAGGTTAAAGCGTGGTGACAGAGAATTAATTGAAGGAGATCCTGAGATTGGCTCAAGGAGAAAATTCTCAAGAACCATGTCTTCTCCACGAGGGGAAGAAGAAGGACATACAGAACGGCAAAAACCTGTTATTTCTGAAACTGAGTTTTTGGAGGCTTTTATGAGCATGAAAGCCATAATGGAAATTCTACTCGATGAGCGAGCAGAAAGGAAGAAGAAAGAAGAAGGATCTTCATCCAAAGATGCAGAAGTGAAGAAGGAAGAAAAGGGTAGAGGAGTAGGAGGTGATGGTGATCCTCCTGAAACTAATCAAACTTTCTCTTCTTCTCATACTTCTCATTCAAATAATGCAAGTCCTAATATGCCTTATTTTAAATTGGATGTAAAATTTGAATTGCCCATTTATAATGGAGATTTAGATGCTGAAAAGTTAGACAATTAGATCAGGCAGCTTGAAGTATATTGCAGGGTGCAGGGCATTAATGATGACCCTTCCAGAATTCAATTGGCCACTCTGAGAATGAGTGGAATGGATCTTACCTGGTGGGAGAGCAAGATTCAGCAAGATCTTCTAAAGAATGGTAAAATTATTTCAGTTTGGAATGAATTCATTGAAGTATTAAGGAAGCAATTTTATCCTTTAGTTCATATGGAGCAATTAATAATGAGCTGGCAGACTTTTAGACAAGCTAAAGGAAAAATCATTCAAGAATATACTCATGAATTTAGAAAGAGGGCTATTGCATTGAATGTTACATTAGATACCTAGGAAACTCTTCTTAAGTACATCGGTGGCATGCATTCTTATTTGCGACATACTTTGTTGATGTTTAACCCCAGTACCTTGGATGATGTATGTGTTCAAGCTACACATTTAGAAGCTAGGGGTAAGCATGCTAATGATACTTTTGTGAAGAAATCCTTTAAATTTGATAGCAAATCGAAAGGTAAAGATACGGGGAAAAAGAAGACGACTACTGTTAAGAAAGAGGGTGAAAATCCTACATGTTGGCATTGTCAGAATGGACATGATGTCTCTAAGTGCTGGAAACTTCATCCGGAGTTAAGGCCAAAGAAGTATGGAGGAAACAAAGATAAAGGCAAAGCAAAAGCTACTGCAGCAGTTATTCAGGACTTGGGATCCGACTCAGGTGATGAAACAAAGGTTACAGTTGTCGAAATCCAGGGTAAGAATAAAAGTATCTCACTTCCCATTGATGCAAAATCAAGTTCTAGTGCAAGTACAAATCTGCCATCTATTTCTAAGCAAAATGATAGAAATAGAAGTGCACTGTTTCATGTTCATGTCATTGCAAATCACACAAAGATTGATACATTGTTTGATAGTGGTTCACAAGTAAATCTGATATCAGAAGAAGTGGTTAAGAAATTGCATTTAGTTACTATGCCTCTTGAAAAACCCTATCCTCTAGGTTGGGTTACTAATGATACAAGATTACAAGTTACAAAGAAATGTGTATTGAAGTTTTCCATTACTGAAAAGTTCATGGATGAGGTAGAACTGGATGTAGTACCAATTGACATTTGTGGAATTGTACTTGGGAGTCCATATTTGTATGACCGGAAAGCAGTCTTTTATAGAGAGCAGAATAAGTATCATCTTTTTAAAGATGGTGTAGATTATATTGTATGAGCACATAAGATAAAAACCAATCTAGCAATAGTTTCTGCAGGACAAATGAAGAGGCTGGTAAATGCTAGTAAGAATTTTGTGTTAATGATGGTTAAGGTGAAAAATGATGAGATCTCTAAATCTTTTGAAGGATGTGACCCTAAGCATAAATCTGAACTGATTGAAAACATTTCTAAGTATGATGATTTGTTCCAAGATCCAAAAGGGTTACCACCAGAGAGAGAGATTCAGCATGAGATACATTTGCGGCAGGATGTGCCACTCCCGAACATAGCTATGTACCGGATGTCGGTAATGTAGAATGAGGAAATCAAGAAGCAGGTTCAGGAGCTGATTGAGAAGGGGGTCATCCAGCCAAGCACTTCTCCTTGTGGCTCTCATATAGTCTTGGTTCCGAAGAAGGATGGGTCTTGGAGGATGTGTATCGACTATAGAGCCCTTAACAAAATCACCATTAAAAACAAGTATCCTCTTGCTCGCATTGATGATTTGCTTGATTAGTTGAAACATGCAACTTACTTTACAAAATTGAATCTGCGTAGTGGGTATCATCAAATCCGTGTTGCTGAAAATGAGGATTGGAAAACTGCGTTTCAAACAAAACAGGGTTTGTATGAATGGCTTGTGATGCCCTTCGGGCTTTGTAACGCACCTGCTACTTTCATGCGGGTCATGAATGATGTCTTTCGACCATTTATTGATGATTTTGTAATTGTATATCTGGATGATATCCTTGTGTTTAGCAAAACCTGGGAAGAGCATATTGTACATGTGAAGAAAGTTTTAGATGTACTGAAGAAGGAAAAGCTTTATGTAAAAATGTTTAAATGTGAATTTGCTAAAACTTCTTTAGTATATCTGGGCCATATTATTGGTGGAGGCCACCTGCGAGTGGACCCAGCCAAGGTTGCTGTCATTGTAAACTGGCCACGGTCTAACACCGTGACAGAAATCAGAAGTTTTTTGGGTGTGGTTCAGTATTGGAGGAAATTCATTTCTGGGTTTTCTTCCATTGCTGCTCCATTACATGCGTTGACAAGTGTTAAAGAGATTTTCCAGTGGGGAGGCAAGCATCAGAGAGCCTTCGACACTTTAAAGGAAAGCATTAGCATAGCACCAGTTCTGACATTACCAGATTTGCAGCAGCCATTTGAGATCAAAACCGATGCCAGCGGGTTTGCCATGGGAGCCGTTTTGATACAAGGGAGGAAGCCAGTCTGTTACCATTCAGAAACGTTCTCTACTGTAGTAAGTAACTATCTGACCTATGATAAATAGTTGTATGCTTTAGTACAGAGTGTGAAGAAGTGGAAACATTATATCATGGGAAAAGAAACAGTCATACATACTAATCATCAGCCACTTCAATATTTACAATCTCAAACTAAAATATAGCAAAGTAGGAATTTAAGATGGATGGGATTCTTACAACAGTTTCATCTCGTAATTAAGTACAAAAAGGGAATTCATAATAAGGTAGTAGACATGTTATCAAGGCCTCCTACAAATGCTTCAATCATTCTTCAAAACAGTTCATTAACACATGAAAGTTATATTGAACAGTATGCAAAAGATAAAGATTTTAAGAAAGTATATGCATCACTAATACATGGTAAACAGGAAGAGAACTATTATGTGTATAATCAACTCTTGTATCATCTTGGTAAACTTTGTATTTCGGATAAAGAGAGAGTGCATGTGATTCGAGAAGCACATAGTTCATTGATTGCAGGACATTTTGGAGTAAGTAAAACACTGTCATTATTGCAGAATCATTGTTATTGGCCTCAAATGCAAGAAACTGTAGCTAAATACATAAGAGGTTGTGTTATGTGTGCAACAAGTAAGCCTAGCAATAGGAAATTGGGTTTGTACACTCCTCTTCCAGTTTCTTCTCGTCCTTGGGAAAGCATTTCTATGGACTTTGTAGGAGGACTACCTATGTCTAGAAAAGGGCATGATTACCTATATGTTGTTGTGGATAGATTCAGCAAAATGTGTATCTTAATGCCATATAACAAACAGATCACTACTGAACAAACAACTCATCTATTTTTTCAGAATGTTTAGCTACATTTTGGGCTACCCATGTCTATTGTATCTGATCGGGATTCCCAGTTCTTGGGAGAATTCTGGTCAACTTTATGGGAGCTTATGGATACTAAACTTAAGAAAAGTACAGCTTTTCATCCACAGACTGATGGGCAAACAGAGGTAGTGAATAGAACAATGGTTCAGCTGCTCAGAGGATATTGTAGTAAACATCCTAAACTTTGGGATGAGCAGTTGCAGTATATACAGCATGCTTACAATCATGCAGTTCATTCTTCCATGAAAATATCTCCTTTTGAAACTTATTTTGGTTATCTGCCAAAAGCACCGATGGACTTCTCTTTTGGCAAAGATGCAGTGGATGGACATCATGATGTAGATAAATCTCTAAGATTCATTCAGAGAATCCAAGCGGTGCAGCAGGCAGTTCAGGAACAGTTGGAGAAGAGCCAGGAAAAGTACAAAGCTAGGCATGACAAGCATCAAGTTGATCATCAATTTCAGGTTGGTGACAGAGTTTGGTTACATATCACCAAAGAAAGAATGAAAGGTGAAGGTAAAAAGCTTAATCCTATTAGGTATGGTCCTTTTGAGATCTTGGAAAAGATCGGTACTAATGCTTTTCGCTTGAATTTCCCTCCATACATGAAAATTTATTCAGTTATCAATGTGGAGAATCTTAAATTGTATGAACCTCCTATGATCATGGATGAGGAAACTAACATACAGATTCCTTCAGTTGATGATATGGCACCTGAATACATGAATGAGTTGAAGGATGATGTTATTCTTGACAGAAATGTAAGGACTTCATGAAGGGGGAATGCTGAGTACCTTCGAGTGTGGCTTAAAGGCATGCATCCTAGCAAAGCAAGATGGATGGAGATTGGGAAAGTGAGGGAGTTGTACCATCACTTACTTGCAGAATGATTCAAGCTTTTGGTGGTCCAAAAGCTCTCCAATGGGGAGGAATGATCCAGTGGATCATTCATCTTCAAAAAATTACACTGATCTAATATGGTACAATAGTTATTAATCTATGGTTTTAACTCATATGCTAAACATTATATGCACAGCCCGCTCAGTTATAGCATGGTGCGTAGTTATCGCATGGGTCGCGCAGCGCAGTTTGCGCATAAGCCGCGCAATTGCGCGTGAGTCGCGCAGTTGCGCATGAGCCGCGCAGTTGTAGCATGGGCCGCGTAGTTTGTGCATCGTCAAGTTGAACATCGAATGGTTCATGGAGGTTACTCGCATGCTGCGACAACGGATCGGGTATATGGCGAAGATCTCATATGCTGCGACATTTGTATGCTGCGATAGCGAATCGGGTATATGGTGAAGACCTCATATGCTGCGACAGCGGATCGGGTATATGGCGAAGTCCTCACATGCTGCGACTTTTGTGGAGTTGGTGGTGACATCAAACGGTTACGTTACGTGGCATAGCCCAGTTGCAAGTTATTGCAACATGTTGTGAGTCAACATATGTGCATGGAGTTGGTTGCAACGTTTCAAGGATCTAGAACGATGTGGTAACCTAACGCTTGTGCAGCGATTTGGCAGGATTGCATGGTTCAGTTTAACATATGGTTGTAACGATAATCAAGAAAATGACGGCTGTAGCGGACGAGTCGAATCAGTTACTTATCCTCCGACTGAACGTTAAATAGAGGATTTCTGGCCACAGTGGAGGACAGAGGGGGGAGATTCAGACGGTGAGAGCATAGAGCATCATTTTTCTCATGAGAGCTTCGCTGTGAAATGTCCGGATGCTGTTTCTTCTTGAAGTCGACTACTCTCTGTTATAATTGGTTTTCTTTGCCTTCTGAAGACCACTTTGTAATTTTCAAGAGAGGTCTTAAATACTTTGTACAACATTATGTTTACAGTTGCTAAAGTTGATTCCATAACCATTTTGTACCATTTTAAAGAGATTAATTGGATCGGTACCCATTGGAGAGGGACCCGGAGACGTAGCCCAGTGGAGGGGGTGAACTCCGTTATCAACTTCTGTTTGTGACTCTCTGATTCTGTATTTTCTTCTTTATATCTGTTTATAAGTGTTGGTTTCTCATTCCTGTTCTAAGCATTTAATTTCTGTTAATGTTGTTCCATTAATTAACCTGTTGCACGCATTCTTTTAAAACAAAACTTTTAATGCACTCAAGTTGAGATCCGACGGATCATTATTGCTATATATTTATGTTGTAATTGTTTTTATTTGAGCTTTTGGAGTGGACAAACATCTATACTTTTTCTAGATTACAGATATGTGAGAAAAATGTACCTTCATATTGATTATATGGTACTCATTACAAATTCAAAATAAGCAATTATTAAAAAAATAAAAAATAAAAATTGATAATCCGGTAGTTATGTAAGGATAACTCCTATGCAATGCGTGATGCATGGATAACTGACACTTTGTAAAAATAATTATTTAACTAAAATAAGGTTAGAACAAATAACTTATTAATGACACTTAACTTATGTTTAACAACTCCAAGTTAAATAGCTCTGCTAATAAAATATAACTTACGACTTTGAGAAAAGGAAATATCACAATCATATTTTTCCATAAAAAACTAAGCTTTTGCTAAAGGTGTTTGAAAAAACTTGTAATATTGGGAGACCGTTATATCTAAATCCTCAAAACGAGAATGTGACAAAGCATGAAGTGTCGTCGTGTAACAGTGTACAAGTCGACGCCTCCAACAAATTTCATAAAAGGCATCCTTATGGGAAAATTTAATATAGATAATAAACTTATCCTAGTTAATATCATGATATATTCATGAAAAGATACATGAAGTTGGTAGGTAGAATTTTGGAAAATTATACTGTGAATACTCTATTCTCTATTGTATTTTGATTTTATTCTTATGATATAAGAGGTTTTTTTTAATTAAAAGATATAGGTTTATAGTTGTTTATATTTGTGATTTTTGAATTTTTTAAATGAATATTTAAGTGAAACATACTACTTAATCAATATTTAAACAATATGAACTTTAACTTTTAACTTATAAACTAGCACCCTTACATAGTTTATGGATGGATCATATCGATAGGGATCAAATGGTTAAGAGATATTTTTTTTATTCTTCATATTTTTCTAGTTAAAAGAGTTAAACTGTGAGTTATTGATGCCTAGATACATGTTATCATTGACATTCTTAGTGTTATCCATTTATCAGCTATCAGTTATTTTTTATATTTTTTTCTTCTTATCTCACATTCTTCTAGTTATCTTCCATGAATTCTTGGTTATCCATTCATCCCCTATTAGTTATTCAAGCATTACTACCAGTTATCCATTAATAAGCTAACTACCAATCAATATATATATAATTGTTAAACTTTATTTTCACATTGTTAAATCATATTCTATATTTCAACTTTGAGATATTTTTCAAATTGGTTACAATAAAAAACAAACACCTCATGTTATTTTAAATTTTGAAATTGTCTAAAACTTAAAAATTGCATGTCTTTGTATTAATGTGATATTTACTTCCATATTTAGTTTTAGTAGATAAATTTGACCACAAATGTATCCAAGAAATACCTATTTTTCTATTATATTTTGTAACACACTGAACAAATGAAAAATATTATTCTTTGAATATTTTATTTATTTTAACATTTTGACTAGAAAGTCAAAATAAATGTAATGAATTATTTTTATTTAACAATTAAAAATATTGAGAGGAATCGGAACTGAAGTAGCTATTGAAAGAGTGTTTCTTGACCAAGGGGAAAAGACAAGTGGCGAAAGCTGCTCGGTGAGAACTCAAGTGATGCAGGAGCCATCCTCCCCAAAATCAGGTCAAGTCTCCTTGTGGAGTGTTGAAGAGCAGGAGGCTCATAAATAACCAAGTCCTAAGCAAAATACTATATAATAGTATGTCCATTTAGCAAGCAGGAGGTTAGCGATGGACAGGGAATTGATTTGTTAGCAAGAGATGGTGCATTGATTGGATTTTGTCCTTATGGTTCAGAAAACATGCTCAAGGGTTCTGGAGCAAGTGAGACTTGGCTGCTCTAGGAGTTAGTTGGGAGGAATGGTCGTTTCAGTTCTGTTTTCCCAAAAGTGGTGTTAGGTTCCTTATTTTGTCTTCTTAGTTGTTTTAATCTTGTTAAATTAAACTTCCAGTTTAGATATGAATTGTAATTATGTTTTACAGTAAATGGTAATACGCATATGTTCCTATTATCTTTCCTATCTTATGATATGTTTTAATGTAAACTGATCTCCATTAGCAGAGAAATCGTAGATATATGGTCTTAGTGTATTTTAATGAATTTGTGTTTGGTAATCCATACCCGAATCAGAGTTCTAAATAAGAATGGTGGTAATATTAGCATAATTAGGAAATCTGAAGGAAAAAACCATTATAGATCTGGTTAAATGTTTTAATTTATGCATGCATATGTCCTATTAACATATTTTAAATATATTTGTTCAACTAATATTTCCCTAAAAGTCGATGTCTTTTTACATACTTCATCTCTATCCTCTAAACTATTTCAAAATAAAACCATGTTCTAGAGTTCTTATGGCTACAACAGGTTCCTTAAAGCATATAAATTATGACAACATTATAGGAAGGAAATTCCAATGTATAAATATTAAACAAAATAAAGAGTGCAGTTTCTAGGATAAGCATAGTAAATTCGAGAGGCTTTTTCCTCCCAACATGCAAGCTATAAGTCACATAAATAAATCTCTAATTTCATAATAGTAAAGATGAAAGTTAGCTCATATAAATCCCCAAATCATCCAAACACAGATCGGGACTTGCCATGATCACATGAAGTAATATATACAATAAATACCACAATATCCAGATTTGATTCTAAATCTATTAACTAATAGCTACGACTGAAGTCATATGGGAAACCCCTTTATACTACATTGAGTTTTAGACTCATTATAAATCTCCTACAATAGCTCATGAATCTTGTTATTAAATACACAATCAAATATAGCAGGAACTAAACAAATAAAGTTAATACTGGCATTGATATAAACATACACAATCTCTTATCATGGGTTTCCGAAACCCCGTGCCTTGTGGCTTTGCCCAAAAAGAGTTACAATTTAACTGAATATCAAAGGATAATATCCAGGAGAAACTCATTAAAAAAATCCAATGGATAAAACGTGGATGTAAGTCCAAAAATGGCATGCACCAATTTAAAAAAAACCCAAAATGTATACATCTGAACGAATAGTATAACACTGCAAATAAAAGAGAGGTTGCAGATCCTTTTCTGTAGAATGAATATCCATAGGACCCATAGGACCCATAAGGGTTTAATAAATACATAGTCCCAACTTATCTTACATAAGTGGCGAAAGCCCTGTTCCTACACGGTCCACGAAACCAGTGAAGAATCACTACACCCTAAGTATTACATTAACCCTTACCTCTTGGCTATTGGAATACCATTTATGCAGACCAAGCAACATCCACGCCGGAGGTTACATGCAAATTCAAACAAACTGAGTAAGGTCAATGGCTTGCAAAGAAAAGATTGGTTTGGATAGTGTTTAAACAAAGTGGGAGTTTATTTCTCAACTTTGGATTTTAAAGTAACAGGCCTGAGAGGAGGTGACCCTCTCGCCACTCTCATTGTCCATATCCTAACCTGCATTACACACAATGTAGTTAAAACCTTTTCATAATTTTGAAAACTATAAGGAGAATGATGATAACAGAGATTAAAACCTTACTTTATATGACTGCAGGGAGGGCTAGGGGTTAGCTCCTCTTGGACGCCCTTATCACTCCTTTTAGTGCAAATGATGAAGCAAACCCCAGTCACATATTTACTTATGCGTTTATTTTTAAAGAAAAATTGAAGCTAAGTGAACCAAACCGAGAACTTTTCCTACCTAGTAAAATGCGTGGAAGGCCTAACGAACATTTCATCTTTTTATTCTCCACAACAAACTAGCGAAGCCAAGGCCATTTGGTGGCCATTAACTCTAATAAAAGACTCAAGTATACCTCAGATCACAAGAAATAACCTTCTTTAGAGAATTGTGTAAGACACATGATGAGGACGTGCAACAACCATGAAATGGCTAGTATTTTCTTCCAAGAACAATTACAGAACAATTAGCATGAGAATGA
This sequence comes from Pseudotsuga menziesii, assembly GCA_001517045.1. NCBI lineage: Eukaryota > Viridiplantae > Streptophyta > Pinopsida > Pinales > Pinaceae > Pseudotsuga > Pseudotsuga menziesii. The sequence goes on from LPNX010624846.1 coordinate 336,422, forward strand.
AAAACCAAGACAGAGTAAAAATTGTAATAAACCCTTTTCCAAAACCCTTGCTAGAGATTGTGACAGATGGAGGGCCGAGATCCATCTTAGGCATGCATTTATCTCACCACACCATTAAATTCATGGTTGCGTTGTCAACTCGCAACCATACAGATTTATTGCCCCAAGGACAAACCAAAACGTATGTGTGGAATTCACCTTGTATCTCCTGGTAAGTTTATGGGTCAAACCATATTACAACGTCAACAATGTTTTATGCCAAGGTCTAAGTGGGATAACGACTATGGTGTTTAACACCATAGTCCCCAAACCCTTTTCATCACCGAACCTTTAACTATGCATGTGATAATACCCTTTTCCCTTTAACCTCAACCTCTTACTAGTGTGTGGAACTAGTTTTTAGTGACTGGGCTAAGCCATATCCTTTAGGTTTATAATCCCTATAAAAGAACCAATGTTTACCTAAGCTTAAAAAGCAGTAACAACATCACCTTGAGGTTTGGGAATAGGGTCATTGTCACCCATATTTAAACACCATATGAAGTATAACCTTTCCATTCAAGTAAGAATCAAGTATAAGTTATTGTACACATAACAACAAATATTTCATGTTAAAACAATTTACTCATATAAATGAATAAAATATTTATTTATTTATTTATTTTGGGTTTTTTTAGGTTTGTGATAGAATGGTATCAGAGCATGGTTACAACACTTGGACTAAACAAGCCCAACAATGAAACTGATAAAACTAGAAAACTAACTTTATCCTATTATGGTTTGATTCTCTTACGAACTGGAAGAGAAGAATAACCTTGTATTTGCAAGAAATAATGACAGATGTAGGAATGTCTGTAGAAGAGGAATCTCATCCTAGGAATCGAGTGAACAATGAAGAGGGCAATATAAGGGAGGGTGAAATATGGGTAAATATTAATGAAAGTCAAAATGACAAACCATCTGAATTACAACAAACTGTTAGAGAATTAAGAGTAGAATTAAAAAGAGTTCAAGAAGATAATGACATATTTTGAAAGCACGGGAAGAGTTAAATAACATTCTATTGTCTAAATTACACAGTAATGAATGAGAGAAAAATAAAGAAACTGAACTTAACATGGAAAAAACTACACCTTATAAATGTAAGGGAAGGAAATTGGAATTTTCCAAACATGAGATTGAATCTTCAAGTGAAGAATCATACAACTACAATACAAAAAAACACAAGGATTCTAGTGAAATTAGTGACAACAATCAAAAGAAAAACAAATATAAACCTTATGAATAAATTTCTAGTGAATTCAAAAATATCAAACCTCCTAACGAAGAGATCAACAAATGGGAAGAAGCGAAAGCTTGGTTATTTGGAATGAAGAAATATTTCTAGATTTATAACTATTCTGATGAATTCAAGGAAAAAATGGCCATCTATAACTTAATATGAAAAGAAGATATCTAGTGGCAAGACATAAAAAAAGTGAAAGGCATAAAAAAATGCCATGTAACATGGAGAACATTCAAGAAACAATTTAAACAAAAGTATCTTTTTGAACAGTATTATCAAGAAAAAATAAGGAATTTTACGAACTAAGATTAGGTTCTATGACCATGAAAGAACTCTGTAGTAAATTCTTAAGTTCACTTCATTATGTGCCTTACATAATTGACTAAAAACAAAAAATACAACATTTTCTCAACTGTCTTCCTCTTATGTTCAAAGAGAGGATTGAGTAAGACAATCCAAAAATGCTGGAAGAGGCAATGAGAAAGGAGATTTTATGTTATGATCATAATAATAATAAAAGTGAAAATATGCCTAAATAGAAAAATAAAATTTGTGACAACTTTGATCAAAGAAAGAAGAATACTAAGTTTTACAAAAATACAGGGAATAACTACCGAGGGTATCAATACAATAATTATAAAAGCTTTAAACCACAAAACCCTGAACCAAAGGAAAGAAAACCACCCACGACCTTTAATAAAAACACTGCACAGAGAGAACCATTGAAATGCTCGGAATGTGGCAATCCACATTATTTTAAAGGTTTCTCCATAAGAAAAGAATTTTTTTAATAATGTTCATTCAATCAAAGAAGCTGCTACAGTTGGGGATATGGCAAGAATCATGCCTATAATGAGTGTCGTATTGGAGAACCAATAGTATACCATCAAACATCAATGGTCAAAATCGAAGGTATGATAAAATGCTAACCCATTTCTATACTAATTGATCCAGGTGCAAGTTTAAGTAATGTATCACCTAGGATTGTAGAATTGTGTAAATTATCACAAGATAAATTTGAAAAATCTTGGATGGTACAACTAGCCACATGCATCAAACGGAAGGTCACAAATTTTGTGAAAAACTGTGAAATTATGATGAATGAATTGAATACACATGCTGAATTAATATCTTACTGTTAGGGTTTATGATTTGCTGATAGGAATGCACTCTTTAGAAAAACATAGGGCTATGTTAAACTACTACGATAAAACTTTTACATGTATGGATGATAATGGCAATACAATTAATGTAAAAGGGATTCCCATAAAAGTTACCATCAGAGGAATCTCTGCCTTACATATGAAAATATATCTATGTAAGGGATGAAAGGTTTTTGCAGTCTATGTAATGGATGCCAAAGATAAAGATAACCAACTTAAAATAGAGGATATACCGATCTTAAAATATTTTAAAGACTTATTTTTGGAAGAAGTTCCTGAACTACCTTCAAAAATGGACATAGACTTTACGATCGATATGGTACTAGGAGTGGTACCAACACCGAAAGCTCCATATCAGATGAATATAATAGAACTTACTGAACTTAAATCACAAATTGAAAGAACTAATTGATAAAAAGTACATCCGGCCTAGTGTTTCCCCTTGGCGAGCCTCCATCTTATTCATAAAGAAAAAGATGGCACTCTAAGAGTATCGACAATTAAACAAGATGACTATTAAAAATTGATATCCTCTCCCCCAAATATACGTTTTGTTTGATCAGTTTCGAGGGGCGACAATCTTCTCAAAAATATATTTAAGATCCAGATACCATTGAATATGGATCATGGATGAGGACATCTTTAAAATTTCTTTTAGAACCCGATATGTTCATTACGAGTTTTTCGTAATGCCCTTTGGTTTAACAAACACACTTGCAACCTTTATGTGCTTAATGAATAACATATTAAGTAAATGCTCAGATAAATTCGTAGTCGTATTTATTGACGACATATTGATTTACTCTAAGAATAAAAAAGAACATGGAGAACATTTAAAAATAATTTTACAAGTGTGAAGAGAACAACAATTGTTTGCTAAGTTTAGCAAGTGCAACTTATTTAAATACATAATCCAGTATTTAGGACACATGGGGTCTAAAGATGGAATATCAGTCGATCCTGAGAATATTAAGGATATCACTGAATGGCCTATCCCAAAGAATGTAACTAACATAAGATTGTTCATGGGGATCGTCGGGTATTAGCGAAAAATTTATTGAATGGTTTTCTAAAATATCCTACCCCATAACTTCACTACAGAAGAAATGTAAGAAATTTGATTGGAGCGAAAAGTGTTTTGAAATTTTTAATAAACTAAAACACTTGTTAACCATAGCTCCTATCTTAAAAATTTCTCATCCTTTTAAGGATTTGTTGAGGCCTGGAAATTCGCAGGCAACAACAGCAAAGGATTCTCCCCAGTCAACGTTCCCAACTAGCTCATGACTGTTTGGTATAGGGAATCCGTCCAGTTTGTGGTCTGGCTACCGTAGGTCAAGTAACAAAAACAAAGGTTTTACCGGTTGCGGCTCGGTCCACTGTGTATATTTTCATATTTTTGACTTAAAGTATGATATGCACGTGCCTAATTAACAATGCAGGGTGATAAGGATGCAAGGAGTAGTCACAAAGTGATGCGCAGGTTCTTACCTCTCGTCTTAGAACTCACAAGCATCTAAATCACATATGCAATAATAAAGTAAACTAACTATCTATCTATCTATCCCCGGGGAGCCAAATTGTAACTTATTTATGAGTAATGTGTATTGTGCATGCATTATAAAAAGAAATTATAGATAGCTGATATTCCTTCCTACAACACATGAACGATTAAAGATATTTAGACAATCAGATAGACAATTGTTTATGAACAGCATGCATTACTCATGGTGGTAATTCCACATAATAAACCAGAAATCATTCAAACAAGAACACAGGCTCTAAGAGTTAGAACGATCTCACAGTTAATGGACAAAAAGCTGGAAAAACAAAATAGTTCATCTTTCCGCAATCCGCAGCATAACATTTGAAAGTCCCACCAATCTTTCTCCGACATGCAAACAATAATTGTTTATTGCAAAAAAAAGTAGTTCTTCTTACAATATCGCTTGTCGATCTTTCGAGGGAAGCTCTACAGGAGTTTCTTCATTATGTTCCAGCCTTGCCATTCTTGCTGTCAGGACTTCCAGAACGTCCTGAGATCTATCAACAAAATAAGAGGAAGTCTCCATAATTTCCTCTAATCGGCCGTCTATTTGCAAAAATTTGCATCTCTCTTCTTCCATGGCAGTCTGTAGCTGAAGCATCTTGGCCTTTTGTGCTAGCACATGTTCCTTGAAAGGCTGGAGGCTAACCTGATGCTCTTTTGCTTCCACCAAAGCTGTTGACAGAGAAGTGATCTGCTCTTGAAGTTTTGTCTTTTGTTCTTGAGACTGCTTCTCACTTGCCTCCAAGGTGGCCTTTTGAAGCTCTAAGTCTTCTATTTTTTCCAACAGCTGTTCCTTCTCCACCCTTAGCTCTTGATACTCTTGTTGCACTCTCACCAGACACTCTTATGTAGTTTCCATAGACCTCCTTTCTTCTTGGAGAACCTGCAGTTCATCCCTTGAAGACCTCATCTCTTTCTGCATGTCCTCATATTTTCTCTTCAGCTTACTGTTTTCTTCTCTCTCCTTTCTTAATGTGTCTTTCAGCTGAGAAGAAGACTTCTTGGATTGCTCTAGATCTGTCATGATTTTGTCTACATTATCCTCCGAAGCGTGGATCAATGCAGCTCCTGCTCTAATGGTGAATCTGGGATCTTGGTCTGTCCCATATACCACGGTTGTATCCGTTATCATCTTTCTAGATAGACCTCCTATTTCGACCTTCGTTTTAGTCCTCTTCACTATCCTCTTTCTTTCCTTGTCATAGAAGACAGTATTAAAATCAGGGATTTCTTCCCCTACCTTCTGTACAAAAGGGACCAGTTTAAGTGTTGGGACCATAGACTGTCTAGGTATGCTGACAGTCGATACTTCTGAGTCCTGAACCTCGGGGTTCTCCATGTCCTGGGTCTGACCGCCAGCTGTGTCAGAGGCTGATTGTTCTGTCTCTTTCTGAGTCAGCTTTAGCCTCTCTGCTTCCTGTTTCTGAAGCTCTTCATCAAGCTTCATTTTCCTTTCTTCTTCTTCATTTCTTGCATCTTCCTCTGCTTTTCTAGCTGCCTCTTGTGCATCTCTTCTTTTCTCCTCTTCTTCTCCCTGCAGCCACCCTGCAGCTTCTTGGGCTAGCCTTTGGGCTTCCTCATTTTGTTTCCTTGCTTCCTCATCGGCTTTAGCTTGTTCATCCTGTCCCTTCCCACCTTTGGTCGTGATCTTCTTCTTGAACCTTCTTCTCAAGGCTGTTATGTTCAATGCACTACGGAAGACAGATTCTTCTCTATCCCAATGGTGGGTGTATTTGAAATGGACGTTATTCTCTTTGCAGTGTTCAGCCACTTTACTGTGGGAGTCATTTCTATGGAAGGGCATCTCACCAAAATGAAACCTTTCCAACTCTTCTACAAACTCACCTGCTTTCTTCACTCTGGTAAACCTATAACTTCCTAACTTGAAAGGCAAAGGGGGATAGGCAGCCTTCTTGTGTTCAAACAAAAAGCTTCCTATGCCATCCAGGAAGACTTGCCTAACTGCCTCTTTATGAATGATGTAGTCGGTGGCGTATTAGGGTAGTAGGGAGGGTGCTCTGGAGCCTCCAAACATTCTGAAGTAGAGGCCATCCTCGGTCAAATAATAATCCACATATTCCTCAATTGCCTGCAATGCCTCTTCTGACATGCAGTCACATTCTTTCAAAAAAATGAGAGTGTACAATGGCATGATGAAATGTTCACAGACCTCCCGGTAATGACTATGGTACTTGTGTGCCCATAGTGGCTTGTATGCAGAATAAACAGGCATCCTCTCCCTATCCCAGATGCACCTTAGACCGGGAAAAGGTTGATTGTACAGTATACAATCGACAAGTATGGAACTCATGTAAAATTCTGACCTCTTTTGGGACACTCCTCCCAAAGCTGAGGCCATGCAGGCTGAAATACTATTTGACACTATGTTGGCCCAGTTGAAAATGGTCCCCTGGGTTGCAACATAAAAAATAATTGGCATCCACTCCAATTTGAAGCTCCTTCCATGAGTTCTCCCAAAAATCCTGTTCAGCATTAAGGCGATGAACCTATACGGGGCCCTTAAGCTCGCTGTGTCATATTCTCCCATTGGCCTGGTTTTGAAATGTTTTCCAGACAACAGCATTCTTTTAAGGGTCTCAACAAGGTCCATTCTAATGTTTCTCAGCCAATCATCAGACAAAAATACTTGTGCTTCTGGCAGGTGGTAGGCCTGGGCTACATATCCTGGGCTATAAGCAACATAGCCTTGTTTGTCAACATTTTCCAGGATCATAGTGGTCACATCTTCCCGGGGCAGAATCCAACCAATCACTTCAGAGCATGGGAAGAGCTCTGGTCTTGTGGAAATCTTCATCAGTGAAGATCTCTCTATATTGGTGTATATGCCTTCTTCCTCCAAGCCCATATCAGGCATCTCTCGGCGCATGATCAACCGGTATATCTCTCCCCACTGGTACTCAGGCTCTACACTAGATATGCACTTGGTGTCCTCATAGATGTATTCGGCTTTGGTGATAACTTCCACATCGGGATCCTCTTCGACCACAGGGGCCTTCTTCTTTTGTCGCTTTGACATTTTGAATTCGGAATCTTCATGTTATACATACAATTATCATCATTATACCCTTTCCGGCTAAGTTGCAAACATTGAGACACAATGTGCAGTGTTTCACTTTATCTATGTTTAACATGACATAAATTAGTTAAATGAGGCAAATATGTGCAAGCTAACATCGATGTCTAATACCAAAACAGTTCATCAACAAATCTTGAGCGGGGAAACAAAATCTACATTAAAGTGAAGAAACCTTGGGCTCTCTGCGGGCGCCATGATCATCGTGCTGCATGGATAACAGGGGAACTTATGCAAGTTTTCAATGGTGCGCCTCAACAAAAAATACTACCCATGCAACCTATGGCCCATATAAAATGTTGTGCAGTGCTATACAGCCCCCCAACCCGCTCGGGTTTGAAACCGACCGTGAATTGGGTCGCTTGAAACAGCACAGCTAAATGCGGTTGTGGTTCAAAGGAAAAGGGCAATGTAAGAGGGGGAAACCAGTCCAAGCACCACAGGAAAGCCATGGAAAAACCATCCCCCATCGACCTATCATCAAACAGGAAAGATTGGCGCAGACAACGTAACAGCCATCTGCACCAATCTCCCCAACCACTAAGCATAGGGTTGACAACATACAACTGCAGAGTAAAACACCCTATGGGAAACAATACTCACCACTGACAGCTATGCTACAAGCCCCATTATATATGCAAGTAAACAATGGGGTTAAGGGAAAATGGCCATAGAAACCTAACCACGAAGCAAAATCAAGAAACGCTTAGCCAAACAGAACGGGATAAGGCATACAATAGCCTACCTGGCACCTCGGTGTGTATGGCGAGAGAACATTGTTAAGCTTCCACAATTGAGCCACCTGAAACGAGGGTACACCAACAATGGGGGTCCTTGCGAGCTCGAGAGAACGACAGCACACGAGAGCGACAGATCACGACAGTCCAAATAGCAATAGAATAATAAACCCGACCCCATATATATATATATATATAGTCAACCATAAGTAGCGGGGAAATATCGGATGACGAAACTCTAAGGATCGGAGGTTGCAAGCATAATTCCTTCCGCAACGTCGAGTGGCAAAACCACTAAGCTATCCGCAGGGATAACCGAGAGAAAATAATGACGCGTCGGAGCTTATGAGATTAAACATCGGAGCGATAACAAAAAAGGGAGCCGCAACGGCGGAGTCATAAAGGACAAATCAATCCGCAATAGGTAAAGTCTTCATCGGAGGAGAAATCAACTAAAAAGACCGGAAGGCTAGTGTTTTCTGCAGCCGCAACGCGGAAACCCAAGACTTAAGGAGCAGTGAAAACAACCATGTGGGGTCTGAAAAGTCAAAGCGATGAATGGGAGACTTCTCAATCTGTCATCCACAACTGCGGAGAATGAAGTAACAAATTGTTCCGATGTAAAATGAAAAATCAGCTGATTGAGACAAATGCGTCGGAGACAAATATCGAGGCTGAAGCTTATCATTTCTCCGCAATGGTGGGAGCGCGAGCAAAGAATCTCCCGATTCAAACACTTGAAAACGCACCCAAAGGCAAAAACAAAAGTGGATCATTTCAGGCATTAGAAACAGTCTTTTTGAAGAGTCATTAAATCAAATCAAAGAAGAAAATCAAACCAATCTAAGCAAAAGGAGGGTCCTGAAATTTTTTTGAATTTTGGGAAAATGTTGCAGCTACAACAGGATTTTGTCCTATGCACCGATGCATGTAAAGAAGGATTAGGCAGAGTACTAATTCAAGAAAACTATGTTGTGGCCTACAAATCTAGAAAGTTAAAAGAACATGAGAAGAATGATGCTACTCACGACTTAGAAATTGCTTCCATTATACATGTACTAAAAATGTGTTGACACTACCTCATCAGAAGAAGTTTTTTACTAATTTCGGATAACATAAGTCTAAAGTACTTGTTTGACCAAAAAAACCTTAATGCTAGACAAGCTAGGTGGTTGTCATTTTAAAGTGAATATGATTTCAAAACAAGGCATATAAAAGGGAAATAAAATAAATTTGTGGACGCTTTAATTCATCGTGTAAACTTATTGTATGCAAGTAGCAGCTATGAATCAGATTTAGCAAATAAAATCTTAAATGCAGAAAATTTTGATAAAGAATATCAAAGCCTAAAAGAAAAGGCTGCAGAAAATGAAAAGAACCAGATAAAAATGGATTTTAGTCTGAATGGAAGAAGGTTATTACTACATAAAGGTAGATTATATATTCCAAATTCAGCATATATTAAAATAATTGTTATGGGTGAATTACATAAACAACCATATTCAGGACACCCTAGATAACAGAAAATTATCACTATGTTAAGAAAAGATTTCTTTTGGCCTAATATGAAAAAAGAGGTAGCAGAATATTTAGCACACTACATTGAATGTCAAAAGGTAAAATTTGAACACCAACATCCCACAGACTTACTACATCCATTGCCCATTCCATAATGGAAATGGGAAGTAATAAACATGGATTTCATAACAGGTTTACCTAAGAATTTTAAACAACATGAATCCATCATGGTCGTAGTGGAAAAATTAAGTAAAACAACTCACTCTATCCTGGTAAAATCTACTTATAAGAATGTTAACATTGTTGATATATCTATGAAAGAAATTTTCAGGTTACACGGCATACCTAAGGTAATAATCTTAGATAGAGATGTAAAGTTTACAAGATTTTTTTTCCTAAACAAATAAGAAGTTTAGGAAAGAGATGTAAAGTTTACAGGACTTGTTCAGCTTCTCTAAGAAGTTTCTGTCGTCAAGTGCACCTGCACGTGGCAAGGGAATAAATGCATTAGTTTGAAAGAACTAAGTAAGCCCTGAAGTGACAAGTAGAAAACAATTACCTCTCAGGTGTTTACAAGGGAAATAAGTCTCGCCACTCCACCCCTTTTTCAAATGACAAGTTAAGTCATAATTGTGTACACGACAGTAATCGAACTTTATAACCAATGAGTACGTAATCAAATAACTAACATACATATAAATGCGTAACCATAGATCAAAATAGTAATCAACATCATGACAACATAAGTATTACATTAATAAACATATATGGAAATATGAAAGTAGGACGTAAGAACAGCTTACGACATTACAACACTGTAAACAAAGTATGACACATTCCACGAAGTTAAATAATGTCCAGCTCAGGCAGTAAATGGTTAGCCTTTTAAATTTTTTTTTCAAATTTTGTGGACATTACACACAACAAACTTATATTTAAATCACATCTTCATAAATATGCTTCCCTAGGCTCAATGCTCATTTATCATATCTAGTTGGATTTTGGGTTTTTGGAGGCTACTCCCCCGCCCAAACTCCTCTCTTGTGTTGCATCATCTTCCATACCTCCTCTACAATGCATCATCTTCCTCTAACAACTCTTTCATTTAGAAACTCAATCTCTTTGGAATTTACCCTACTCACCTATTTAGCATAATCTTTACTTTTTATATTTGCACATCAATAATCACTTTTCTCTTTCAAGATGGATACCCACAAATATCACTCTTTAAACAAGGATGATTCATGCCTCTCTAATGTAGTTTAGGAGTTTTCCAATTCCCTTGTTGAAGCACTCTGTCATCTCCTTCACCAAATATGATGGACAAATGCATGGAGATGTTATAGATTCTTAGATTTGTAGCCTAATAACTTATTTTCAAGCATGCCCAATTATGGTTAAAGATCAATGCTTTCTTCTTGCAGATACCACAGAGATGAAATAGGCCAATCCTTCTGGCACTCCTACACTACTTTAGATATCTACATCAAATTCAGTGAGGAACAATCCACTAGTGACACATCATGACACATTACATGGGATGCATTGCTCTAGGATATGTGAAGACATTTTTATCCTCTAGATTATTTATCAAACTTAATACATTGGTGGTTGTTATTATGACATTATCCTCTAGAATGTTGATCATACTTAATACATGGGTGGTTTCTATTATGACATACTTATGTGTAGTTGCTATTATGACATGCTTATGGACAAAGTATACTCAAACTTTAAATTTAGGATTCCAAAAAAATACTTGACTTAGATTTAATTCATCTTATTAAATATTTTTAATAATAAAATAATTCTTTAAGAACACCACCTTTATCCAATCCATACCATTAATACACAAAAGAGAAATGACCTGGTTTCATTTTTTTTATAACTCA
>LPNX010624846.1:368584-385129 GCA_001517045.1 Pseudotsuga menziesii
TCTGTAATTGTGTTCTAAAAACTTGTAATTTGAAATTCAATTGTTATGGATTTGATAAGGCCAATGTTCGGTGTGTATGCTAGTTTAAAACTTTAACCTCCGTGATCATGAAGGATAAAGAATCCAAGGTTTAAACCTGGATCTAGTTCCATAAAACAAACAAAAGAGTTGATTAATTGTTACAAGGGAGTTGGTAAAACGTTCCAAGTTTTAGATCTTTCCAGTTATTTTTATGGAGTTGACTAAAATTATACAGTTTTAAAGATACATTTGCAATTTTCATAAAAATCCCACTCAAAACTTACAATTTTAAAGTTGCATTTAAAAAACAAGAATTTCCATGGCTAAATTTATGGATGGATGAATTCGAGAGCGCACTTGGTGTGAAAGTAGATGTTGGAATTGGTTATTCTTAGTCTCATGGAAAGGTAACGGAGTAAGCTATCCAGACGGCCTCAAGTGGGTCCGAGGCCCGGTGCAAATGGTAGGGTAAATAGCTTACTCCTATAGTTTTATGTTACAAGTTGAGGCTATATAATTATCTTAAAATAAAATATAAAATAAAATAAAATATTTTTTAATAATATAAATTTATAAAGTAAACACATAAAACATAACTACAAAATAAAAATAAAAATTTTAATAATATAAACTTATAAAGTAAACACATAAAAGATAAATACAAAACAAGTATTGTGAATTCTTTATGTGAATGAAATTAGTTAGTATAAGTTAACTTTTAATTTCATGGAAAATTGTAATCAAAAGAAAAGTATTATGAATTACTTTAAGTGAATTATATAAACCAGTATAAGTTAACTTTTAACATCATGTAAAAATGTATCACATGTCTCACGATTGCAAGAGTTAGGGTTTGTAAGAGGTGTGATGTGAATTATATGGAAGTAATTATGTTAATAGGTGTTTAGAGATTATTTTAGATTTTGAATTTTTTTTACATGTTGACAATATTAATATGAGTGTTTTAAGTGTATAAAGATATTTATTTTATGGTTGTTGTATCTTGTTATACTTAAATGTATCTTGATTAAAATTTAAATAAGCTTTAGTTAAATAGTGGTTAAAGAAATTGGTAGTAATAATAGTTTTTTTTTATTAATTCATATTTTTTTTTATTAATTCATATTTTTTTTATGTTTATATTAATCATTTTAATGTTTATATTATATCTTAAATGGATAACTATTATCTCCACAAAACTAAGTGGCTAGTTCCACCTGTATTATTCTTTTTTTTTCATTGAAGAATGCCAACACCTGATATTCTGCATAATCAAGATATGGCATTAAATATATCCATTCAAACAGTACATATTCAAATACTGTTCCCAAGGAGCAAATGTCACAAAGCCATATTTAAATTGAGATGAGGCGGATAACAACATTCCTCCCAAACACCCTTAACATATGGATTTAAGTATAATAATTAATAATATTTTTTTTCCTAAACAAATAGGAAAACATTTCCTAACATAATATTTATGAAAATGCTATTTATGTGAGTGCTTGCTCACCTTGCGAACTCTTTCACATAATGCATCAACACTAGCATAATTCATAGCTACTATCATAAAAATAATTTATTGTTTAATAATCTAAACACGAAACAATTTCTATATCAAGAATCTTTCTATTTGATATGGCGTCACTCTCATGAAATCAATGGTTGATGTTGAAATCAACAATTATGTATAATGCTTGATATTGAAATCAACAATTGTGCAACAGTTATGTGCTAATGGTTTTGATTTAGAAATCAAATATTTTTTTATATGTGAAAGTTATAATCATTGGTGTTCACTATGCTCTATGGAATAATTTCTTCTATCTTTCAATAGAGGGTAGGTTAGATAAATAATGGTGTGCTTTGGAAATGGCGGCTTTGTTTTAATAGAGTTTATGTTTTTGTTGGTGTTACTTAAAATGCAACTAATCCCCTTTGTATTGATAGATTAGTTGGAGAGCCTAAAGCTTGGACGACTATGTTAATATTTGTTTTTGGAATAATGACTAGGGTGTATTTTTTTGTATTCAATTGTATTTTTGTCATGTCTTCAATTAAATAATTTTCAAATAAGATTATTTGCAAATAATGTTTCAACAACCTATTAGTTCTCTATGTTGAGATGGAGACATAAATTTTGTAATAAGGGGCTATGGGACCCAAAATGAATTTAGTTTACCATATTCACATTTAAATGGGTCACACAAATGATAAATGCTAAGAAAATAAGATGGCATGGGTTCATGAAGACACTTGGAAGCTTGTGGAGCCTTTGGGTGACTAGATTCCCCGCACACTTGGCATGATATTCATCCAAATTTGAACACATGGGTAATGTAAAGTTATTGGAGGGTTATGTGGTGCAAAATAACATATAATGAGCCAAGGAATTCAGATAGGTAAAGGAGAGTAACTCCCATGGAAGAGGAAGAGACTAGAAGACAAGGTGTGCCACTTGGAAGGAGATTCCATGCACTCTATGACAACAAATGATGAAAGATTCTATGACAAATATGACAAATTTAGACCTGATTGCATACTTATGACAAATCTGACATGACAGAGCTAAAAATAGCCACCAAGAGGTCGAATTTGGGAGTTCGAGGCATCCATTCAAATTGGGGAAAGAATTAGAGCATGAAGAGGAAGACAAGTGTCATGAGACTTACTAAACCACTAAAATGAGTTGGAGGAATCCCATGAAGTTAATAAAATGATGTCATGAGGAATGTGAATATATTTTGATCATTTGTTAATTGACCTTTGACATTTTGGAGAGTTTTTGCTTGTCCATTGCATGGTGAGTGTTCACTCTCCCTGCTTGTGAACCAATTTCGAGGGAGTTGGATTCTTTTCCATGTTGGTTGCTGGAGAGGCCATTTAGACCTCTCATTGGAGATTAAGGAAGGAGTTTTATTTGTAGGTTGAAGGACCATACATTCGAATTCTCATCTACTTGTTAGGATATTTAAACACTTAGGAGTTAGTTAAGATCAACTTGTGTAATATATCCATCAGGTAAAGTGTGTTTTTTTAGTATGCATTAGTATGCATTTGTAAATATTCTAATCCGATGGCCACGAAATGTTTTAGACATATAGTGATCCGATGGTCAAGATATGTTCTAGACATACGGTGATCTGACGGTTCAACTTCTCTTAGATCATACCTACCATTGAGCCGTGGCTTAACACCCAATTGGTCCATGATCTCTATTTAAAGAGCATGGAGGGTCCTTGGCTAGTTGATCGATTGTGAGAAGTTCATGTAACTTTCTTTCTTTTGCATAATAAATTGCTCCAAGTAGATATTTGGTTGGGGCCATGGACTGTTTCCGTCTCGAGGGTTTTAACCACATGAAAAACATTGGTGTATTGATCTGTGATCTGTTTGTGTGAGTGGCTGCTCTTGGTGTTCGGTCCTTTGGGAGTACCATGTGTACCCGAACATGGTATCAGAGCATTTATGAAGAACTGCTTCTGTTTATGATCAAGATCTGGAACCGGTGTTGCTAAAACTTTGAAAGGGTTTCTGGTTTTGGAGTTTCTACCCATTTGTGTCCTATGGGATCTATTCCATTGCGTCCGAAGCGTCATTTCCATTGGGAAATAGTTTTTGTTTGATCCAGAAACACCAATCTCGGTAAATCTGAAGGTATAATGTTACAATCACGAATTTGTTTTATTTTTCTAAATCTCTCATATTTATCAGTTTTATTATTAGATATTTATTGTTTTAGTTTCAGACTGTTTCCTTCCCTGGCTGCGTATACTCTTTGCCATGCACTTTGCGCGATCGCGGCGAATCAGAAACAAAAAGAGAAAGTTTTTTTTGTTGTCTTCTCGGCTACATATACTCTTTGTCGTGCACCTTGTGCGATCACAGTGAATCAGAAACAACGAGAAATATTGGAAACGTAGACTTTTCGAGTAAGCTAATTAAGATCTAACGCCATATTGTGGAAAAAAAAAATTGTTTTTGTTTTTCGTTTTTCATTTTTTTTTTTGTGATTTGCAGGAAAAAAAAGGCAAGCATGAAGAACGAGAGAAAAGAGTTAAAAAAAAAAAAACCCTTCCTCTTTCTATTTTTTTATGTACCTTTTAAGCTTAGCTCACTTGGTGCAAAGTTGCTTTATTCCTTAATAGGTCTTGAGTTCAAGTCTTATTAAGCTACTTTTTAGTGCATACAATTTCTATTTTCAAATTACTTTATTGTAAAAGTGCATCTCACTTAAATAAAATAAAATAAAAACTAAGTCACTTAAGTCTTTTAATTTATTGCCACACTATTTAAAGTAACGTTATTGTAAAAGTGAACATCACTTATTCTACAAAAGTGATTCACTTAAAAACAACTTTATTGTGAAGTGATTGTCAAAGGTTGATCTTGGGAAGATGGGGGTTCTTTTTTTTAGTTAGTCAAGTTAATATCTGCGACGCCACTATTGGGGACACCTTCAACATTTTCTTTGATCAAGCATAACTTCATCATTCGGAATCAGTTTTTAGTGCCATTTTTTTTTAAACAGCATCCAGGTAGTTAGTTTTTGTTCTTTCAGCCATTATTTTCAAGTATGGCCGCCCCTTGTGATATTATACTTATCAGTTCTAACTATTTCTCATGGAAATCTTGTATGGAGGATGTTCTAAGAAGTAGGGGACTTTTCAGAATTATCTCAGGGAAAGAAACATAACCACTGATGATGATAAGAAAATAAAATGAGAAAATAGATGTGATGAAGCTCATGGATTGATTGGAATGTCAATCTCTACTGATTTGCGATTCCACATATCTGGAATTGATGAACTTGATAAAGCTTGGGAAAAGTTGGAATCTGTGTTTGTTAAACACAATGCAATTCGAGGTAATCAACTTGAGAATGAGTTGATTTCTTTGAATCCAAGTGATTTTTCATGCATTCAAGACTATTTATCTAAGTATAAAACTCTTAGAGTCTTATGTGAAGAATGAAAGATTAAGAAAGAAGACAAACAGTGTATTTATCATATTCTTTCCAAACTTGGACCTGGATATTCTATTTTTGTATCTACATTTTACTCCATGAAAGAATCCTTGACAATAGCTATCTATCAAGAGCCTAGTCTTGAATCATTTTGTGATTCCTTAATTAGAGAGAAAGATAAGCTCATTCATCTTGGAATAATTAACAATGCAGATACATCTGGGAAAGCCTTATTGTCCCAACAGAAACAAAAACCCAAGCCTCCCAAGAAACATAATTTTCGCAATAATAAGCCAAACAAGGGTCCCAAACCCTCTTAGTCAACTCCTTTAAAAAATGACAAAGAATCCAAGCCAAAAGGAAAGAAGACTGAGCATCATTGCAATTTTTGTGGGATCGATAATCATGATGAATCTAAGTGTTTCAAGAAGAAGGTAGCCTTGGAAGCAGCAATGAAGAAGCACCACATCAGCTTAGATTCGTCTTCAAAATCTACCTCTCATGGACATGCACTTTGTGCTTTTGGTTACTCTTATACTGCATCTCCTTCTTCTATTTCAAATGAATGGCTCATTGATTCTGGAGCATCTTATCATATGGCTAAGGATCAAGCCATATTTTCTACAATGCATGAATGTAACACCAAGCAAATATTTGTTGGTGATGATAGATCTCTAACTGTTGTAGGATTTGGGACAACTCCAATAGAAAATTGTCATTTCAGTGATGTACTATGTGTTCCAAAAATTTCCTGCAATTTGTTATCAATCTATCAAATTACTCATTCGGGTGAAGGTAAAACTGTGACGTTTACACCTCACCAAGTTGTAATCAAGGATTTTAAAAATCCTCAAAATGTCCTTGCTACTAGAACTGTTGATGATATTACCAAGTTGTACAAATTTAACAACTTTGGGTCATGACCTTTTCCTTCATTTTTTGTTGCTCATAGTGATAACTTGAGCAAACTTTGGCATGAGCAATTTGGTCACTTAAATTATCGCTCATTACAACAACTATGTAAAGACAATATGGTGAATGGTCTTCC
This sequence comes from Pseudotsuga menziesii, assembly GCA_001517045.1. Taxonomy (NCBI): domain Eukaryota; kingdom Viridiplantae; phylum Streptophyta; class Pinopsida; order Pinales; family Pinaceae; genus Pseudotsuga; species Pseudotsuga menziesii. The sequence goes on from LPNX010624846.1 coordinate 374,620, forward strand.
GATGGTATTTTGCAAGGATGGTGTTTGTTCTAGCTATGTACTCGAAAAAAATCGTCGAGACTGTTTTGACAAACGTGCCTCTTGGCACGCCTCAGTTCCCTTGGAGCTTGTGCATAGTGACTTGTGTGGTCCTCTTTCATCTGCTTCCTTTTCTGGTTTCAAATATTTCTTAAATTTCATTGATGACTACTCCAGACACACTTGGGTTTACTTCCTAAAACTTAAGAGTGAAGTATTTAACATGTTCTTGGCCTACAAGGCCCTTGTTGAAAAACAATATGGTCATCAAATTATTAAGTTAAGATCTGACAATGGAGGAGAATATGTTAACAAAAAGTTCACTACTTTCTGCAATTAACAAGGAATCCAACAACACATTCTTCCATATACACCACAAAAAAATGTAGTTGAACAGAAGAACTGCACTTTAAAAGAAATGGCTAATTATATGATCCAATCTAAGGGACTAAGTCTTCAATATTGGGCTGAGGCCATAAATTGTGCAAATTACATAGGTAATCGCACACCCACTAAAGTTTTACAAGGTATAACACCGAAAGAAGCATGGGGTAAAATTAAACCAGATGTAAGTCACTTCCGTATGTTTGGTTGTGAAGCATGGGCTCACATTCCGAATGAAAAACAGAAAGCATTGTAGCCTAAAAGTGAAAAGTGCATATTTGTTGGATATTCTAAAGATGTAAAAGGTTATAGAATTCTTTAGCCACATTCTCATGATATAATCATTAGAAGAGATGATAATTTTGATGAAAATATATTGGCATGCGAGCCTAACTTGGTGGGTGTGTGTTGTAATCTCACAGATCACATAAGGTTACCAATAATACATACTAAAACATACATACATAACAAAGACAGGAGACAAGAACAGATAGATAGAATAACAGATTATATTAGCATAAGAGGGTCCATACAATACAGAGAACTGAATCGAGTTCTCATCTGGCTCAACAACCTAATATATATGATTACAAAATAGTTACAAAATAACTACCTGTCGGTTCGGTGAACCGACACGACTTTTAGGTGGCCAACCTAATTTCTAGTTAGTCGGTTGACCGACTTAGTCGACTGATTGACTAAGTCGGCTATCGTTCAAGTCGGCATACTGACATGCTCCTCCAACATCTACCCCATGAACAAAACGTTTCTTCGTCCCAAAGAAACAGGGAGGTACAAAAATTTCTAAGTAGTCATTATTTTGTGCTTGATCTTTATGGGCTATGAAGTCTGATGGTCGGTCTTTTCTGTACACAGACTTCAACAATTACTGGAGCTGTCACTGCTAAGTGATGTTGGAAATCCGTCCAACCCTGCAATATTTTCTGTATGTCGATGGTGAGTATAGTCAAACTTGATAGAATCAACATTTTCTCTGGAATGGAGATTTCAGCTATTCTCTCCATGTTGGGACCCATAAACTGGTCATTTTCTTCTGATGTCTCTCTGATTTGTTTCATCTGCAGACAAATGATGTCTACTTTTTCCAAGTTGGGAATGACTTGATGCACCCACTGATGTGCTTCCCGCTCAAGCTTCTAGAGTTTAGCTATCTCAAGCACTATTTGTTCCTCAATTGTGCTTCTGAGTGCTTCGTCAGTGGTTTTCCTCTTCTCAAGCGCTTGGATCCCTTGTCGAGTCTATCTAGTGTGCTGATAGACTTTTCCGTAATAAGTAGGCCATTATCTTAGTACTTCTTCGGTGATTATAGACTCCTCCATGTGATCTTGCAACACTTTGTAGGCTTCGAAAAAGGATGTGTGCTGCGCCATCAATAGTCGGGCGGTTTCTTCTTTCTGCTCTTCTTTTGTTTCTTGAATCTGTGCTTGGAGCGCTGACACCACACTTTCAAACAGTTGATAAGCTCTTTCTAGCGGTTTGTCGGTGTCAAACTCTATTGGTCCTGGTATGACAGACTGGACCAGGTCCTTGCACTTGTTAAGGAACTTAACTTGTTCTTTTTTCTTGTTGTCTAGTTCCTTACATCTGTGCTGGTTCCTTGTCTTTGCTTCGACTGCTAGTGCTTCCAATAGTTGTTCTAGCTTGGGATCTCTCAATTTGGTTGCATCGACCGTAGTGGTTGACCAAACTAGATTGATGTGTACCATTGCTAGCTGTCCATGGTGGTCCTTCTTCTTTTTCTTCTTTTTGTGCTTCTATGCTTTGACTTGTTTCGACATATGTGTACCTGCAAAAGTCGAGTCGGGATTTTCTGTTTGTTATGCAGCAGTGGTTGATGGTATTTCTGTTTGGGGCAGTGGGTGGACTAAACCTTTGAGATCTTTAAAATCTCTGGCAAATACATCCTGGAACTCTTTTAATAAGTTCACTATTTCTGTTGTCTACTCTTCACTCCAGTAGTCTCCAATCTTTGACATTTTTGGTTGGTCATCATTTGAGATGTCGAACTCTCTAGTCTTGACTTTAGCATCTAGCCATTCTGGTGCTTTGGCTTCATTGATTGGTTGAATTCCTTCTTTAAACTGGGAGAATGTGGCAGGGAAGTCAGCTGCAGTCATCTGGTCGGATTCCTTCTTGTGGGTTGTTTCAATTTTAAGCACTGTGTGAATAGGTTTGGTCGTTTCGACATGGTTTGATTTCCATCTAAATCTTTTCCCTTCTGTATTTTCATTTTCCAACTGTAGTCTTGTTGACTGTGGTATTGTCCCGGTTTGTATATTGTTACAGTTCATTGTCTGTCGGTTGTCTTGTAAGGGTTTGTTTTTTGTCTGCTGTATAAATTCTTTAATTTGTTTTGCTGTTTCGACCAAATTCTCATTTTGTGGTATAAAGTTGAAATATTTAATGAAATTTTCTCTGAGTTCATGCCATAGGAAGGTTTCACCCCTAGCTTCTTCCATTTTATACAATTTTTTTAGTAAGTCGAAGAGGGTTGATGGAACCAGGTGTGGCCATGCTCGTTCATCTTTGTATCCAAGTCTTCTCCATTCTTTTTCACATGTCTTAATATGATCTTCTGGATTCTGTCCTTGAGTGAATATGGGTATCTGAGCCTTCTAGGTTAGCTTCTTTCCTCCAAACCTTTCAACAAAGTAAGTCGAAGCTGATGTCCAGGTCTGCAGTCTTTTCTGATGGGTATCCCACCATCTAGCAGCTTGTCCTGTAAAAGTTTCTACTAAACTTTGCAGTCGACCATGTTCACCAATATTTTTGGACACTTGTTCTATGTGCATGACTGGTGATTCTCTTTCCTTGTATCTTTGTATTTCTGTATTATTTACATTTGTAGGTTTTAAAGTAGGGTATTCCCTAATTTTTTTCTCAAATATTTTTGGGACAATGGACACTATGAAGCACTGTTGGGTGGGATTTTTCTGTACTTTTTGGATAGTCCAACACCCTATTGCTTGTGTTTTGTAGTTCTTGACTTCCCAATCATATAATTCTGCGTCTGAATTATAACCAACGGAGTCTTGGTTACCTAAATGAAGTTCTCCATAGATATTAGGTTATGTATAATCTTCATTGTTGTGTACGTGATAAAGTTGTCGGATATCAACTTCTTCATCGATAGGTTCTGTCCAAGGTTCTCCTTGGGATAGGTGAATAGATACAATGAACTTTTGACCATTTCCTTTCAATTTTATTCTTTCTTTGTCTAGGGATATCGATCCTTTCATCTTCCTTCCCCAAGTTCGACCTACTAACGCTGGGAAGGAGCTAGATCCTTCCTTAGGGTCAATAATTTCAAAGTCGACTTTGGTCGACATTCCTTTTATTGTTGTGTTGACATTTTTCTAGACTCCAATAGGTTCAATTAGGCCCTGGTCGGCTAGTTTCAAGTATATACCTGACTCATAAAGTCGAGGTCTACCCAGTTGTTCCCAAGTGTCACGAGTCATGATGTTTACTTGTGATCCAAAGTCGAGCACGACTTATCGGAGATGGTATCCTTCAATTTCCAGGTCGACAAGTGGGTCGGCATCACTTTTATCTTTTTGATTTAGACTATAGATATTCTTTGTTTGTTTTTTGGTGTTGCTATGTTTTATGTCATATAGCAAGTCGATGAACTGAGATACTGAGCTATCTTTCTATACGAGCTGTATCAGTTCTTTTATTGTGTTATGTCGTTTGTCGTTTGCTTCTTCTTGTCGGGCAAATTCTTTAAATACGTTTGTTGCCTCTTTATATATTTGTTTTTCTTTAACTGGATTAGGGTAGACATTCTTTTCTTTTATTTTGTTGATTCATGGGTTATCATTTCCTGTTTTTGTCCCTTGTCGGGTTACGATATGCAAATTCTTTGTGTTTATTACATCATTTTTTTGCACACACGACAAGACATTAACATTTTTCTTTTTATTTATTTTTTCCAGCATGGTAGGGAAATCCTCTAATGAGTGATCCCCTACTTCCCAATGAGTACAAAATTTGAGGTCAGTTCTGTCCTTGTATGGACAGTCTACATGCCGATGTCCCTCCTTATGACATGCAAAACATTGGATGGGTCGACATGGTCGGTTGTCTCAATTCCCAGAGAATCGACCTTGACCTCCATAGCCTCCACATCGATTGTCATACCGACACTCGTATCTTTGACCTTCATATCTTTGATTGTTCTGATTATTTGGCATGTGGTTTTGCTCATTACTTTGTGCAACTGCATTGGTCTGATAGACTGCATGATAATTCTGTCGGTTCTTGAGATTCAGATGGCAGTCGACCGTGTTATGAGTTTTAGTTTCGCAAATTGCACACCAATATGCCTTGTCGTTCTTCATGTTGAACGGACAATATTTTGTCGAGTGGTCTCCATGCTCTTGGAAAATGTCGCAAAAACATTTAGTCTGCACGAATCGAATGTCATATCGGCTGATTTCCTATCGACAGTTGTCTTTGGAATGTCCGGCCGTTGAGCACTTCGTGCACCAGATATCCTGATTTTTGAGGTTTAATTCTTTTAATGACTTCTGTACATTCTCAAGCAGTTCTTCTAGTCTGTGATCGGTGGAGTATGCTGGTATGTCCTCATCCATTTCTACTTGGAGAGCTTTTGTAAGCACGTCTTCGTAAGTCTTGAATGTCTCCAGATTTATGTGTCGGCAAATTTTTTGTGATAAACCTGCAAGAAACCATTGGATTAATAATTGTTCATCAATAACATAGTCCAATTGGCTAAGAAGGTATTTCCATCGTTTATCGTAGTAGTGGAGAGTTTCTCTTGGCTTCTGCGATGTCGTTTTTAGTTTCTTTACTGCTAGATGTTTTGCATTTGGAGTTTTGAAAAATGATAGAAATTGCACTTTGATCTCGGCTTTGGTTGCTTGGGGTGTTTTCTCAAAAAAGGTCATGTACCAAGTTAATTCCCTTTTCCTCAAGGGACCAGTGAACTGTGCCATCTGCCTGTCTTCATATGTAACTTGGTTAGCCTCTCAAGTCGACTCGCAGATGAACCAGTGTCATATGGGGTCCTCATCCCCATCATATAGAGGAATGTGTGCTAACCCATGACCCATGTCGGAATCACTATCACTGTCGAAAGGTGGAGGTGGTGGTGGGGGTAGTGGGTTTATTGGCTTATTTGTCTCTATGGAACTATGGTCGACGAAACTCTCGTTCTCGTTGGTTGTTTTGGTTGTCGATTCTTCTTCGACCAGTGGTTGGTTAGTGTCGAATTCTTATGTCGATGTCCCACTGCAATTATTTTTCTATAGTTCTAAATGTTCTGTGTTCTCCAAAGATTTATTTGGTAGGGGGGTTTCTCCTTCATGTGTCAGTAAAAGTAAGTGGATACTTCGGTTGGAGGGTACCGCTTGAAGCGCAACCCAATTTCCTTCTTCTAGTCGATGGATAATTAGATGTCTACCAGTGTATGTCTCGTCGTCTAGTCAGCTCCAGATACCAAAGTCACTAGCTCCTAGTCTGAGGTCCTTTTCGACAATATCTTGTATCCGCGTACGTGGATCTGTTGGAGGTTTTACTTCCTGGGGAACTTCTAATTGGAGAGCTTCTCACTACTCGATCCACAATTCTTCTTTCATAGGGGACGCCTCTTCTTCCACGCCTTATTCTTGTCAGTCATGACCCGACTCCGGTGGATCTCTTTTATGGTCAGTCACCCTAGTACTCATTCCTCTCTATAGCGCTAAGGCTCTTTCTCTTCTTTCTTCCCTACTTTGTAGCCTCCTCTCCCTTTCTATTTTTTGGAAGTCCATCATACCTTTGTAAGACACTGTCTTCTCGATTTCCTTTTTAGGTTGACTTCTCATTACTAGTGATTGGTATTTCCTTTAGTCGACTAGAATCCACTCCACTTTATTCCGACATATGACCAGCTACCCCCCCATAGCCTACCCGACGCTTTAGAAAGCCCAGATAGTTATGTCTACTTGCTTAGGAAGTATTCCCATTCCCTTTCTGCAATGAATTTTTTCCACCTCTTTTGCTTTTCCACCCAGTTAGGGTTTAATGGTGGTTTACGAAGTGATGGACAGGGTTTGACAATATGACCTACTCCCTTCTCGATCAAGAATTTAAACAACAAGGTCGGTAAGGAACAAAAGAATTGCTCGGTGAGTTTTGTGTAGAATTTCTTCTTGACGGTTTCCACCGAAGTTCTGTCTTCTACTACTTGCTCCTCACAGAATTCGTCGGTGATATTTTTGAACCACTCCAACAAGTTTGTTCTTCCCCTATGAATCAGTTTTTCTAGTAACTGTTGATCTTTAGTCCCTTCCGGATTTTTCATCCAGGAGTTTCTTCAGAATTTGGGGCACGGATTCTACAAACTTCTCATGCGTCTCTGTAAATAATATTTCTTTTGTTTGTGCGGTCATCAATCTGTTTCTTCGTGTGCAATTCTACAAATAATTTGCTACTTTACACTACCACCAGTCCTTAATCTCTTGTTCTGATATCATTTGCTTGCATACATCTCAGACATGTACTACCGTCAACGGAACCAATGTTGTAATCTCACAGATCACATAACGTTACCAATAATACATACTAAAACATACATACATAACAGAGACAAGAGATAAGAACAGATAGATAGAATAACAGATTATATTAGCATAAGAGGGTCCACACAATACAGAGAACTGAACCGAGTTCTCATCTGGCTCAACAGCCTAATATATATGATTACAAAACAGTTACAAAATAACTACCTGTCGGTTCGGTGAACCGACACGACTTTTAGGTGGCTGAACTAATCTCTAGTTAGTCAGCTGACCGACTTAGTCAGTTGATTGACTAAGTCGGCATACCGACTTGCTCCTCCAACAGTGTGCCATCTTTGACCTACGAGCCTGATTCGGCGATTGTGCCTTCTTCTTCTTCTTCCAACTTTCTTGACAGGTTTCCATATCTAGTTTCTGATGATGGCATTGAGGATGAAAATCCACATCCACTTGCTCATGTTCCTCCAGTTGCACCAGAACTAATGCTTCCTCGATGGGTCCATTCAACATGTGAAGCAACTAATGATCTTGCTAGTGATCTTAGAGATCAATGTCAAACACTTTCTCAGTTTCAGCGAGCCTCTTCTCTTTTGGCTCAAGTTTTCGAGAATCATGATCCAGAAACTTTTGTAGAAGCTTAAGGAAATCTAGATTGGGATACAGCTATGGATGAAGAATATCGTTCCTTAATGGCAAACGATACTTGGGATCTTGTTCCTCTTCCAAAAGGAAGAAAACTTGTGAGATGTAAATGGATCTACATAACTAAGTATGCATCATATGGAAGTATTGAAAGACTTAAGGCAAGGTTAGTTGCCAAAGTTTTTTCCCAAGTTGAAGGGATTGACTACAATGAAACCTTTTCCCCTATCGCAAAAATGAACTCCATCCGCCTTGTTCTTTCCCTTGCAGCCTTACATAACTGGGAAGTCCATCAAATGGATGTCAAGTCTTCCTTCTTACATGGTGATTTACAACATGAAATTTACATGGAACAACCTCCTGGATATGTTTAGAATAACTCTAGCCTTGTCTGTCGCCTTAAGAAATCCTTATATGACCTTAAGCAAGCTCCTAGAGCTTGGTATGCCAAAATAATTTTACAAGTGTGAAGGGAACAACAATTGTTTGCTAAGTTTAGCAAGTGCAACTTATTTAAATACATAATCCAGTATTTAGGGCACATGGTGTCTAAAGATGGAATATCAGTCAATCCTGAGAAGATTAAGGATATCACTGAATGGCCTATCCCAAAGAATGTAACTAACATAAGATTGTTCATGGGGATCACTGGGTATTACCAAAAAATTTATTGAATGGTTTTCTAAAATATCCTACCCCATAACTTCACTACAAAAGAAATGTAAGAAATTTGATTGGAGCGAAAAGTGTATTGAAATTTTTAATAAACTAAAACACTTGTTAACCACAGCTCCTATCTTAAAAATTTCTCATCCTTTTAAGGATTTTGTCCTATGCACTGACGCATGTAAAGAAGGATTAGGCGGGGTACTAATCAAGAAAACTATGTTGTGGCCTACAAATCTAGAAAGTTAAAAGAACATGGGAAGAATGATGCTACTCACGACTTAGAACTTGCTTCCATTATACATGTACTAAAAATGTGCTGACACTACCTCATCAGAAGAATTTTTTAACTAATTTCAGATAACATAAGTCTAAAGTACTTATTTGACCAACAAAACCTTAATGCTAGACAAGCTAGGTGGTTGTCATTTTAAAGTGAATATGATTTCAAAATAAGACATATAAAAGGGAAAGAAAATAAAGTTGTGGACGCTTTAATTCGTCGTGCAAACTTACTGTATGCAAGTAGCAGCTATGAATCAGATTTAGCAAATAAAATCTTAAATGTAGAAAATTTTGATAAAGAATATCAAAGCCTAAAAGAAAAGGCTACAGAAAATGAAAGGAACCAGATAAAAACGGATTTTAGTCTGAATGGAAGAAGGTTATTACTACATAAAGGTATATTATATATTCCAAATTCAGCATATATTAAAATAATTGTTATGGGTGAATTACATAAACGACCATATTCAGGACACCCTAGATACCAGAAAATTATCACTATGATAAGAAAAGATTTCTTTTGGCCTAATATGAAAAAAGAGGTAGCAAAATATTTAGCACACTACATTGAATGTCAAAAGGTAAAGGCTGAACACCAACATCCCGCAGGCTTACTGCATCCGTTACCCATTCCATAATGGAAATGGGAAGTAATAAACATGGATTTCATAATAGGTTTACTGAAGAATTTTAAACAACATGAATCCATCATGGTCGTAGTGGAAATATTAAGTAAAACAACTCCCTCTATCCTGGTAAAATCTACTTATAAGAATGTCAACATTGTTGATATATTTATGAAAGAAATTTTCAGGTTACACGGCATACCTAAGGTAATAATCTCAAATAGAGATGTAAAGTTTACAAGATTTTTTTTCCTAAACAAATAAAAAGTTTGAGAAAGAGATGTAAAGTTTACAGGACTTGTTCAGCTTCTCTAAGAAGTTTTCGTCGTCAAGTGCACCTGCACGCGGTAAGGGAATAAATGCATTAGTTTGAAAGAACTAAGTAAGCCCCGAAGTGACAAGTAGAAAACAATTACCTCTCAGGTGTTTACAAGGGAAATAAGTCTCGCCACTCCACCCCTTTTTCAAATGACAAGTTAAGTCAGAATTGTGTACACAATAGTAGTCGAACTTTATAACCAATGAGTACGTAATCAAATAACTAACATACATATAAATGCGTAACCATAGATCGAAATAGTAATCAACATCACAACAACATAAGTATTACATTAATAAACATATATGGAAATATGAAATCAAGACGTAAGAACAGCTTACAACATTACAACACTGTAAACAAAGTATAACACATCCCATGGAGTTAAATAATGTCCACCTCAGGCAGTAAATGGTTAGCCTATTAATTATTTTTTTCAAATTTTGTGGACATTACACACAACAAACTTATATTTAACTCACATATTCATAAATATGCTTCCCTAGGCTCAATGCTCATTGCTCAGGCAGTAAATGGTTAGCCTATTCATTTTTTTTTTCAAATTTTGTGGACATTACACACAACAAACTTATATTTAACTCACATCTTCATAAATATGCTTCCCTAGGCTCAATGCTCATTTATCATATCTAGTTGGATTTTGGGTTTTTGGAGGCTACTCCCCCACCCAAACTCCTCTCTTGTGTTGCATCATCTTCCATACCTCCTCTACAATGCATCATCTTCCTCTAACAACTCTTTCATTTAGAAACTCAATCTCTTTGGAATTTACCCTACTCACCTATTTAGCATAATCTTTACTTTTTATATTTGCACATCAATAATCACTTTTCTCTTTCAAGATGGATACCCACAAATATCACTCTTTAAACAAGGATGATTCATGCCTCTTTAATGTAGTTTAGGAGTTGTCCAGTCCCCTTGTTGAAGCACTATGTCATCTCCTTGACCAAATATGATGGACAAATGCATGGAGATGTTCTAGATTCTTAGATTTGTAG
>LPNX010624846.1:387264-425035 GCA_001517045.1 Pseudotsuga menziesii
TTTGTGGTGTTACTGGTTATCTGCTCGTTAAGCGTTCTCATCCTCGTCAAATTATTTATCCTATGATGAATGCGGATGAATGCATTGGGTTCTTTGATGGGGCCAAACAACACGGGTGTTGTGGTGCGGGTATGGTCATTAATATTGAGGCAAATCATATTTTTTGTCTATGTATGAATGCTGGCAGTGGATCAAACACCTGTGCGAAACTGTTGGATTTATGTGGACTTCTTTTCTTTGCTAGTGTTCGGGATATTGGTTTGAAGTTGATTATGGGTGACTCTAGGACCATTATTGATTGGGCTATGAATCGTCAGAAGTTTCAGTCCTTGGTTCTCCATCCTTGGATTGTTTGTGTACGATCTCTTCTGGATATCCTCTCCCCCCTGCCTTGTTAGCATATTTATCGAGAATACAACACACAGGTGGACATTCTGTCCAAACGAGGGATTGATATGTCTTCGGGGATGATTAGCTGGCAGGAGCTATTAGTCGGAGTGATCATTGCTGAAATTTCTTTCCCTGTTTCCTGAGGTTGCATATGTTGATCATAGTTTTTTTAGTCACATTTTCTTGACACTTGACACTTGAACTTTTGGTTTTCAGAGCTCGATTATCAGTTTTTGGACTTTTTAAAGACTTTATGGATTTGTAGTTTGGCGATGCTATCTTGTAGACTTGTTTCTAGTTCAGTTTTGATCGTTTTTCAATCTATTTTGTGTGATGCACTACTGCGCAAATGCTCTTTGTACGTTGTATTAGTTGTTTTTTTGACACAGCTTTATTCTAATATAAAGTTCTCCTTTCCTTTTGAATATATATATATTGAATTATATTGATTGACACTTTGTAAATAGTAGGTGTAAACCTCTTACTTCTTTAGTGAATGATAATGATTGGCAATTTGTAAGTGTCAAGTATGACAATGATTGACAATTTGTAAGTGGTAAGTATACTACATCTTCTACACTGTAGGTGAATGAATTGCATTAATTTAAAATTCGTAAGCTTTCGATGACTGCCCTTTGAAACTATGAATAAGCCATTGATGCAAACCTCCCAAAGCGTGAAAAAATGAACCACCCAAACTATAAGTAGGTGAATTGGGATGATGGAAGATATATAGAAATTGTTAGATCATTAGTAACTTCATTAAATTCCCTTCATTATGTGGATATGTAATATATAACATTATCTATATATAACTAAATACAAGCTTATTAGTCATGATATAAAATATAATATTTTTTAAATATATATATATATATATATATATACTTATTAACAAATTCCACGCCTCAGTTTCCGGCCAAAACCAACGACAAGTTTTGACAATTTGAAGAAGAAATATTTATTTCATGACAAATATGATACAGATCTACTGCATCCTAATAAAGAATCTACTTTCGATAAAGGAAAAGAGAAAAGCACACTTCAGCACCGGCTTTTCAGCACCGGATTTTTACTATTCATAAAAAAAATAACTTCGTAATGTTATCGCCGATATTAATGTGTGATACAAGAGTCAGAAAAGTTATGCACATTAAAAGTTTCTAAAATCCAAATGACAGTAACTAATAACAGCAATATTTAAAGTACTTATTTAGAAAGTTGGTGACTAAGATTCTTGCCGTTTCCCGAAGTTTCATGATGTTACATTGTAGGTTGGCAGTAAGTCGTTTGAAAAAGAGAGTTCGTTCCTGTTGTGTGTGAATGACAGCCTGTCAAAGAGAACTGGTGAGTTGCGCATCACTGTAAGGCAGCCTTGAGACGTTATAACGTTAATTTGAAGAAACTTCGAGGTGTACATAATGCAATAATGTGCAACAATATGTTTGACCTCTAATTTTGCTGCATCTACCTAGAAACCAGGTTGTGTATTTTTTTAGCGGAAAAATGTTAGAATTTAAAGTATCCGATTCTGAACAATGCGGAATAATAAACTGAAACAGAATCGAAATAGCAATACCAATAGATCATACCTCCAGCCATTGATGTTACTTGTCTTGCTGTAGAATATTTCCCTGTTCCACAAGGACTTTAGCTTCCTGTACGATTCTTCCAAGCTCTGCTTCCTCTTTCTTGATGGTGTAAAACTAAAGGGGATTGAGGTAGTGAGCTTGGGGATCGACATGTGTTTTAAATAGCCAAGCTCCCATCAAGCTTTTGTGGGCTATGTGTCGTATGTTCCACAAATCTAGGTGATGGACCACTCCAACAGCTCCCAAAAGAAAACGGTTGCCAAATCAACTGAACCGTCGGCAGTTGAGTGGATGAAGAAGATGAACAAGCGGCCCACTGAATGGATGCGGATGCGGGAGCTTACATTCTCCCACTTGGTCCATACTTCCAAACTTAATGTCTCATCTTAAAACCTATTGACAATCTGTATTAAGTAATAGATACAAGAATCATGGCGATAAGTCCTCTTATGACAAGTATTACCTTCCATGTATCACTATGTATTTATTGCTATTTTAATTTATGTGGCAACAATTTCTTAATGAATAAACCTTATGTTTATTCTTGGTCCTCATAGATGAATTTTCTCAAATTAACTTAAGGTGCACATATGTATGAGAAAAAACAGCACAGTAATTAAGAATTTTATTAAAAATAACATTGTCCATACAATGAGAAACTACATAATGGAACCAAGTCCCATATTCATTACATGATCCTTGAATTTAAATGGTGGCATGCCCTTAGTCAAAGGATCAACGATCATCAACTCAGTGCTGACATGCTCAATGACCACTTTCTTTGCTTTAACACGTTTCCTGATGGCTAAATACTTAATGTCGATGTGTTTATTTCGACTCCCACTTTTGTTGTTTTTAGCCATAAAAACAGCAGTTGAATTGTCGCAATACATTCTCAGTGGCTTAGAGATAGAATCCATAATTCTAAGCCCAGAAATGAAACTCTTAAGCCATACACCATGTAAAGTAGCCTCAAAACAGGAGACGAACTCGGCTTCCATAGTGGAAGTGGCAATCAAGGTCTGCCTGGCACTCCTCCATGATACAGCGCCACCGGCCATCATTAAAATGTATCCTGATGTTGATTTGTGTGAATCAACACATCCAGCAAAGTCAGAATCTGAGTAGCCAATTACTTCCAAATTGTCCGTCCGTCTATACATAAGCATGTAGTCTTTAGTTCCTTGAATATACCTCATTACTTTCTTTGCAGCTCTCCAGTGGTCTATACCTGGATTACTCTGATATCGTCCCAACATTCCCACAACAAATGCAATGTCAGGTCTTGTGCAGTCCTGAGCATACATTAGGCTTCCGACAGCAGAAGCATATGGAATGTTCTTCATTTGTTCCCTTTCAAGGTCGTTCTTTGGGCATTGGTTCAAATTGAACCTATCACCCTTCACAATGGGAGCTATACTTGGTGAACAATCCTTCATTTGAAATCTCTCTAAAATTTTATTAATATAGGTTTCCTAAGACAAACCTAAGAGGCCTCGAAATCTGTCTCTATGGATCTTAATGCCAATGACATAAGATGCCTCACCCATATCCTTAATATCGAAATTTTTAGAGAGGAATTGTTTCACTTCATGCGGCATACCCTTATTATTGGTTGCTAGCAAAATGTCATCCACATATAAAACAAGAAAACAAATTTTACTCCCACTAACTTTTAGATATATACATTGATCCATAATGTTTTCTTCAAAACCAAAAGAAGAAATTATATTATGGAATTTCAAATACCATTGGCGGGATGCTTGTTTTAAACTGTATAAGGATTTCTTGAGCTTGCAAACCAATTGCTCACCATCACTAGAAGGGAATCCTTTAGGTTGTTTCATGTAAACCTCCTCCTCTAGATCTCCATTTAGAAAAGCCGTTTTCACATCCATTTGATGCAACTCTAAGTCGAAATGGGCTACTAATGCCATAATAACGTGCAAGGAATCTTTCTTAGATACAGGAGAGAAAGTCTCTGTGTAGTCGATTCCTTCTTTCTGAGTGAATCCTTTAGCAACAAGTCTAGCCTTGTATCTCTCAATGTTGCCTAATGAGTCTTTCTTTGTCTTAAAGACCCATTTACATCCAATGGCTTTTGCACCATTAGGCAACTCAACAAGATCCCATACTTCGTTACTCTTTATAGAATTCATCTCTTCCTTCATGGCATCGTACCATAATTCTGATTCTTTGCAATTCATGGCTTGTGAAAAGGACTCGGGATCATTTTCGGCTCCAATGTTAAAGTCAAATTCTTGTAGATACACAAAATAATCATCAGGAATTGCTAATCTCCTTGGTCTAGTAGATCTTCTCAATGTTGTATCACTATCTTCTTGAGAAGTATGTGGTTCAACTCGTTGTTCAAAAGTGCTTGGAAACTCTTGAACTACCTGATCTACTAGAATGTCGTCAGCAGCTTGTGGAACTTTAACAATTGGTTGTTCAACACCAGTTTGCACTTGAGGGATGCTATGAACAATAACCAATCTATCACTTGAGGTGGAAGGTTGAGATTCTGAATGATCCTGCTCAGAAACTATGTTCCTGGTTAGATCGCTCCCACTGATCAAGTCATTTTCAAGAAATTTTGCATTTCTTGATTCCACAATCCTAGTGCCGTGAGATGGACAATAAAATATGTAACATTTAGACCTTTCAGCATATCTAATGAAATACCCACTAATGGTCCTTGGGTCCAGCTTCTTTTCTTGTGGATTATATATTCTCACTTCAGACGAGCATCCCCAAGCATGCATATGTCGCAAACTCGATTTCCAACCTTTCAATAATTCAAATGGCATTTTAGGAACGGCCTTGGTTGGAACTCAGTTTAATATATACACTGCCATCTTAAGTGCTTCAGTCCATAAGGATTTAGGAAGATTGGAGCTGCTAAGCATACTCCACACCATGTCCAATAAAGTTTGATTTCTTCTTTCTGCTACACCATTCTGGTCGGGTGAATTAAGCATGGTGTATTGGGCAACAACCCCATGCTCTTGAAGAAATTTAGCGAATGGCCCAAGTGCTTGCCCATCTTCTGTGTATCTACCATAATATTCTCCACCTCTATCTGATCTCACGATCTTAATTTGCTTGCCGCATTGTTTCTCTACTTCAGCCTTAAATATCTTAAAGGCATCTATTGCTTCGTTATTATTATGAAGCATGTAGAGATACATATATCATGAGTAATCATCTATAAAAGAGATGAAGTATCTCTGACCATGTGAGTCCATCTCTGGACTACATATATCAGTATGTATGATCTCTAATATGTCCGAACTCCTATTGGCGCCTTTCTTTGACTTGTTGGTCTGCTTTCCTTTTATGCAATCCACACAAGTCTCAAAATCAGTGAAATCCAGAGTATTAAGTACTCCTTCATTTACCAATCTTTTAATTCTCTCTATGGAGATATGACCTAACCTCCGGTGCCATAATTTAGAGGAATCTTCATTAATAACACATCTTTTAGTGCCAATGTGAACATGCATTGAATCATAAGTGACATTGTTTTGTAAATTAATGCAGTAAAGATCATCAGACAAAATACCATTCCCAACATAATCAGATTTATAAAATAAACTGACGAATGTTTCTGAAAAGTTAAAGGAATATCCAAAATGTACAAGTCTTGAAACTGAAATCAAGTTTCTAGAAAAACTTGGAACATAAAAGACCTTTTCTAATTCTAAAACAAAGCCACTGCTTAAAGTTAAATAGCATGTTCATATAGCTTCCACATGCGAGCCCATCTTGTTTCCTGATAAGATGCTTTGCTCACTTCCCACTGGCTTCTTTAGGTTTTGCAAACCCTGCAAGGAATTCGAAATGTGAATTGTTGATCCAGAATCAATCCACCAAGTGTTAAATTTGACATTGATCATATTAGATTCATAACAAACAAACGAGATTGCATTACCTTTGTCTGCAAGCCATTTCTGAAATTTTTCGCATTCCTTCTTCATGTGTCCCTTCTTTTTATAGAAGAAACACTTGGAAACCTTCTTAATATCAGTTTGGGGAGGTACTTTACCTTTCCCTTTCTTATTGGCTTGAGATTTGCCCTTCCTATGCGTTGCCAGCATTGCATTTCCTCCCTGTTCCATCACCAATCTTTCTTCCTCTTGATCACACATGGTCATGAGTTCATTTATTGACCATTTATCCTTATGTGTGTTGTATGAGATTTTGAAAGGTCCATATTGGTGCGGAAGGGTGTTCAGGATGTAGTGCACCAGGAAAGACTCTGATATTTCAACCTCGAGTTTCTTCAATTGAGCCACAGTGTCCCTCATTTGCATGATGTGCTTGCGCACACCTTTCACACTGGTGAGCCTTAGGGATGAGAACTTAATGATTAGGGTGCTTGCCAGTGCCTTGTCTAAAGTGACGAATTGATCATCAATGGCTTTCAGCAAATCTCAGACCCTTTCATACTGATCAACTGAACCACGAATACAAGCTGAAATTTTAGTGTTAATGAACATCATGCTTAAACGATTAGATCGCTCCCATCGCTCATAAAGCATGATGTCCACTGCAGTGCTGGTATTGGTGAGTGCTGGTGGTTCATCTTTCCTAATAGCATAATCTATGTCCATCCATCCCAAATGAAGGAGAATTCTCTCCTTCCAGACCTTATAGTTATCTCCCTTAAGTTCAGGGATATCACAACGAATTTCAGAGAAATTTGCAGGTTGTACAACTGCATAAAATAAAGATCACATGCTTACGTTAAAATTGAGACCAATAAAATTTCATGTTTTACCAATGTAAATTCATGTTTTAAAAGTGAATCTAATGACATAAAAATTGCTTGTGGGCTAAATTTTTAATTCAAGCAGATTAAAATATTCTTCATGATAAAACTATTAATTCATAATTCCTGTGGGTAAGTTATGAATAATTCAATATTTTATCCTAATTAATTACATAAATATAATAAAAAATTCCTGTAGGATAAAAATTTATTATATTTAGTATAATTAATTACAATTAATGTCTAAACTTTCTTTATAATATTAATTAATTAGAGGTGTTGTGGCTATTCTCTAATTAAATATCATTAAGATCACTAGACATTATTGCTCTTCACAAGCTTCAAATGAACTAAGAAATTCTGGAATAGATATAAAGCATCTTCCTTCAGCTAAGCCATAACATAAATATAGCCATCCGAAATAAAAATTTACCATAAAATTGTACAGTAAAAATAAAATCCCGTCCAAAGCAAAGTATACAAACTTTGTGCTACAATAAACTTTATCTGGTTAATTTTATCCCTTTCCCAGATCTGATTCCTAAAAAACATGCAAGAATGCATATGAATCATACGTAAAAGAAGAAATTATTCTTTTATAATATATATAATGATTTTTAATTAAATATTGCAAATAAAATTTCACAATATACTCCATATACATTTATAATTCTGGACCTTTAAAACGCATGCAAGAATGCAGACATGAATTTGATCATCTGTATCCAATGTAGTCAATTGGGGATGATTGCAAATAGAAAATCTCATACATCTAAAGCAGTCTTGGTCAGAATTAGTTAGATCATATTTCAAGTAAGAATAATTGATCGCAGACGAAAAAACTTGGCTTTATAGCACCCAATTGGATCATTTAAAAGAGACTACCATTTAAAGGCAAACCCAATGACCCAAAGCTATACATCATTCATTTTCAAAAAGATTTCCATACTCATTGCATAAGCAAATAACCTAACAGCGATAGTGCACATTTGTGCGAACCACCTGTGAATGAATGAAACAAAACTAGAAACATGTTCATTGGGTAAAACACAAGAGCACAATATTTCAATTTGGCTTCATAAACCCACGAATTCCACTATGAAGGAAAAAATTTTAATTTCCAGATCTTACAAAACCAAAACGCAGATCCAGATCTATACCGAAATCACTGGCAATGTAATGACAAGGAATTAACAGGTAAACAAAACCAAAAACACAGACTACTAAGCTCTAGATCTCAATAGCAATGTTGGAAATGAAGGAATAATTTTCAATTTCCAAATCTTACAAAACAGAAACGCAGATCCAGATCTATACCGAAATCACTGGCAATGTAATGGCAGGGAATTAACATGTAAACAAAACCAAAACCCAGGTTATTCCAGACCTTACAAAACCAAAATGCAGTTAATAATCAGATCTGTATTAAAACCAAAATCGTTAGCAATGTATTGGTAAGGGGTTTACGTGTAAATGAAGATTTTCTTCTCAGATCTAAATCACATCCGAGGGATTAACTCCATCAGAGGTTAAATTTAGACGTATGTAATGAATTACATGTATACTGAAGTAAAATCACATAGTTAAAACACAGTTAAGAGTCATAGCTCATAAACAGCAGCGAAACCCTACAGTGGCAACTCCAGCCAGAACACCAAGGCATAGATAAATGGCTCTGATACCAACTGTTAGAATTTAAAGTATCCGATTCTGAACAATGCGGAATAATAAAGTGAAACAGAATCGAAATAGCAATACCAATAGATCATACCTCCAGCCATTGATGCTACTTGTCTTGCTGTAGAAGATTTCCTTGTTCCACAAGAACTTTAGCTTCCTGTACGATTCTTCCAAGCTCTGCTTCCTCTTTCTTGATGGTGTAAAACTGAAGGGGATTGAGGTAGTGAGCTTGGGGACCAACAGCGGTTTTAAATAGCCAAGATCCCATCAAGCTTCTGTGGGCTATGTGTCGTATGTTCCACAAATCTAGGTGATGGACCACTCCAACAGCTCCCAAAAGAAAACGGTTGCCAAACCAACTGAACCGTCGATAGTTGAGTGGATAAAGAAGATGAACAGTCGGCCCACTGAATGGATGCGGATGCGGGAGCTTACAAAAAAATCATATTTTTGTTATTTATATTTGAATAAAAGTTATTTATATTTGATTAAAATTTATTTATATTTAAATAAAAAATACAAAACTTTCAGAAATATAGTTTTAGGAGTAAGCTATCTATCCGACCATTTGCATCGGGGTCCACTTGACTTCATTCGGTGATAGATTACTCCGTTATATTTCTGTAACAGTAAGATGAAGAACAACCGATTCTGCTTCTTTTCTTGCATTTCCATTGCAGATCAATTCTACAACAAACTATTATTACACTCAGATATAATGCAATAATGAAAAATACTAATTTACCAAATCAAATTTAATCTAAACCTAATCCGAAATTGTGTTCTAAAAACTTGTAATTTGAAATTCAATTTTGATAAGACCAATGTTCTGTGTGTATGCTAGTTTAAAACTTTAACCTTCGTGATCATGAAGGATAAACAATCCAAGGTTTAAACCTGGATCCAGTTCCATAAAACAAATGAAGGAGTTGATTAATTGTTACAAGGAAGTTGGTAAAACGTTCCAAGTTTTAGATCTTTCCAGTTATTTTTATGGAGTTGACTAAAATTATACAGTTTTAAACATACATTTGCAATTTTCATAAAAATACCAATCAAAACTTACAAATTTAAACTTGCATTTAAAAAACAAGATTTTTCATGGCTAAATTTATGGATGGATGAATTCGAGAGTGCAGTTGATGTGAAAGTAGATGTTGGAATTGGTTATTCTTAGTCTCACGGAAAGGTAACAGAGTAAGCTATCCAGACGGCTTCAGGTGGGCCCGGGGCCCGGGGTGCAAATGGTGAGATAGATAGCTTACTCCTATAGTTTTATGTTACAAGCTGAAGCTATATATTTATCTTAAAATAAAATAAAAAATGTTTTTTTTTTTTAATAATATAAATTTATAAAGTAAACACATAAAACATAACTACAAAATAAAAAAATATTCTTAATAATATAAACTTATAAAGTAAACACATAAAAGATAAATACAAAATAAGTATTGTGAATTCTTTATGTGAATGAAATTAGTTAGTATAAGTTAACTTTTAATTTCATGGAAAATTGTAAATAAAAGAAAAGTATTATGAATTACTTTAAGTGAATTATATAAACCAGTATAAGTTAACTTTTAACATCATGTAAAAATGTATCACATGTCTCACGATTGCAAGAGTTAGGGTTTGTAAGAGGTGTGATGTGAATCATATGGAAGTAATTATGTTAATAGGTGTTTAGAGATTATTTTAGATTTTGAATTTTTTTACATGTTGACAATATTAATATGAGTGTTTTAAGTGTATAGAGATATTTAATTTATGGTTGTTGTATCTTGTTATACTTAAATGTATCTTGATTAAAATTTAAATAAGTTTTAGCTAAATAGTGGTTAAAGAAATTGGTAGTAATAATAGTTTTTTTTTATTAATTCATATTTTTTATGTTTATATTAATCATTTTAATGTTTATATTATATCTTAAATGGATAACGATTAGGATCTCGTAATTAGTTTAATGTCTAGCTTTTGTTCAACAATAAGCTATCTCCACAAGACTAAGTGGCTAGTTCCACACCTAAGAATGCCAACACCTGATATTCTGCATAATCAAGATATGGCATAAACATATCCATTCAAATAGTATATATTCAAAGACTGTTCCTAAGGAGCAAATGTCACAAAGCCATATTTAAATTGAGATGAGGAGGATAACAACATTCCTCCCAAACACCCTTAACATGTAGATTTAAGTACAATAATTAATAATTTTTGTTTTCTTAAACAAATAGAAAAACATAATATTTATGAAAATGCTATTTATGTGAGCTTGCTCACCTTGCGAACTCTTTCACATTCTATATCAAGAATCTTTCTATTTGATATGGCATCACTCACATGAAATCAATGGTTGATGTTGAAATCAACAATTATGTATAATGGTTGATATTGAAATCAACAATTATGTGCTAATGGTTTTGATTTAGAAATCAAATTTTTTTTATCTGTGAAAGTTATAATCATTGGTGTTCACCATGCTCTATGGAATAATTTCTTATATCTTTCAATAGAGGGTAGGTTAGATAAATAATGGTGTGCTTTGGAAATGGTGGCTTTGTTTTAATAGAGTTTATGTCTTTGTTGGTGTTAGTTAAAATGCAACTAATCCCCTTTGTATTGATAGGTTAGTTGGAGAGCCTAAAGCTTGGAAGACTATGTCAACATTTTTTGGGGGGAATAATGACCAGGGTGTATCTTTTTGTATTCAATTGCATTTTTGTCATGTCTCCAATTAAATAATTTTCAAATAAGATTATTTGCAAATAATGTTTCAACAACCTATTAGTTCCCTATGTTGAGATGGAGACATAAATTTTGTAATAAGGGGCTATGGCACCCAAAAATGAATTTAGTTTACCATATTCACATTTAAATGGGTCACACAAATGATAAATGCTAAGAAAATAAGATGACATGGGTTCATGAAGACACTTGGAAGCTTGTGGAGCCTTTGGGTGACTAGATTCCCTGCACACTTGGCATGATATTCATCCAAATTCGAACACATGGGTAATGTAAAGTTATTGGAGGGTTATGTGGTGCAAAATAACATATAATGAGCCAAGGAATTATAATAGGTAAAGGAGAGTAACTCCCATGGAAGAGGAAGAGACTAGAAGACAAGGTGTGCCACTTGGAAGGAGATTCCATGCACTCTATGACAACAAATGATGAAAGATTCTATGACAAATATGACAAATTTAGACCTGAGTGCAGACTTATGACAAATCTGACATGACAAGGCTAAAAATAGCCACCAAGAGGTTGAATTTGGGAGTTAGAGGCATCCATTCGAATTGGGGAAAGAATTAGAGCATGAAGGGAAGACAAGTGTCATGAGATTTACTAAACCACTAAAATGAATTGGAGGAATCCATGAAGTTAATAAAATGATGTCATGAGGAATGTGAATATATTTTGATCATTTGTTAATTGGCCTTTGACATCTTGGAGAGTTTTTGCTTGTCCATTGCACAGTGAGTGTTCACTCTCCCTACTTGTGAACCAATTTCGAGGGAGTTGGATTCATTTCCACGTTGGTTACTGGAGAGGCCATTTAGACCTCTCATTGGAGATTAAGGAAGGAGTTTTATCTGCAGGTTGAAGGACCATACATTCGAATTCTCATCTACTTGTTAGGATATTTAGAGACTTAGGAGTTAGTTAAGATCAACTTGTGTAATATATCCGTTAGGTAAAGTGTGTTTCTTTAGTATGCATTAGTATGCATTTGTAAATATTCTAATCCGACGGTCACGATATGTTCTAGACATACATTGATCTGACAGTTCAACTTCTCTCAGATTATACCTACCATTGATCCATGGTTAACACCCGATTGGTCCATAATCTCTATTTAAAGAGCATGGAGGGTCCTTGGATAGTTGATCGATTATGAGAAGCTCATGTAACTTTCTTTATTTTGCATAATAAATTGCTCCAAGTAGCTATTTGGCTGGGGCCGTGGACTGTTTCCCTCTCGAGGGTTTATAACCACGTGACAAACATTGGTTTATTGATCTGTGATCTGTTTGTGTGAGTGGCTGCTCTTGGTGTTCAGTCCTTTGGGAGTACCTTGTGTACCCAAACATGGTATCAGAGCATTTATGAAGAGTCGCTTCCGTTTGTGATCAAGATCTGGAACCGGTGTTGTCAAAAATTTGAAAGGGTTTCTGGATCTGGAGTTTTTGTGCATTTGTGTCCTATGTGATCTATTCCATTGCATCCGGAGCATCGTTTCCATTGGGAAATAGTTTTTGTTTTATCGAAAATTGTTTATGTTTGATCCAGAAACACCCATCTCGGTAAATCTGAAGGTATAATGTTACAGTGACAGATTTTTTTTATTTTTTTAAATCTCTCATATTTTCTCAGTTTAATTATTAGATCTTTATTGTTTTAGTCTCAGATCTCAGACTATTTCCTTCCCTGACTGCGTATGCTCTTTGCCGTGCACCTTGCGTGATTGCGATGAATTAGAAAGGGAAATTTTTTTTCTTGTCTTGTCGGCTACATATGCTCTTTTCCATGCACCTTGTGCAATCACGGTGAATCAGAAACAATGAGAAAACTTGAAAACGTAGACTTTCCGGGCAAGATAATCAAGATCTAACCCCATAGTGTGGAAAAGTTTTTTTGTTTTTGTTTTTCATTTTTTTTGTGATTTGCAGGGAAAAAAGACAAACATGGAGAACGAGAGAGAAGAGTAAAAAAAAAACCCTTCTTCTTTCCATTCTTTTATGTACCTTTTAAACTTAGCTCACTTGGTGTAACGTTGCTTTGCTCCTTAATAGGTCTTCAGTTCAAGTCTTATTAAGCTACCTTTTAGTGCATGCAATTTCTATTTTCAAGTTACTTTATTGTAAAAGTGTATCTCACTTAAATAAAATAAAATAAAAACTGAGTCGCTTAAGTCTTTTAATTTATTGCCGCACTATTTAAAGTAACGTTATTGTAAAAATGTATATCACTTATTCTACAAAAGTAATTCACTTAAAAGCAACTTTATTGTAAAGTGACTGTCAAAGGTTGATCTTGGGAAGAGGGGGGTTCTTTTCTTTTAGTTGGTCAAGTTAATATCTGCCACGTCACTATTGGGGACAACTTCAATATTTTCTTTGATCAAGCATAACTTCATCATTCGGAATTAGTTTTTAGTGCCATTTTTTTTTAAACAACCTGATTTTTCAAGCTCTTTGCATGCAGACAGTTAGTTTTTATTTTTTCATCCATTATTTTCAAGTATGGCCACCCCTTGTGATATTATACTTACCAGTTCTAACTATTTCTCATGGAAATCTCGTATGGAGGATGTTCTAAGAAGTATGGGACTTTTCAAAATTACCTTAGGGAAAGAAACAGAACCCACTGATGATGATAAGAAAATAAAATGGGAAAATAGATGTGATGAAGCTTGTGGATTGATTGGGATGTCAATCTCTACTGATTTGCGATTCCACATATCTGGAATTGATGAACCTGATAAAGCTTGGGAAAAATTGGAATCTGTGTTTGGTAAACACAATGAAATTAGAGGTCATCAACTTGAGAATGAGTTGCTTTCTTTGAATCCAAGTGATTTTTCATGCATTCAAGACTATTTATCTTAAGTATAAAACTCTTAGACTCTTATGTGAATAATGCAAGATTAAGAAAGAAGACAAACAATGTATTTATCATATTCTTTCCAAACTTGGACATGCATATTCTGTTTTTGTATCTACATTTTATTCCATGAAATAATTCTTGACAACAGCTAGCTATCAAGAGCCTAGTCTTGATTCCTTATGTGATTCCTTAATTAGAGAGCAAGATAAGCTCATTCATCTTGGAATAGTTAACAATGCAGATACATCTAGCAAATCCTTATTGTCCCAATAGAAAGAAAAGTCCAAGCCTCCCAAGGAACATAATTTTCGCAATAATAAGCCAAACAAGGGTTCCAAACCCTCTCAGTCAACTCCTTCTTTAAAAAATGACAAAGGATCCAAGCCAAAAGGAAAAAAGACTGTGTGTCATTGCAATTTTTTTGGGAAAGATAATCATGATGAATCTAAGTGTTTCAAGAAGATGACAGCCTTTGAAGCAACAATGAAGAAGCACCACATCAGCCTAGATTCGTCTCCAAAATCTACCTCTCATGGACATGCACTTTGTGATTTTGGTTACTCTTATATTGCATCTACTTCTTCTACTTCAAATGAATGACTCATTGATTCTGGAGCATCTTATCATATGGCTAAGGATCAAGCCATCTTTTCTACAATGCATGAATGTAACACCAAACAAATATTTGTTGGTGACGATAGATCTCTAAGTGTTGTAGGATTTGGAACAGTTCCAGTAGAAAATGGCCATTTCAGTGATGTAATATGTGTTCCAAAAATTTCTTGCAATTTGTTATTAGTCTATCAAATTACTCATTTGGATGAAGGTAAAACTGTGACATTTACACCTCACCAAGTTGTAATCAAGGATTTTAAAAATCCTCAAAATGTCCTTGCTACTGGAACTATTGATGATATTAAAAGGTTGTACAAATCTAACAACTTTGGGTCATCACCTTTTCCTTCAGTTTTTGTTGCTCATAGTGATAACTTGAGCAAACTTTGACATGAACGATTTGGTCACTTAAATTATCGCTCATTGCAACAACTATGTAAAGACAATATGGTGACTGGTCTTCCGATGGTATCTTGCAAGGATGGTGTTTGTTTCGGTTGTGTACTCTGAAAGCATCATCAGGACAGTTTTGACAAACGTGCCTCTTGGCACGCCTCGATTCCCTTGGAGCTTGTGCATAGTGACTTGTGTGGTCCTCTTCCATCTGCTTCCTTTTCTGGTTTCAAATATTTCTTAAATTTCATTGATGATTACTCCAGACGCATTTGGGTTTACTTCCTAAAACTTAAGAGTGAAGTATTTAACATTTTCTTGGCCTACAAGGCCCTTGTTGAAAAACAATATGGTCATCAAATTATTACGTTAAGATTTGACAATGGAGAAGAATATGTTAACAAAAATTTCACTACTTTCTGTACTGAACAAGGAATCCAACAACAACACATTCTTCCATATACACCACAAAAAATGGTATAGTTTAACGGAAGAACCGTACGTTAAAAGCAATGGCTAATTGTATGGTCCAATCTAAGGGACTAAGTCTTCAATATTGGGCCGAGGCCATAAATTGTGCAAATTACATAGTTAATCACACACACACTAAAGTTTTACAAGGTATAACACCGGAAGAAGCGAGGGGTAAAATTAAACCAGATGTAAGTCACTTCCATTGGAGCAACCGAATCCGGTTGTCCATTAGTCGAATCCGACTATCATTGTAATAATGAAATATGAATAATAATAATATATTGGATGATGGGTAAAATGTACAATAAGCTCGCCTTTTATAGGATTGAGTGTGAAGGGTTACACCCTTTCATATAATTAACTAATCTATTTTAATAATTTATTTTATATTTATTACATTGCCACTCCATTTAAGGAAGATTTATCCTCAAAGCTTAAGTATTTTCCTAATGTCGTTCTTCATTCTGACTCGATGTCAGCATTAGAATCGGACAAGGCCTCTTGTGTAGATACTTGTACTTCATTTCCATTGATGATTTTGCACTGTATTGTCTCATTGTTCCTACATTTGTGACCAGGGGTCCAATCATCACCGCATCGATGACACATGTTTTTCTTCTTTTTCTTTTTATTATCAGAGTAACCGTTAGATGACTTTGATCTATTTTCCATTTCGTAGGTGTATGATTGAGGTTTGTGGCATTGATGGCCGAGAGACCAAGTATCTGCACAGTACCTACATTGTGTCTCTTTTTCTTGTTGATAATGGCTATCACCTTTTGTTTTTATTCCTTCCAATTTGCGTTCTGCGGCTTTGGCTTTACGTCTTGCTACTTCTACATTAGGTATGTCATGTAAATTTAACTCTTTTTGGAGGTGTGGTTTAAGACCTTCTAAATAGGTTTCGAGTCTTTGCTTGTCAGACAACCCAAATACTCGTGTTGATAAGGATTCCCATTGATGAGTGAATTCCTCAACGTTTCCGACTTGCTGTAGTCTGGTAAGTTTACTGAAAAATTCATCTTCTTTGATTCCTTGAAACCTATTAAAAGAATCATTTTCGAACAAGTTCCAGGTGTAGGTAAAATTATCTCTCTTCCACCATAAGTACCAATTATAGGCGTACCCTTCCATATGCATTGATGCATATTTCACCTTCTCCTCATCAGATTGAATGTTGTAAATGTTGAAGTATTCTTCTGCCTTGTTTAGCCAAGCAACGCATTGGTCTTCACTCCCATTGTATTTCGACAACTTTATTTTTGCTTTAGGTGGGTGTACTTTGTAAGGATGACGTTGATTTCCTTTTGCCTTATGGTTTGATGGTGGCTCGGAACTGCTGGATGATGAAAGTGACATATCTGAATTGCTTTGTTGTTGGCGGTGATTTTTAGTTTTTCTTTTCTCTACTATCTTACTTATAGCGTCTATTTTGTTGTTTAATCGTGCCTCCATATCTAGTAGTACTTGTGTTTCTATCTCTTGCTTAAGCGTCGCATTATTAATCTTTATTTCTTTTTGCAAATCTTCTTGATTCTTTGCAAGTGTTTCTTGGATGGAAACATGAAATGAGGCATCTAGCATGTGTGGACTGTTGACGTGGCCCGGCCTGGGTATGAACCTTTGTAACATCTCGAATAATGTATTATGGTTCTGCGTCATGGTGTTCATGTTCTGTGTTATGGTGTTTATGTTTTGCGTCACGGTACTCACTTTTTCATCCAAGTCTTTTTGTTTTTCGTTCAGGATGTCAAGTTTGTCGTCGAGCCTCCTTTCTAGTACCACAACAAGCTTGTCTTTGAGTAATGTATTGTTATTTTGCATCTTTTTCTTCCCGCATTTTAGGTTAATGGCAAGGGACTTTATGTCCTTCTCCATTTTTTCGATTTGTTCTTTTAGCTCCACCATGGTCTTGGACCTTGTATGCAGAGGCGTGTATTTTAACGCTGTTTTGGCTAATAATATATTAATTAATTAATTAATTAATATTATTATTATTATATATATTTTTTATAAACTATATTATATATATATATATATATATTTCAAACAAATATTATAATAATAAATATAATATTTTTTTTAAAAATATTTTATTATAATATATTTGAAATTAATATTATATTATATTTTAATATATTTTTTTGGTTTGTTTTTTGTGCAGATCGTCGTGGAGGTGGGAGCTAGGCAGTGCGGATGAGGTAGCGCAGAAGGGAAAATGGAGGAGGGATGGAGGTGCGGAAGATTGGAGGTGCACGGTGGATGGAGGCACGAGTGTGGTTGGAGCGGAGGCTTGGGAGGGGCGAGCAGGTGTGGGAAGATGGCAGGAGGGAGGTGTGAGAGGAAAGTGTTGGAAGGTGAGGAGGCGACACACTAGATAGTCCAGGGATGAGAAAGGAGGAGGTACGCAGGGTTGAGCAGTAGAGAGGTAGATGAAATGCAACGGGGGAGGGAACCGTGGAGCAGGAGAATGGTGGATGAGGGAGAAAGGCAGGCGGGTTGTATTGGAGGAGAAGCAATCTAAAGGGCGATTTGGAGGAGTAATGATGCGTTTGGGGAGAGTAGGCCACAGAAAGGAGCATGCAGGAGAGTAGAGGGTGAGAGAGGGAGGGGACGCATGAAATGGGAGGAAAGAGTAAGCAGCGGAATAAAATGAGATGAGGAAAAGAAATGATGAGTCGAGTCCGAGTTGAGTGTTGGAGGAGCCAAATCCGAGCTCAGTTCAAAGGAGCCGAATCCGAGCTCTGATACCAAATGGAGCAACCGAATCCGATTGTCTGTTAGTCGAATCCGATTATCATTGTAATAATGAAATATGAATAATAATAATATATTGGATGATGGGTAAAATGTACAATAAGATCGCCTTTTATAGGCTTGAGCGTGAAGGGTTACACCCTTTCATATAATTAACTAATCTATTTTAATAATTTATTTTATATTCATTACATCCATGTGTTTGGTTGTGAAGCATGGGCTCACATTCCGGATGAAAAATGGAAAGCATTGCAGCCTAAAAGTGAAAAGTGCATATTTGTTGGATATTATGAAGATGTAAAAGGTTATGGACTTCTTCAACCACATTCTCATGATATAATCATTAGAAGAGATGTTATATTTGATGAAAATCTCTTGGCCTTTGAGCCTAACTTGGCAGGTGTGCCATCTTTATCCTGCGAGCCTGATTCGGCGATTGTGCCTTCTTCTTCTTCTTCTTCCAACTTCCTTGACAGGTTTCCAACTCCAGTTTTCGATGATGACATTGAGGATGA
This sequence comes from Pseudotsuga menziesii, assembly GCA_001517045.1. NCBI lineage: Eukaryota > Viridiplantae > Streptophyta > Pinopsida > Pinales > Pinaceae > Pseudotsuga > Pseudotsuga menziesii. The sequence continues at coordinate 406,068 of LPNX010624846.1, forward strand.
AAATCCACCTCCGCCTGCTCATGTTCCTCCAATTGCACCAGCACCAATGCTTCCTCGATGGGTCCATTCAACATGTGAAGCAGCTGGTGATCTTGCCAGTGATCCTAGAGATCAACGTCGAACACTTTCTCAATTTCTGCGAGCCTCTTCTCTTTTGGCTCAAGTTTCCGAGAATCATGATCTAGAAACTTTTGCAGAATCTTCAGGAAATCCAGATTGAGATATAGTTATGGATGAAGAATATCGTTCCTTAATGGCGAACGATACTTGGGATCTTGTTCCTCTTCCAAAAGGAATAAAACTTGTCAGATGTAAATGGATCTATAGAACTAAGTATGCATCAGATGGAAGTGTTGAAAGACTTAAGGAAAGGTTAGATGCCAAAGGTTTTTCCAAATTTGAAGGGATTGACTACAATGAAACCTTTTCCCCTGTCACAAAAATGAACTCCATCCACCTTGTTCTTTCCCTTGCAGCCTTACATAACTAGGAAGTACATCAAATGGTTGTCAAGTCTGCCTGCTTACATGGTGATTTACATGAGGAAATTTACATGGAACAACCTCCTGGATATGTTCAAAATAACTCTAGCCTTGTCTGTCGCCTTAAGAAATTCTTATATGGCCTTAAGCAAGCTCTTAGAGCTTGGTATGCCAAAATGGATATCTTTCTCCTTGACACTGGTTTTTCTAGATGCCATTCTGACCCCAATGTCTATACCAAGAAAGTAGGAAACCATCCCATCATACTTGTTCTTTATGTTGATGATCTTATCCTTACTGGTAGTGACCCTAAACTTTTAACCCATGTGAAATTCAGTCTTAAGCAAAATTTTGAAATGTCAGACTTAGGACATTTGCATTATTTTCTTGGTCTCTAAGTCTTGCAAACCAAAGAAGGAATCTTTCTTTCCCAGTCTAATTATGCTTGTGACCTTCTTCGTCGCTTTCACATGGAAGATTGTAAACCAGCCCCTTCTCCCTTCCAGTCCGGAGTCAAACTTTCTGCCACTTGTACTTCCCCTGAAGTAGATTCCACCTTGTATCGACAGCTTGTTGGTAGTCTCTTATACTTGACCCATTCCCGTCCTGACCTTTCCTTTGTCATTGGTCGTGTTGCCCGTTATATGCAAACACCTTGTGAAAGTCACTGGAAAGCAACACAAATAATACTTCAATATATTCAAGGTACAATTCAGTTTGGGATTCATTACAGTACAGGGGGGAAACCTTTGTTGGTTGGTTTCACTGATTTAGATTGGGCCAGGGATCCTGATGATTGAAAGTCTACTGCAAGTTATTTTTTTAGTCTGGGATCTAGACCTGTCACTTGGGCTTGTAAGAAACAACAAGCTCTTGCTCTTTCTTCAGCAGAAGCAGAATATCGAGCCGCAGTTAATTCCCGTCAGGAAGCTTTATGGCTTCGATAGATCCTTTCAGAGTTTGGATTCGAGCAGCAGTAGCCTACTCCACTTAATCAAAGTTCCATCAGGCTTACCAAAGATCCAGTACATCAACGCAACAAACACATTGAGCTACACATGCACTTCATCAGAAATCTTGTTCATGATCGTGTTCATGAAATGATCTACTGCCCTATAGATGATCAAGTTGCAGACATCCTCACCAAGTCTCCTACAGAAGTGAAGTTTTCTAAACTTCGATCTATGTTAGGAGTTCAGGAATGTGTCCTTAAGGGGAGATAGGCTCTAATGCCTCCTTCCTTCTCCTAATAGTGTCACTTTTGTAAATCCTTCAATCCTATCCCAAGTTGTTCTTATGGGGGGATGTTAAGATATTTAGACACTTAGGAGTTAGTTAAGATCAACTTGTGTAATATATCCGTTAGGTAAAGTGTGTTTCTTTAGTATGCATTAGTATGCATTTGTAAATATTCTAATCCGACGGTCACGATATGTTCTAGACATACAGTGATCTGACGGTTCAACTTCTTTTAGATCATACCTACCATTGCTCTGTGGCTTAACACCTGATTGGTCCATGATCTCTATTTAAAGAGCATGAAGGGTCCTTGGGCTAGTTGATCGATTATGAGAAGCTCATGTAACTTTTTTTCTTTTTCATAATAAATTGCTTCAAGTAGCTATTTGGCTGGGGTCGTGGATTGTTTCCCTCTCGAGGGTTTTAAGCACGTGACAAACATTGGTGTATTGATCTGTGATCTGTTTGTGTGAGTGTCTGCTCTTGGTGTTCGGTCCTTTGTGAGTACCCTATGTAACCGAACACTACTCCCTTATTCTCTCATTCCTTCTTCTTCATTCCCCCACACTCTCATGTTGAGGGCGCACTTGTTGGAGTGGTGCTTGCGCTTTGCTGAGTATATTTGGTGCCAAAGTTGTGAAATGTGATGTATGGATCTGTAATATCATGTCCATATTCTCTATAAGTTGAAATATCAAGAATGCATATGTTAGAGGCTCGCATTCCCATGCTCTTGAATAACTAGTTTTCATGGATTTGGCTTCAATATTGAAGTAGCTTTATATTAGATTTGTAAGAAGACATTTCTTCGAGTTTGATGATGTTGGGGAAGCCATATATTATGTAATTATCTATAGTTCCATTCCCATATCCTATGCATATCAAAATATAAGAAACTATTGTGTGAAAATCTTGCATTCTCATGCCATTGTATCACCAGTTTGCATGGATTTTGGCTTCAATCTTGAAGTAGTCTTATATCCGATTTGTATGAGGGGTGTTATTTGAGTTTGATGATGTTGTGACAACCATATATGATGTGTTACTCTGTAATTTCATGTCCCTGTGATTTGTGGGTCGAAATCCAAGAAATCGAAATGTGAAACTCTTGCAATCCCATGGTATTAAATCACCAGTTTTTATGTATTTGACTCCCAAACTGAATGAGTTGTATACCGGACTTGTATGAAGGGATTACTATGGTGTTTAATATTGTTGGGGAAACCATTTTTATGTTGTATATGGTCTCTATATGTCACATCTTGATCTGAGCCTTTAATTCTACATTTCATATGTCAAAATCGAGCTAGTTATGCAATTTCCCCGTAAGCAATTTCACTGAAAGCTATCAAACGAATGTGGAAATATATAACTAATTATCAAAACTAATAACCATGTGTAATGACAGTCCATGAGGTCTTATATTAGTCCCCGTACTCTACTTACAAATTTTGGAGGTTCATACATGAGTTGGGAAGCCTAGTTGGCCTACATGCTACAGGGGATTTCATCACAATTTCCTAGTAATTTTGTCCTTTTTGTTATCAGTCCCAAACGAAGTTGCAAAGGTAATATGTCAGATAAAAAGTGTCCATAAACCACCTTGGTATGTTTTAATACTCACCATACCATTTCCTTTCAAATTCGGGACCATTTGGAGCAAGTTGGAACCCTCTAGAGTCATAACTAGTTAAGCCTGAATTTGTCAAAATTGTGAATTTCTCCAAAAACTCAAAAAATGGACATTAAAAAATTTTGATGAAAAAGACACAAGACTATCATGGATTTTTAGCAAGTAACTATGGCTTCTTTAACATTGTCAAATTTTTAGTTTCTTTTCACTAGCATGAAATAAAGATCAAAAGAATATGACAATCGACAAGATTAATGCATATTTCAAGTCTTCGAGCAAATAAGGGTAAGGAATACACGAGACTATATGATTCTCATGAGTACAAAGATGAGTTCAAGCTAAGCATGTGAGTACCAACTAGTTTGGACAATAATGATATTTTTTCTTAGTTGATTCAAGATATTAGATCAATGATAGTTTTGGGTTGAAGGTGCGTATTGTCTCTAGGATTTGGAAAGATTGCAAGTGGATGGTTGGAATGTTTTGGTGAAATGAAACTTTGTGTTTTCCGAAAAAAAAAAGTTTTGAGATACTAGAAAACGCCAAAACATATTTTACATGTAGCAGAGAATTAAATGTTGCGGGTTGAGATCCAACAGCCCATAGTATTACCGCCATAGCATTTAAATATCTACTACATGTTAGATATTGTTCGCCCTAGAAAATGACTTGGGTACTTCTTTAGGGTTGAACAATTCCTATAGGATCTGTTTACCCAATCTCCCCACTTTCGCGGCACTGATGGATTAACTAATCCACATAATTTATCGATCTCAAAATTTTATTTGAGGAGTATGACGTTTGAAGGAGGGAATGTGGCCTCCACTCATTCGTAAAAACCGCCCCCAATTGGGACCCAATCCAAATTTCTTCTCTTCAATTCCATCTTGTAATTATTGCGAAAGAGGAAATAAAAGACTTTAGAGAAGAGTGAAGATGTTTAATCAAACACCCACGAGAACTTTAACAATTGTTTGTTTCTGATTTGTTATGTCTTTTCCTTTTACGTAAAGGATGAGCATCGAATAAAAAGATACAGTAAAATAAAAACATTAATCTAATGAAGAAATAACAACTTCCTTCTTAATATTCGTAAGGATCCTACACCTTCAGTTCGTCAATTGGATGTGATTTGTATAGTGTGCATGATTGAGTTGGTTGTGTTGTCTAGATGTTCTCTACGTTAAAAAAAAATGCTATATTCTTTCATGGAAGAGGAGTTGGTTGTGTTGTCTAGATGTTCTCTACGTTAAAAAAAAAGCTATATTTTTTCATGGAAGAGGAGTTGGTTGTGTTGTCTAGATGTTCTCTACGTAAAAGAAAATGTTATCTTCTTTCATGGAAGAGGAATATAGGATATTTATAAGTTAATTCACATCTATGGTTGGAAAATACATCATTCAAATGACCAAATTTTTTTTTTTAAAAAGGTGAGAAAAATAAATTTCTAATTTCTATGAAGTTGTTTATGTTTTTTTTCTTTCATTTCTAATGGGTGCAATGATTATTGAATATTTTTTATACATATATGCTTATATAATGTTCATAGAGGGAAGATCTCGCACAAAGGAGATATCTTCCCATAACTATTGTATTTGGTAAAGGCTTTCCCTCATTGTAATCTATTGACTAGGGTTATTGTTTGACTTTTGTGAGATACTAGCTATGATTAAATGGTGGAATGTGGCATGGCTATATCTTACTTTCAGTTGTATTGCAATTGAAAACCATTATATCATTGATTAATATAGAAATTAGGTTTTGTGCTTGTTTATATTTTATCTATGATATCATGTTTGATTCTACTTCAATCATTTGATTCTAGGCATAATTTCTTGGTTGCTTTGATACTTGGCGTAAGATCAATATTTGAATAGACATTAACCATGTTTCCATCTTCTACATATTGAACTAAATCCCTATGGCTAATGTTCATATGTTCATAACTAGGTAGCTATGCCTTTTTCCATGCTTAGTGGGCTCTCCTTTCTATTGATCATGGGTCCATTTTCTGCATATTGAACTAAGTCTCAATGGATGATTTTCATATGATGATAACTATGTAGCTATGCCTTGTTTGATTCTATGTGGAATCTATTTTCTATTGATCATGTGTCTAGCATACATTGAACATGTTTTGGACTTTCCGGTCCATGATCCCCTTTTTCCTGGTGATGCTTCAATGTGGCTACTCATATGTGCCTTGCTCAACAATTAGTTTTAAGTAGAATATCATGTTGCGCATCATGTCCTTCTCAAGATTAGTTTTGTGCAATATGCTCCAGTTGTTCAATTATTAGATTTAGAGAATGTTGGTTGTTGGCTCACATGTTGTACTTTGGGGATTTCTTTGAGACAAAGCTACTTACTTCACTTCAATGATAGGAAATTGAAATCTATTGACATAGTGCATACTATTCTTGATCTTTCCTTGATGCAAACAAAAAAAATTATCGTTTTTGCATATCTAAGTTCATTATGGGTTATTGTTTTTTCTTGCTATTGAACCACCAGTAATGAAAATAGTTGATGTGCTTCTTAAGTACATGTATTGATATTTCAAATTGCATGTGGTGTTCTTGATATGATAACAATTATTTGAATTGTTCATGTTGTAGGTACAATGATTGAAGTGCATACTTAGTAATGGACCACTAGAACCATTAATATTTATCCTTGTTTCTTGTATGGAAATCCATTTGCATTGATCACAATTTACCCAGTGTTTTACTGAATGTGTTTGAATATGTTAATGAGAATAGAAGGGACAGCATTATTTGACCAATCAAAATCCTTGGTTGGAGAAAATGTTTTTGCAATAAGTGAAGAAAACTTGGAATAGATTGATCATGGATTGACATCTTCATAATTGTTTCCACTGCGATATTTCTATTATCATCCAGGGGATTACTTTTTTGATTATTGCTACATTTTGGTACACTTCACTTTAGATAAGAGAAGGTGTAGTTAACCATTTTAGAAATTTATTGGAGTATGAGACATGGTTTCTATTATCTCAATGAGAATAACAATGAGTTCTGAATTTCTACACGGACTACACCATGTAAATGATTGCAAAACATATTTGGCAAGGATGTGCATTTATTCATTTTTCTAAAATGCATCCGGTGCAACTGGTTTGTGGTATGAAATATTTTGTTCAAAATGGTTCTCAAAATGATTGTCTGTTTCAATTCTAGTTTCGTCATTTGAAAATAGAAAATAGTACCTCTACTTCAAGTCTCTAGAACAGGACTATGAATACCACTTACATTTCCATGATAAAAACCCCTCATTCGAACACTTTGAGCCAATATTGTCTTATCACCGAACTAGAACTATGCCAAATCAAAATAATTCAAATGTTTGATGCATATGCTCAAATAGTCAATCAATAATTTTCCTACAAATGTTGACGCTTCAACCAATGCTTTAAGAGAAATGCATTCATTTGTCTAATTATGTACTTGTTGATTTGCATGACTCGTTGTTTGAGTCCATTTGTAGTTTTGCACCTTTTTTTGATGTGTCTTCCTTGAGGAAAACATTAACACAAACTTTCTTTAATTGCTACATTGGAAACGACATGAGAACTAAGTACAATAAGAAAACATATCTCCAATAAAATTCTCCAAGATGAAGACTCAATTGTAAATTGGCAAGGTTACATTATCAAATTGTCATTCTTTTATAGTGAAGGCAATATAGAAGGAGGTGGTCTTGAAATACAATGGTTGTGTGAAATGTTTGATGTTAGGATATGCATATGGCCTTCTGAAACACAGAAATATCTCTATAGTTTCAACCATATGGTCCCTATTCAAATGTTATTTATATGATGTGATCACGATGCGATATGTTTTGAGTCCTGAACATAGTCACTATTGGATAAATTGATTTTGGTACATATAAAAAATAGTTGCTCAAATGTTTGTACCCCATAACCTTAACCTTATACTTCATCCAAGACACAGATGTATGCACAACAATCTGTTAGCATGCACATGTACCATACATAGATCACAAGGACTTATATTGGAAAAAATGGCATGGCTAACAGATTGTATGTGGCATGGCTATATCCTACATATACAATCTGTTATCATGCATAACAGATTGTACGAATGCCACATAAGCAATAGTGATGAGAATATATGCAAATACTACAACAATTAAATCTCCAATGGAAAGATACCTGTTTTTGCAACCCCATTGCAAATACTAAGAAATAAAAAACTAGATTGTGTTTCGTCTTTAATACCTTTAGAGTAAAGACCAGTTGCACCAAGAATGGCCTTTGCACATATAAGATGGCTTGGTTACAAAAAATATCAAATTGATATCATAGGGACAATCATAAATGTACCCACAAATTTGAACACAATACAATTGGTCGTGCCAAGAAGCCTATCAGATACAATGACAATTGTTGTAGTAATAAAAAGAAAAATGGAATACACAAATGCATATTTGTTTGGTAATATTCGACGAAAGCATATCATGGTTGCTTTAAAAGACTTATGTAAGACTCCACTATACAAATATGAAGGAATTTTCATTAACAATGTCTAGGAGAAATTTGAACTATCTGTCTCATAATCTATTGATTCAGGTGGTGGTGAGGAAGATTTGGAACCAGTATGTGAAATGTTGGTGCATGGCTATGGAGAATCCCATCTTATAGATGATCTTCATAACCACCAAGTTATTTAAATTGCACCTTCTGAAGGGTTCAAGCTGTCGGGAAATTTCAAAGATAGGTTCTCTGAAGACATGGACTTCCAACTCTGTTTTATGGCTCTAACCGAGTTGCTGATGTGATGAACCATTTCTCATATCAAAAAATAAATAAATGGGAACTATTGCATGCATTTGAAGACTTCTTGACACATATTACAAACATTTTTTTCAAAGCAGTTCAAAAACTAGTGAAGCGGGTTTCAGGTTCTACATGGATTTCTATTCGTAAAGGAGAGCTAAAAGAAAAAACTGCTAAAGATGTCAAATACCAAAATAATCTTGAAAAGGTATTGAAATCACTGATTCCATATTGTTCACTGCAAAGAATATGAACATCACCTAATTATTTTGAAAACATTAGGAAAAATGTATTTGCAATGATAATACAACTTGGGCCACCCACATTCTTTGTCACTTTTACTACTGTAGAACACCTTTGGAGACAACTAACCAATGCATTGTAAAATAAAAAAGAAGAGCTTGCATCCAACAATATCAATACTTGTTCAGATCAATCTATTTATTCACTTATTAGAAACCATCATGTCATTTGCAGTCGATACCATAGACATAATGTCAACAACACAAATATTGATTTCTAAAAATAGTGAGTTGTTTGGGGATTTACATGACTATTTATTTATCACTGAATCCCAAAATAGAGGAAACGAACATGACCGTGCATTGCTTTGGATCCGAAATGTGTCGATTTATGGACAAAATTGTAAAGACAAGATTACAACATTTGTTGACAAGTACACATCTTGTGACTCATCACTCCTTTCTTATGAACTTGTCAAAATATGGACACATCATCACACAAGAACATGTAGGAGAAAACACACGTCTAGTTGTATGTTCAGTTTCGCCTTTCCTCCAATCGATAAAACTACTAATTTGCATCCACTTGACAATGGCATAATAATTTGAAAAAAGAGAAGAGACATTGCTCATTGCAGTTGTAACATAATAACTACACTAGAAACACTTCCTTTGACACATTCTTGCAATACCTTCAATTTTTCAAAGAAGAATACACCATTCTTTTGTGCTCATGCATATTGTGCCATGTTTTGTTGCTACACATAAATCCATGTGACACTTGGATAAATGCATTTGCAAAACAAGTGCCAGAATTTGGTGTGCCAACACAAATGTACACTTCATCTTAGATGCCTACACTGTAGTGACATATTGCAATTCCTACATGATAAAGATGGATTGTTCAATGGCATCTTCTTTCAAAAAGATCAGGGAAGATTGTTGCACCGAGAGAAGCAAAGTGCTATCCTGCCTAGTATGGGGGAGATCCTATCACATTAGTCACGTTATGCTAGCCATAAATAAAAAATATTTTAAAAAAATGAAAAATATAAATTACATATACTTAAATAAAATATAAAAAAATAAACTAGAATTGATCTATTTTAAATCCAGATCTATCAAGTACCGAGAGGGATCCAAATGGTAAAAAAAATGTACACCTCTAGAATTGGATCCCTCTTGATGCTTGATAGATCTAGATTTAAAATGGATTTATGCTAGTTACTCTGACAATGACAGTAGAGTCGAGACAATTTGAAGAATTGGAAGCACACTTCTCACTATGCAACAAATGTCAAGTCATCAAGTTGTGCACATTGTATTGTCTTTTCCTTTGTACTCTTCTTCTAGAAAAGTAGTATTCATTAAAAATGATCCTTTTGAGAATAGAACATTTTTCCTAAAAAGGCCTTGAAGGCCTTGAATTTTATTTTCCTAAAAATAAAATTCACCTCCAACACGAGCATGGGGTGACATTGATATTTCAAATGAGAACATTTCATCAAAGATGAGTAATCTTTAGTTTCATTGATCCAACTGATCATGAGTCCGATATTGAATATGAAAAATATGACATAAAACATGACCTGCGCCAGAAATTCTAACCGTGCATTGTTTCAACTAATGCCAAACATGTTATTCAAACAATTCCACATCCTCTTGTTTTAGAAAAAAAAACATATTATGAACTTAGAAAAAAACTAAATGAAAAACAACAATGCATAACAAAAGAGATCATTATGTGTTAGAAAAACAATCTGTCAACATCATTTTACTTGTTTATGATTGGATATGCAGGAACATGGAAGAGAATTAAAACAAAAACACTATACTATGGGATCTTGCATAAGTATAGAATATATCTTGAAAGCAATCCTGTGAAAAAGGGGGGAGGGTAGTTGCATTCCTAGGTAAGGATGCATACGATTTCGGTTGCACTATAGTCCATTTATCCTTTCGACTCCCATTATAATCATCAAATGTTATTCCACTTAGTTCCAATATGATAGATTCAATAACTAAAGAGTGTGACCAACTAAGACTCTTTCCAATATATTATGCATCATTGATTGGTTCTCAAATGCTACAAAACACAGACAAATGACTTCGTGAGATAATGCATACATTGAACAACACATTTTGGTAATCTTGACATTATATTCTATGGTGACCTATTCCAAGCTCAACCAATATGTGATTCTTGGATATTTGAACAACTAAAGTTCCACTCAGAGATAATTCCATCGACTTTCTAGAAAACAAATGTCAAATTCTTTGAGTTGAAAAAGGTAATGCATCAATATGATCAAATTTTCATATGTATCTTGAACATAACATACAACCACAAAAATGATGACGTGTCCTATTTGAACAAATGTTGCTACAGGTCTCCACGAAATGGTCCAATATTTCCATATCCATTCCATTGCAACAAACATTTTTAACAACATAACCAAAAAATGTTATCACTCCTAAAATTAGAATCAATTTTATTAAATGCGATTGATACCAAAATACATTCTTTAGAAATAGACAACTATGCAAAGAAAAGTATAGATATGCCTTTTGCAATAGTCCTCACACAATAAATGCTCATTGAATTGATTGGAGGAAACTATGCCATTGAATATGGATTGTTGAATGGAGCTAATGGAATTTTCAAGTTCCATACAATAGGTAAAAGATATAATATGGATTGAGTTCAATGATCCAAAGGTCGGATTATTGCAATGAGAAAACATACAAAATTTTTATACACTTGAAATAGATAATGCTTGGACACCTATTACACGCACTAGAAACATAGTCCATTTGATAAGAGAACAATTCATTGTACAATTAGCATGCACATGTACCATACATAGATCACAAGGACTTATATTGGAAAAAATGGCATTTGACCCATTTTGAATTAAAGAACCTAGACTTTTCTATAAAACATTGGCTCATGTGAAGGACATGAAATCTCATTTCTCATTAGAAAATTAAAACATTCTAATTTTCCTTTCTACAAAAAAGTACTGGATGAAATAAAGGCATAGATAACACTCACACAATCATCTTGAATATGGCCTCTTTTCAAAGAAAACAAACAATTTTCATTCGATTTCTTCTTTTAACACACATAGCTTAACATCCCATATCAAATAAATATCTAGTGACTATGATACGATGAAAATTGATATCATTTGTTTACAAGAAACAAAGACAGATACTCTTCAACAAGAAACATTGTTTCAAAAAACTATGACAATTTATCAATATTGCATTTGCATGGAATATTCACATTTTACAAGAAAAAAATGGCGCTTGGAAAATCATATAGCTATACTACCAAATACATTGAATTAATAGTGACTAATTTCCATTTAAAGACATCATCTTTCAAAATAACAAATATTTATATTTTTCCACATGCACCTCTAGAACATGTATTTCATTTTGTTATTGAGACTATCACAAAACTAAGAAAACTTGAGTACATTGCACTTGCCGTAGATTTCAATTTTGACATGCTTGCAAATAGCAATTTGCAACATAAATTTGTGTCCTTTATGATTCACAAGAATTTCACATTGCACACAACAAAGCCAATGCATGAAACATACTCAATGATTTACCATTTTTGGACAATTGTGCCTACTAGCCATGTTGCATTTATAGTTTCCGAGGCTAATTCATCTTCTTCATCTTCTTTATAGAACATCTTGTCATATGGCTAAGTATAAAACCATTTTTCTGCTCTAAATCAGTGTAACACCATAGAAATATTTGTTGGTGATGATAGACCTCTTAATGTTATATAGGATCTAGAATAGTTCAACTAGATGATGGTTAGTTCAACGATGTAATATGTGTTCCAAGAATTTCCTGCAATTTGTTGTTAGTTTGTCAAATCACTCATTCCAGTGAATGTAAGACTATAGAATTAAATTACACCACACCAAGTTGTAATCAAGTATTTCAAATACTCTAAGCATGTCCTAGCAACTAGAATTGTTAATGATATTAATAGGCTATACACATTCAAAAACTTTAGGTCGTCACTTTTTTGTTCATTTTTTATTTCTCATAATGATGACTTGAGAAAACTTTGGCACGTGTAATATGGTTATTTAAACTATTGATTGTTGAAACAACTATGTAATCAGAATATGGTGATGGGTCTTACTCTTGTTTCTTTTAGTGATGGCATTTTGGCATGGGCATGTTTTTGGAAAACATCATCGGGACAATTTTAAAAAATATGCCTCTTGGCACACCTTAGCCCACTTCCATCTTGTTCATGTTGATTTGTGTGATCCACTTCCTTTCATTATTTTTTTGTATTCAAGTATTTCTTAACTTTTATTGATGGCTTCTCTAGACACACTTGGGTTTACTTCTTAAAACTTAAGAGGGAATTTTTTGACAAGTTCTTAGCCTACAAGGCCCTTATAGAAAAAAAAATGTGGACATCAATTACAAATGTTAAGAACATATAATGAAGGTGAATATGTGAACAATTACTACACTACACATGGATTTCAAATGCAATGCACTGCTCCATACACACCATCACAAAATGGTGTTTCTAATAGAAAGAATCACATGTTACCAATAAATGGCTAACTTTGTGATTCAAGCTAAGGGATTAAGTCTTCAATTTTGGCTTGAAGCCATTAATTGTGTCAATACATATTCATTCACACTCCCACAAAGGCTCTAAAATATATAACACTAGAAGAAACATGGGGTAACATTAAACTATATGTCAATCACTTTCGTGTGTTTGGTAGTGAAGCAAGGGCTCACTTTCTCGATGAAAAATGGAAAGCATTACAACCTAAGAGTGAAAAGTGCATATTTGTTGAACAACTTTTTTTCTTATGGGAAAAAAGAAAAGTGCATATTTGTTATATATTATGAATATGTAAAAGGTTACCAAAATCCAATGACATTATTATTAAAAGAGATATTAAATTTGATAAAAATCACTTTGCATTCCTTTTCATGAGAGCAATATTCAACAATTGTGCTACCTCCTACTCCTAACTTCTTTGATAGTGTTCCTACTCGGACTTCTTCTTCTAATGATGACAGTGAGAATGAAAGTACACATCAACATGTTTAATTTCCTCTAGTTGCACCATCACAATCACTTCCTAGATGTGGACGTACAACAAGTAAAGTAGTTGGTGATATTGTTAGTGACCTAGAAATTAGTTTTGAACATGTTTATAGTTCCAAATATCCTCTTCTCTTTTTCCTTAAGTTTTAAAACTCATGATCCAAAGACATTTGTAAAAGCTTACGTCCATTTAGATTGGAAAGCAATAATTAATGAAGAATATCGCTCCCTAATTATGAATGATACTTGGGTTCTTTTACCTCTTTCGGAAGGAATACAAATTTCTAGATGTAAATGGGTCTATAGAACTATGTATGCATTTGATGGAAGTAAGATTTAAGGCAAGGTTAGTTGCCAAAGAATTTTCCCAAGTTGAATGAATTGACTACAATGAAACCTTTTCCCCTGTAACTTGCCAAAATGAACACCATTTGCCTTGTTCTTTCTCTTTCGACTTCACATAAATGGGAGGTCAATCAAATGGATTTCGAGTCCACATTTTTGCATGGGGATTTACAAGAAGAACTTGCATGGAACAACCTCTTGGCTATGTTCAAAATGAATCTGCCCTTGTATGTTGACTTAATAAATCTCTCTATGTCCTTAAGGAATCTCCTTGATCTTGGTATGCCAAAATGGATAGCCTTCTCCTTGATTTCGATTTTTATGGCCGCCATTCTGACCCGATGTCTATACCAAGAAAGAAGGAAACCAACTCATCATCCTTGTTCTTTATGTTGATGACGTTATTCTTACTAGTAGTGATCATAACATTCTAACCCGTGTGAAATCTAATCCTAAGAAGATATTTGAAAGGACACACTTAGAAAAATTGAATTGTTTTCTTGGCCTTGGCGTTCTATTTTTCTTTCTTGGTTTAATTAGTATGCTTATGACATTGTTCATCTCTTTCACATGGATGGTTATAAACTATCCCCCTCTTCCTTCTAGTCTAGAGTCAAACTTGCTACCATTTCCACTACACCCAAAGTAGATGCTACTTAAAAAGAATGAGCCACTAATGTTAATGTCGATATATTATCATGTTATAATGATGATGTAGTGTCATTAATGTCGGATTGTTGACATGGCAATTATGATATGGCATGGATGACAAGTGAATGATGACATGTCACTGCAAACATGTTATGCACTCATGTGCAATATGCTCTTGTGTCATACATTAGTGTAGCATATGCTATATATGTCAATATATCAACATTCTTTAGTAATGCTGATACATCGATGTTTAAAAGAGCTCAAGAAAGAACCATGTGTATGCAGGTGTTATCAACAAAGATAGTGTTAATAAAAACAATGACAAAATGTCAAAATATTAACAAAGTATAATACACATTATTTTTTTTAATAAAAAAATATGAACTGGAAAATAAATAAATCGATTTTGATTATTATAATTCATCAATTCAATTTTAAGTGGATAGTAAATGTTATTTTGATGTATGGTTAGTACAAAATGTAAACTCTATACACTACAACTACACCACCAACTAGCAAAGCAACTTGTAGTTTTCATTATAGGTTATATCCCTAAACAATATGGTACATGTAGGTTGGACTTGTAGGAACATAAGATATCCCAAGATCCTTTCTGAGCTAGTCATGTGGTTAGAGGCATAAACAAGCAACCCCAAGTTTTGTGTACCACTACTTTATACTAATCATGCCTAGTGCTTAACATAAACTAAAGTGAGAGCATGTTATGCTCTTACTTACTCCCTTGGTTAATAATTTTGAATAAATCATATTATGTTGCTTTGTTCTTTGAATTTTGAATATTATTTCTTATCTCTAAGTTTGTGTGAAATGCCTTTTACATATTTTTCTTTAATGCAGAAATAATCTTTTTCTAAAATTTTGCAACTGAATTTTAAATTATTTACACATTACCTCTTTCAACAACATTGAACAAAATATTTAGTATCCCATATGATGAAGTCTGAGGCCATCTTCCTTTAAAAATATTATACTTAATCAATGATTGTTTTCTTTAATACAATGTAAACTTAATAAATGAGTAATTTACCCATTTTTTCAAACCTAATAACTTTTTTTATATTTTGAATTCTAACATGCTTTTTAAATTACTTAGTGATGCATAACCTATTTACTATATTGCTTTTGTGTATTGTTTTTTTCCATTTAAAATGCCTTTTAGATAACTTAGTCATATATAACCTACTTATTGCATTGATTTTGTGTATTATCTTTTTTCATCTTATTTTTTTCATGTTACTTTTTTTATTTTTACTATATTGATTTTGTGTATTGTTTTTTCCATTCAAAATGCCTTATCTAGAATACCTCTTAGATAACTTAGTCATATAACCTACTTATTACATTGATTTTGTGTATTCTCTTTTTCCATCTTAACCTTTTCATGTTACTGTTTTGAATCCTTAGCATCATCATTTTCGTATTAACTTTATTTGGGATTGAAATTTCCTGAAAAAATCAATTTATGATAAAAATAACTTATAACCGAGTTTAAAATATTTTGATATTAATTCCTATACATTAAGGTTATTTGGGATTGAGTTTTTTTATAAAAACAATTTGTAATCCAATGGGTGTGTGCAAGAAGTTGAGGGTCTCTTTTGGCACGTTAGATGCAATACAAAACTGAAAAAACAGACATCCATCAACTTGCATGGATATTTTGAGACACTTACACAATGAATCTTGCGATCAATAAAAAACAAGAAATGTAGGAAATTGAATGACCTTTCCAAATATATATATTTTTTTCTATTGAAAATGTTGTTAACTATCTAAAGTTAGATCAATTTTAACGGACACTTTTTATTTTTGTGACAAATTATAAGGTATATGTTTTTGTGGGTGCAGCGTCTGAGTGTCTAAATGATGGAATAAACTTACGAAAACCGGTATACATATAGAGAACATATAGGACTAGTGCACGACTATTTTTCCAATAATAAAAATATTTTTTTTCATTTTTTTTTAAATTATCTAAGAGATCAAACCTCGAAAATGGTACATCATTTGTGGGTGCAGCGTTTGAATGTCTTAATGCAATTATTTGGAAATGGGTTTTTTATAACATGTAGAGATTGGTGTTCTTTAGTGCACCATACAATTTTTTTTTTAAATGGTTGAGAAACGAAAGAGATATGGACGAAACACTACCAGTGTGTTTTTTGAGTTGAGGAGTGATGACAGAAGATAAATAAGAAAAAAATAGAAAAAATTATGTATTCTTGTTAAAATTTACATATTTAGAATCTACAAAAAAAACCATATCTGTTTCTAAAATCTCATAAAAAATGGAGGTCACCAGCATAATCAGACGAACTGCTAAACACGAGCATATTGAAAATTTGGATATAATGTTGAATTAGCCATGGTTGATCATACTCCAAGGCACAGGCATGTTGAATCCGAAGCAAAGTACAAAGCAGACACATAGGCATAGGAATTCCATGAAAGCATGGGTGGAGGCTCGGCCTTATCATTTGGAGGGAATAAATTTTTGAATTTAAACAATACGTGAGCGCGATTTAACTGAACAAAAGGCGTGCGCGTTATATAAAAACAAAATGCATGCGCGTTATATAGAAACAAAATGCGTGCGCGTTATGTACTGACAAATCACGTGTACGTTTTGTAAAACCAAAAATAGCGTTCATCATCATCTTCATCTTCATCATATTCAACTTCATCATGATCATCATCTTCAACTTCATGATCATCATCATCACCATCAACATCATGAACATCATCATCACCTTCCTCATCATCATCACCATTGTCATCATCATCATCATCATCAACATGATCATCATCTTCACTATCTTCATATTCATCTTCATCATCATCACCTTCCTCATCATCAACATCATCATCATCATCATCATCAACATGATCATCATCTTCACTATCTTCATATTCATCTTCATCATCATCACCTTCCTCATCATCATCATCATCCCCATCACCATCATCATTATCATCATCCTCATCCTCATCGTCATATTCAGCTTCATCATCACCATCATCATCGTCATCATCATCAACATGATCATCATCATCACCATCAACATCATGAACATCATCATCACCATCGTCGTCATCATCATCATGAACATCATCGTCATCACCATCGTTGTCATCATCATCATCATCCTCCTCCTCCTCCTCATCACCTTCCTCATCATCAACATCATCATCATCATCATCAACATCGCCATGATCATCATTATCATCTTCATCATGTTCATGTTCATCATCCTCATCTTCACCATCATCACTTTCATCATCACCATCGTCATCATCATCATCACCATTGCCATCATTGCCATCATCATCATCATCATCATCATCATCACCATCGTCGTCATTGTCATCATCATCACCATCATCATCACCATCATCATCCTTATCATAATCATCACCATCAACATCATCATCATCATCATCATCATCATCATCACCATCGTCATCATCATCATGATCACCATTGCCATCATTTCCATCATCATCATCATCACCATCAACATCATGAACATCATCATCATCATCCTCATCATCATCACCATCAACATCATGAACATCATCATCATCATCCTCATCATCATCACCATCAACATCATGAACATCATCATCATCATCATCATCATCACCATCAATATCATGAACATCATCATCATCATCATCATCATCACCATCAACATCATCAACATGATCATCATCATCCTCATAAGCATCATCACCATCACCATAATGAACATCATCCTTATCATCCTCATCATCATCACCTTCATCATCATCATCATCATCATCCTCATCATCATCATCTCCAACAACATCATCAACATCATCATCATCATCCTCATCATCATCACCTTCATCATCATCATCATCATCATCCTCATCATCATCATCTCCAACAACATCATCAACATCATCATCATCATCCTCATCCTCATCCGCATCCTCATCCTCATCATCATCATCACCATCACCATCACCATCAACATCATCTTTATCTTCATCATCATCATCATCTTCATCACCTTCATCATCACCATCGTCATAATCATCATCATCATCACCTTCATCATCATCATCATCATCATCACCATTGCCATCATCATCATCATCATCATCATCATCACCATCATCATCATCATCATCATCATCATCATCATCCTCATCATCATCACCATCAACATCATGAACATCATCATCATCATCATCATCATCATCATCATCATGAACATCATCATCATTCATCATCATCATCCTCATAATCATTATCCTCATCCTCATCCTCATCATCACCATCACCTTCATCATTATCACCATCATCAACATGATCATCATCATCACCATCAACATCATCAACATCATCATCATCATCCTCATCATCATCAACATCATGAACATCATCATCATC